>JAAQRM010000217.1:0-315861 GCA_013396095.1 Fusarium sp. NRRL 52700 | reverse complement strand
TAGCTATTTTTAATATTATATAAGAGTTAAGGTATATAAAATTATAAAAAACGTACCCAAAAGCAACCCCGGTTAATATATCAGCCTTTTATGCCCGTATCACCCTTTTATGCCCAACTAAGCTTGCTTAGTTGGCCCCCCCCCGGCTCGAGCCAACGGGTAATAGAAATAAAATCCCCCATAATACTGGATGTTACCTCCATCGAATCGTAGGAGTAATAGCCTGATATATCTTGTTAAAGGTTATTTCTTATGAGAATGATGGGCGGGTTTGAGAACCAGCCTAGTAGGAGGAAGGGTCAGGCGAATCGAATAAAAATGTTTAGCCAGGTATTGCAAAGTTGCGGCGACACAGTGACTGCCAATTAGCGCCACACTATGCCTCAAAACTGTGTGAAATTAAATTTGATGTATAAGATCTTCGGGCTATGCGCTTTCTTTAGAAGCTTTCTTTCAGCGGCTTGACGATGAATACGAATGAATTATTTAGCTATGATTTGTAGCCTTCTTCACCTCAAGGGCACGTGCTCTTACGGTTTGTTGTGCGGGGTAATAACACAGTCTACCAGACCAATATAGCTTTTCTTCTCTGCAACAATGATTCAACACAAGTTGCACTTTATTTCTCGCAGACAGGTTAGCTACATTTATAGCGCTACGCATTATGACTATATCCGAACTACACGAGGTCCAAGACGATGGTGACACGCTTTTGATACTGCGCAGTTCTGGAGCAGCATTTGCGACGCACAATACCGAAGACGAATGGCTAAATGCCCTACCAGAACATCAGACAGAAATGTCAAAACGTCGCGAAGCTTCCATAATTCCAAAGAAGTCGCACAGTGATTCACAAGAGACGTTGGCTGATGACACGTCGCTCACTCAAGATACCCCAGAGCCCTCACATATGCGATTTAGGGTTTCTGCAGCGATTCTGATACATACATCAACCTTTTTCAAAAAGTCGTTATCTGGTGATTGGAAAGAAACAGAATCTGAGCCTGGCTACAAGTGGACACTCACAGCCAGCGAATGGGATGGCGAAGCCTTTCTCTTGGTGATGAACATACTACATCAGAAAACACGGAAAGTCCCCCGTGAAATACAGCTTGAAACACTAGCAAAAGTGGCCGTTATAGTGGACTACTACGGTTGTCACGAGGCAATAGAGCCATGGGCAGAAAGATGGATCTCGAATCTTGGCTCGGAGATGAGGGAGTCCCTTTACTCGAGGGAACTACTACTAAAACTGACGATTTCTTGGGTCTTTTCCGACAGAAGAAATTTCCGCTCCCTCACTGAGGTTGCAATCCGTACGAGTCGAGGCCCTATACCTACGCTAGGGCTGCCCATACCCTATCAAGTTGTTGGTTAGTGAAGGGACATGCATACACGAATTAGATTGAAGATCTGACGTGGTACAACAGCTTCCATTGAACAGTCGAGGGTTTCTTCGATTCATATTTTGACTGAAGGCATCCAAAAGTATTGGGATAGTTTGAACCGTACAGACGTGAAAACTATGGTCTACAGCCGACTATGCCAGTATGCTCAAGGCGGGTACATAGATCAAAATCTATATGAAAATGGCCTGAAGCCCCTACCAAGCCATCCATATCATGGGTTCAGTCTCGATGCCTTGGAAAAAGCCATCGACAAGTTCGATGCTTCAATGAAATGCCCTTGTAAGGGTGGAGGTCATCTGAGGAGTCTTAGGACTGACTTTAAGTATATCTGGAGTAATTCTTTTCGAAATTGTGAAGAGGGCATTGGTATATCACAAATTTACAGATAATTGAGACGAGGGATAAGAGTTGCCACGAGTCAGGTATTTGGCTTTCACTCTACTGGTGCATTTGATCCTGTCCCATACTGCCCATTCGCAGGATACACATGTAGACTACCGTATGCGATCATAGCTCTTGTGCGACAGTTTGGCAATTCTCTTGGTGCACGTTACGTGCCAGGTGAATGTTTCTTAGTGGTGTCACTCCCGATCGCTCAATAGAGGGTCTCTTAGGCCTCGAGGAAACAAGGCCGAAAGAAGAAAAAAAAGTCTTCATCCAGTCCATTTTGAAAATGCGCGCTCATGACGCCAGATTCTGGCCGGTCGACCTGACAACCGAAAGGTGTGGCAGAGGATCCTTTTGACATATGCCGAGGCCTTCCTGTAAAGTCCTGGAGCTGGGCAACGGACTCAACAAAGGAAAAGAGAGGGAAACAGATCCACTCATTACAGACTTAAGGTTGGATAAGATAAGTCGCTAGCCATGCTCCATACATCTCGACTGTGGCTGAGCACTGTTGCTTACATTTAATATCACCAAATGAAATTGTCGTTTAGTTTATACTAGGCCTACTTCGTGATTAGTATATAAGTACACTATAACCTTTCAGATAAATTATCCAAATTAAATTAGAAAAACTACATTTGCCTCCTTTTCGAAACTTGACTTCTCGAGCCCATGGACAACAACAAACCCTCCAAAGCAGTACTTATCATTTCCCTCGCGCCGCAAGAACACTACCCACTCGCATCTAGAAAGCAACCATATCTCATCTTTCGGTCGCGCTGTACTGGGAGCGTAAGTCACCAGGTCCGATTCAGTTTCAAACCGTTGCAAGTTTGAAGAAATCTCGTGGGATGCTTGGGGGAGGGTCACAACATGTCTGCCCGTCACTCGCAATAGAGTTCATGTATATCAGTCGGCCAATATGCTGGCAGTTCTAGAGGTGCGGTCGATTCCCTGGCTCCATCGGTGAGGTTATGGAGCTCCAACAATATATCCCTATCCTCACTGCAGTTCCAGTCTGGAACCCATGAAGGAATAAAGAAGCCTAGATCACGTCTACCGACAAATGCTTGCTCCAGAATATAGTTTAGATCTCCGTCAATCTCCACGATCCTTCGTGCCGCATCTAAGTGGACGTCTACAGCCGTATTATCGTCTGAATAACTGGGCTTGAAACCATAGTCGCCCTGTGCAAGCCCAATGAATGCGTATATTTTGTCCCTTGTATCCGAGGCCTCAAAGTTTCGCGCGTGGCGGAGAAGAACGCGCAAGTCTCCAACGTGACTATCATGCTTGGAGCGGCCATTCATCATGGCGGCCACGGTGCGTATTGACCTTTCCACATCCGGAGCGTTGAGTATCTTTATAAGAGAATCAACTTGCTTTTGCACCTTTTCTTCGAAACTAACAATGCTCGTACCACGCCGTGGATCTTGTTCGCCTTCCTCGGCACTGTGCTGCGCACGTTGCTGATCAAATTGTTCATCCTTGGCGCGCACGATCTCCTGGTGATCCTTACCCGCGAGGCGACTTTTCCACACTTCGCACCAAGAGCTAGGGTCTGGGGTTAGACATGTCGATATCTTCTCCCAAGAAGCGCCGTCGTCTCTAAAGACAAAGTGGACTTTAGGCGAACAGACAAACTCCTGGTATACCCAGGACCGCGTCCACCAGGGGGATTGAAGAAACGCCATGAAGGACGCCAGAGTCTCGGGACTAGGACCTTCATTGTAACAGTCCTTCCAGAAAACGTCGGCAAGGCTTGTAGAACCTTGTTGAGGCACGTTCATGAGCCATCCTAATCCGGCGTTCATTCTTTTAGCCTCTGGTGGACCCCATAGTTGTCCGGCCTTCTGTCCGAAGCCTCCTGGTTGCGGATTGGAACGCACAAACAGCGGATTCGGTGTGACTTCATCGGCGGCCGAAAGGCAAACAAGAGTCGTCGCGCAACGGGAATAAATATCACGCATCATCATGACCTGATGGCCTCTCTCGACATCATCTGACTGATTGATGCAGATTTGGTCAACCCAGAATAAGAAGTATCCATCTCGACAACCGTTCTGAGTATCCCAGTAGTCTACAGCACACTTGAGGGCGTGGACGAACTGCGCGAAGGCATTGAAGATATGTCCCCCGACTAGGATCCTGGCTGTCTTTTGGGGATCGCCTGCTGCGTACGAGAGAGCTAGGTACTGCCATGTGCACATGGAGAGCGCCACTCCGTCAAGCATGTCACAAGCAAGGAGCTTCTCTCCAGACGAGGCATTTTGGGACGAAAAGGTCTTGGCTGACGAGAAGCCAACAGGGGCTGGGTTTCGGATGCTGGTTTTCCACTTAGGGTGGTCGACTATATGCTGATCAAAGGTTTTTTCCTCGCGATAGACCTTGAGCAGACGCATGGTAGGTCTCTTCCTGTCCAGCGGACAGTATTTGTACTTTGAATAGAAGTCTTCATTATGCGGCGTGTAAAAGTTGTCTTCTTTGGTACCCGGCTGAGGGCCCAGCCCAACCTTGCTGAGGGCTAGTGGACTGACGGATGCGCAATATTTCTTCTTGGATGGCTCCATTTGACTTACCTGGGGATTAGAATAGTTAGTTCCTTGTAAGGGTGATGTCCCGACATAGGTGGATAGAGCACACCTGAGGAAAACAGTCAGCCGCGTTTAGGCATCAATTGGGCCCAACTTTGCCACCATAATCTGAACTTGGATTGGTAGACAGGAACAGGGCTATTTCATGGGGGATACTTTTCTCTAATATTAACATAGACATGCTTATATAAAATGAGTTTACTTTAATAATAGTTATTTTAGTACTATGTTTAATTAATATAATAGCTTAAACTTTAGTATATTAGACTAGTTATTTCTATATTAACCTATAATAATATGTTAATAATAAAAGTTAATTAGTAATTAAATTTTATAGTCTTTTAGTATGGTCTAGCTATTTATTATATATAATAATGCTTTAATATACTCTAGTTCCTAAGTAGTTCCTAATTTGTTAGTATATGAAAGTACTAATAAGATAAATAATTAAATTTTAAACCTCTAATATAGCTATGAGATTAGTAAAGATAATCAGCTTGGGCATAATCACGTAAATATTAAAGGAAATGACGCTCTAGTTAATCTTTAATAGAAGTAGTAGAGCTGGTGACAAGCTAGTCAACTGGATGGCCACCCAGCACGATAAGATACAGCAAGGAGGCGTTGTCTGGCGACCGAGAACCACTTTTGTCCTTATCCAAAGTCCTAAAGAAGCTACTTGAATATACGGTACCATATTCTAGAGACTATTCTGGAGACTATGTCTATGATAAAACATAACAATAGCTCGTATGCTATGGCTGGTCATAGACGAAGCGGGGTTATCCATTTTAAATCAGGCTGCAGATAATAAGCTTGGAGATGGTGGTGTCATGCAGGTAAGATAAGGCAGCAACCGATAGCCACCAACCCCGCATAGTTGAGATATCGGAAGAGAAAGAGGTATTGTATAATACAGTTATTGAGAATAGTTCATAAAATACCATCAATGGAATAGCTATTATTTGTGGGCGCAGCAAAGCGTTGGAACATGTGGATTACTCTGTGGTCTTTTACACTCTAGCCCCTAACAAAGCCTTATAATACTGATTGCGCTGTGGGGCTGCTGACAACTTATGCGAGGCGCCCAAGGCAGATTTGCACAGCCGCCTCCAACGTTCTAAACTCCAACGTTCTCCCTTTTGAAAGTTTTTGCTCATTCTTAGTGTATCGCGCTGCCCGAGCATCTGAGATGGATCCATTGAGCGTGATTGCCTCTGTAGCGGGGATCGCTACCGCTGCAGGCGAGGTCATCAAGATTCTCGGCCCATATACAACTGCAACGAAGGACGCACACAAAATTGCGACTGATGTCTCCTCTGAGGCTCTCGCGACGCGAACCATCATTACTGGGCTAGAACAGCTCATCAGCAACCTTTCCGCCGCCAATGTTCGATACGCATCATTGATACAGGTAGATCAGCTGACGGCGGTACTTTTCGACGGAGTCAAGATGTTTTCCGAGCTGTTAGATATACTACAGACGCTGCCGCCACTTGAACCCACCAGCCCTGGTGGAAGCCTTTGGACGCCGATCCAGTGGGTTAGAAAGAAGGGATCCTTGACTGCGATGCTCCACAGGCTACGGGCATTCAAGTCATCCATTGTCTGTATCTTGAGCATTCTGCAGAGGTGCGTTGCCCACTATCCATCCTTTATTGAGGTTTACAAGTAGCCAACTAAATACAAATAGTGATTCTCAAGCAAGAGCCGAAGAAAGCCAGCAGCAGTTAATTACAGCAGTAGATATCCTGCTCATAGGCAACAATGATCTATCTAGGAGGATGATGGGCATGGATAACATTATCGATGCAATGTCGCATCGCCGAGCCACAATCCAGTCCACGAGAGATATAGATGCCCAGGAGCGGAAGAGCACGTCATCTCAGCGGTCTCCTCTCTTCGAATTCGACTTTGAGCATGATCTCAAACTATCCCGTGTTTACCGCCTTGCCAAGAGAGATACTATGGACTTTTCAGTACACAGCTCTGTCGCGCGCACCCACGCATGGTCGAACTTATCTGGAATGAGTCTGAGTGATATATCTCACATTTCAGTCTTGGCTCTTCCGTTGTATGTTGAGGACATCTCAAACCCACAGCACTACAGCTTTGGGCAGGACACGATCCAGCCTACACCTTTACTTGCTCCAACTCTCTTCACGAGATCGATCTACCATGACTGCATCGAAGTACAACTTCAATTATCGCAGCTTGAATGGTTTGCACAATTCCAGCAGCAGGAGTCCTCCAAGGATGAGAATCCATTGTCCAGTCTTATCACTGTATTTAGGCTCGGGACTCCATTGTTGATGCTTTTCGATCAACTCGACAGTTCACATCACGAGACATGGAAAGACTGGATGGCGTCGACTCCATCCGACGAGGTATCAAAGCTTGCGATAGCCGAGTTTGTTGAGGCTTGCATGAATTGCTTGGATATACCCCCATCCTATTGCGTCAGTGATACCGACATTCTAGTCGATGATACGACATGTCATGTGAAGGTAATGCATATACCTCTGAATATTTCGGCCGAACCCACGACTAATGCAAAACAAGGTCATCAATCTAGTGCGGCTCCTTTTAGCAAGGCTAACTAAAGCCGGCATCATTCAAGCGATCGTGTTTGAATCTACTCCCAGTATCTTTGCCGTAGAGCATGTCGTTGACATTGAGCCCAACCCCGCAGGTTTAGCTGTGGATGCATTCCTCTGCGACGAGAGGCTTTATGTCAATCGTTTGGAAAGCCTCTTCGAAAATTCCAATAACACATTTTTTCGCATGCTTTCCTCTGATGCTTCTAATATCCTGTTTGCGTCCGTCGGCCCACTGGTCAATGCTCAGAGAAAGTTTCTGATAAACGCAGAAATGCTGGTTTCGAAACCGTACTTGTGGCAAACTTGGCAATTGGCTTTCCAGGAATGGGCAATAGACTCCCGTGCCTATTATGCTTCTCTGATCACGGAAGAACCAGAGTTAAAATCCATGGTCAGAGCTGCGTTCCTGTCGAATGATGTTCACCATGTTGAGCGTCGGGGATTATTAAGCGATGTTCTTGCCACGCTTGGCCTTCCCTCTCAACGACTAGACAAATATGATGCTTTTCTCGAGGTATGAGAACATGTTTTGTATTCACGTATAGTACTAATTGTATCTAGGAACTGACACAATACGGGTTTCATGACCCTCATCACATAGAATCAGCAAAGGGGAGCTTAAAAATAGTCAAGGGGGCTGTTAACAATTCCAACATTGCTCGGGAACTGAATCTCGCTAAAGCCGCGCTATCTAAAGACCAAGATTACGACACCAACAAAGTTATTTGGGGACTAGGCAAACTGCTAATGTTTGACAAAGTCGATATAATGGATGCCAGACAAGACAAGGTATGCTTGTTACTATTCTTTTTCAAAAATTCTTAGAATTCTGCTGACTCTCCGACCATATCAGATCCAGCTCTTTCTTTTCCAGAAGGGGATTGTACAAGCCACTGAATCGTTCCCCAAGGGCCGACGAAGAGCTATGCTGGGATATGGGAAGCCTTCTCCTCCGGAACGCCTCAGACCCCGGCTATCTATTACCCAAATCATTCCTGCAAAGGATCTGAAACAAGTACAGCAAGTACCTTTACCATCCGAAAAAGGTAAGACTTCACTATAAGGATATTTGCTTTTGGCTGACTTAACAAGTGAAAGAAATCAATATCTGCGAAATTAAGTGGATGAGCGGTGAAAAGGAATGTCGTACCTACTTTACTCTTGCTTCTCAAACAAGGACTTTAAAATGGATGAAGCAGGCCACAAGGGTCAAGCGTGAGAACCAACTCCACATCCCTTCTGATAGTTTCCTTAGTAGTTACAAGCGGTTAGAATATAACTTGGTATTGTTGGGTGCTGGTGGATGTGGAACAAGTGATCTCACTATTCAAGTAAGTCGACGTAAGATCCTTTACTGCCGTTCTGGCTGCAGCTAACAGTTGCTCAAGTTTGTGAACCCCGACCTCTGCGATCAATTTGATCCCTCCAAGAAAGACACATACCGTAAGTCATGTGTCATCGACAATGAATATGCTTGCATCGATTTGATTGACACGACTGGGCAAGAAGAATACTCTGCAATGATACAGCAGTACATGCGACAAGGAGAAGGCTTTATCCTGGTTTACAGTGTCACGAGCCGTCGAAGCTTCGAAGAAATCACGACCTACTATCATCAGATTCTTAAGCAGAAGGACAAAGATCAATTCCCAATGGTCATAGTTGGCATTGACCGCATTCAGGCGTCGCTCAGAGAAGTGACAATAATGGAAGGTGAATTTTTGGCAAATGAACTTGGTTGCATATTCGTCGAAGTAGATGCCAAATCTAGCGTTGAAGTCGATGCGGCGTTCTTCGACTTGGTACGGGAGGTTCGATTGTATCGCCGTGATGTGCACGGATATTAATAGCAAGTCTATTGACTTCTGAGACTGAAATGAAGTTCTTGGATATCACTGCTAAATCACTATTCTAGTATCTATGCCCATAACTTCAAGCTCGGGTACGAAAACATAAATTATTAAAGATCATCTGGCCTAAGAAAAAACGTCTCAGTCCCTCTATCTCACTCATTAAGTAGAGGTTTGCTTAGCAGCTTTTCCAGTACCTCTACACGTAATAGTGCTTGACATCTTGGTTATCCCCCTATTTTCTTCTTTATTTTCTGAGCCTTCCTCTTATATTTTTCTTTCTGTTTCCTCTTATATTGTTCTTTCTGTTCTTCATTCTCAAGGTCAATTTCAGCTGGAACAATCGAAAGAAGGAAGCGATGGAGCTTTTGCAGCATCTGTTGCACGAAGTAGAATCACAGCTCGGGTGCGATGGCGCTGCTGGCTCGCAGGAATTGCATATCATCGACCTGAACCAACAAGTACGAGACAGAAACTACCGTGAAAGGCTGTCTAAGCTTCTCTCGCAAATCACAAGTGCGTCATGACCTGTCCTATATCCACCTGTGTCCGGCTGTGATTAACGAATAGAAAGTCTATACCAATTTTGATCCAATCGAATGGGATGGAATTGAACTACGTCATGAATCTGTGCTCTGGCAGCTTCCAGCATTTTGTAACAGAGGCTTCTTGGTTGACCAACGAGCTATCAAAAATCGCAACTGGGCACTCCGGGTGCTGCAAGCGTCAGCAGAGCAGAACATCAACGATATCTGGAACCATCAGGAAATTGAAAACTGGATGTCTACCTCTCAGTCAACAGTGCTGTTTGTTATAGGCAACTCACAGTCCTTGCGACGGTTGGAGAGGTTCAGTGTCGAAGTGATCGATCGAATCGAGAGGTATGAGCCGGTAATTTATTTCTTAAACCCTTTACCAAGTGGTTTTTCCGAACCCATGGCGTTCTCAACACTCGATATTCTGCGTCAATTAGCTATTCAGTGTTTGCGGACATTGTCAAATCCCAACACACTAGGGTTTCTCGCCAGACTCAACCTAGACTTTAGATCAGATGTGGACAACGACTGGTATAGTCTTTTGGCCGAACTTCTGAAATTTCAGCAAAGCATCACTATTGTCCTGGAGGTGGGGGTTCTACGAAACAGATTCCTGGAAGCTGATACATGGGCAGCTGGGTTCTTGACGCTCATTCAGTCGCTACAAGGAAAGACACGCGTGAGAATCATGATACTCACTGGTCGGCCGATCAATGCAGATTGCAATTCTATAGTGAAGAGGATGCTCTTTGTTCCTGACTCCACGAAAGATTCGTCCCAAATGGCAACTCGGCACATGGCGAGGCCAACAATTGGACAAAGGCCTTCTCAACGCCCCGTCAAAGAATGCTGCGGTCCTTCACTGACTTCTAGCATTCTGGAAGGGCAAGAATTGCCCAGCGCCTCCAAGACAGTTACGGAGATAGACTCCACTGCCAAGATGGCGAGCCCCCAGCTTAAACACAGCAAGGGTCCAAGCGGAGATAGTTTATCTGATACAGATGATATGCCTATTTGTAGCCTGACTGACACTTTGCACAAGCGTCTGGGTGCTGACCAAGCTTCTGAATCTAACTCCAGGTAAGTCCAAAAGACAAGGTTCGGCCATTTTGAGGTGTTTTGTTGATAGTTGTTATAGCAAAAGAGCAACAGATCAATGGTTTCAGATGCTTGAAACAACAACACATGAGTTTATGTACAAGCAAGACCTGCAATCGACAGTTGCCGTCAAAGTTGCTGTCCTCGACACTGGATTCGCTTACACCGACCCTGAAGACAAAAGAGCTTTGAGGCCTTACTACCAGCGCGTTAAGAAATTCGCCAACTTTATCGACAGCGGCTCGGACGCTGAAGCCAAGAAGGATCCTACTGGTCACGGTACTACAGTAGCCGTACAGATCCTTAGGGTCAGCCTTAAAGCAGTTCTATATATCTGCCGAGTAGTTAGCCCAAACAGTGGCCCTGATAAGTTGGCGGTTGAAAAGGCTATCAGAAAGGCTGCTGCCAAGCCAGATAAAGATAGCCCTGATGGCGGTGGATGGGGCGTTGATATCATCAACATGTCGTTCGGCTGGCCATACCACCATGAAGGAGTGCGTAAAGCTATCGACTTCGCACGCCAGAATGGCGTCCATCTGTTCGCAGCTACCTCCAACGATGGGCTTCTCGGTCCACCAAACGATATTCTATATCCAGCACGATCTGAGAGCGTAATCGCAGTTGATGCAGCTGATGGTTATGGCGAGCATGCGAAGAGCGCCCCGTCCTCAGCTTCTCAGCATAGCCGAGGTTCGAGATTCAGTGCACCTGGACTTGGCATTGCCTCCCCCAATAGCAAAGACGTCTTGGAGGGATCTTCGTTTGCATGTCCTATTGCTGCCGGAGTTGCAGCGCTGATACTTGAGTTTACAAGACAATCTCCTTTGAACAAGAGCCCGAGTGTTCAGGCTTATCTCCAGCAAATGCCTGCGATGCTTGCTTTGTTGAGAAATGCGAGTAGTGAGAAAGGGCCTGATGGACTTAAGTTTCTGACGCCATGGAAGCTTATCGGTAAAATTGGAGAAGATAGAATGATTGCGGCCTTGTTTATTATTGTTGAGCTGCGAAAGGAATATGGTTTGGAGGTGGGTAGAGAGGTGCTGCAGTGTTTGAAGCTGACAGAAAAATAAGATTTATGCTCAGAAGTCATTTCCTCAATCCTTTATCTAGGAGCAATAGAGCCAAAAGTGACACTATTATATCATGCCTTAAGTTACTACGTACTCCCGCCGGTTCTAACCAGGCTAGGTTGGACGTGCAAATAGGCGTTTTGTAGCTCATGGCGTTGCTGGCGCTCATATATAGCCTGTAAGTCTGAAGCTTTTGACCACGCATCCTCATCATATCTGATACCCTGCCATTAAGGCCCTACCGACATAGGTTTTGTTGATAGTCTGCGCTGGGTTTCATCGGCCCAGGGTGGACGGAGCGACGGAGTTGTTGTGCTATACTCAAATTTATCTTCGAACTCTCTCAGCGCGGCCATGGATCTAACAGGCTGGTAGTTGTTGCCACGGGGCAGTATCAGTGGCAAATTGATTTGAGATCCCTTTCCTAGCCGGGGATGGATATAAAGTTTGCTTGGATCAGCTGGTAGGTTGACTGTTCGATTCTGAATGCCAGAGCCCATAGTGTCCCCCTCAAGCCCCTCTCCATCCTTGGAACTGTCATGTAGAAACTCTTTCAAGAAAGAAGTCTTCATCATCCTCTTGCCCACGCAGGCTAGAAGATTATCCAACTGTGCCTCATTCCCGGTTGTGCTGTCACGGGTAACGTATGTTTGTTATGTAGGTTACTAAAAGACCGCCTGGCACGTATGCGACGACATGGACCTTTTGGATATTCAGCTCCAGCAAAACGCTCAAGGTCCTTCTCAGCCTTATTCCAGGGAGCGAATTCTGTAATGACTACTTCCTGGAGTGCATTCTGGGCATTTTGTCTAGCTAATTGGTCTGTATCGTGCAGTCGTCGCTCACGTTCTCGCTCTCGTTCTCGCTCTAGCATCTCCCGCTCGATTTCTTTAAGTCGGATATCCGTAGTTCCAGGATACTCATCAGAGAAGGATGAGGAATCTGATGATTTCGATCGTTCTAGGCCCGGGTTATAGAAGGCGTCGGTGACATTGGAAAGACGACCAGAAAAGTCAGTCTCATCGTAGTGATCTTGTTCATTTCGATCAGAATACCATGATTGAATGTGGGATCCACGGTAGTGTTCCTTGTCCAGCCTTATTCTCCGTGCATCTTCTGCTCTACGTGTTTCCCTACGCGTCGACTCTTCATGGAGATCGCCTTTCACTTCTGGGCCGACAACTCCATGGTAGCTATGTGGCTGACTCCGATATCTTCTAGACGAGGGAAATGTATTTCTCGAGGCAGGTGAGGCATCAAACTCACCATCTGCCCAAGAGGCAGTTAGGGTGCGAGGTTGACGTGTGCTGGGACGCTGCTTCAACATAGCGGCAAAGGCACGGCTCACAAGAGGGATCAGAGAAATAAAATAGGGATTGCGGTTGATGATTTCGAAGGTGGTGGCTGATGTGACAATTGATATGTTGCAAAAGAACAGAGTATGAAGAAACAGGAGAGATTATGGTGGATGAATTTGGACTGACCGGGTGGACTACCCCGACCTTCTGACAACAAACGAATACCCTGGTCAAGGCTGCGTTGGCTTTTTGGAAAAGATTAGATCACTCTCCGACATCGAAGTGCCGATTTACCTCGTAGGCAACTGGACTGATCCAGAAGTACATCTTCCGGGCAATATCCGCGCTTTCAACGGCGTCTCTTCAAAGAAAAAGTGGCTTGAAATGCATACCGGAAACCATTTGGGTGCATTCTATGAGCCAGATCATATTGAAATGCACAGGAAGTTCTTGGACTATTTCCTTTTCGACAAGAAGGATAACGGAATGCTTGAGGTGCCTCGGATCCGGCTACTTCAGCACCACGGTACCAAGACCCTTTACCGTGAAAATGAGACCTCCTTCCCGCCCTCTGATGCCGAAGAAGTTTCATTTTATCTCTCTCCTGAGAAGCAACTCTCTTCCAACAATCCTGCAGGCGAGGAGCAGCAATTGTCCTACCAGGGTTTCAGAGTAAGCATCACGTTCACGCTCGAGTCTCCCTTTTCCGAGTCTTTCGAAATCCTTGGGTCTCCATATCTCGAGCTTGAAGTCAGCACCAGGGCTGAGGACTTGGATCTCTTCATCTATCTTCGTGCAATTGATGAGAACGGAAAAACGGTAGGGTTGAAGGGCAACCATGGTGAACCTATGGATAACTTCGCCAGAGGTTATTTTCGGGGGATGAAGTAGCAAAAGACTTTGATAAGGACCGCGTTATTTTCCAGCCACCCGTTCCCAAATCTGAAGTTGTTCCAGAGCAGATATATAAGGTTATGGTGCCTATGTATCCAGTATCATATCTCTTTCACAAAGGTGAAACGCTTTCACTCTAGATAAGTTCGGTTAATACGCGAAACACGATTCCTCCCGTGCGTTATGAGGGCGGCGATAGGGTTGCAGAAAGGTTTGAAGGAGAAAACGTTATATTCTTTCATGGACATCTGGTGTTGCCCCGTCTGCGTTGCCTCGTGTGAGATGCTGAGTACATTAAGGTCTCTTTAAAAATAAAATTTACTCCTCCATATTTAAAAATTTAGTATAGTAGAAGGCGTTTATTGGAGGTTAACGCTCATACTCAGGCCGCAAAACCAGGCATGTCCGGCGCTTAGCTTGAGCACGCTAGAGCTCACAGCTGCACCAATCTGATCAACAAGAACAAGCCTCGTTGTTTTATTGGGAAGACGTTGAGTCATTCAAGGCATACGTGTTCGCCAATGAGGCCCTGGTCCTCAGCCCAATTATGCACGTTTGGACGGATTAGATGCGGGGCTGTGTAAGACTGTAGACACAGCCCCCAATGACAAATTTGGAATTGTTCGGCATCATTGATTTTCTTCTTTCTAACGTAAAGCATTATCTCCTAACCCCATGACGCTCGTCTTCAACCTTTGGTCCGCTCAAATCGATATCTTGCTATCTCCATCACCCAGACACGGCGCTGGCAATGGAGGTCGTTGGCGTCATAGCCGGCGTTCCGGGCCTTATCCAGATCATTCAGGCTGTCGCCACAGCTGTTCATGGCCTATCAAAGAGAGACGTTGCACCGAAAGTAGCGCAGAACCTGATCCATAGTCTTCAAAATGTTGAACAAATTCTCGAACGCGGAAAAGAACAGCGCTTATGGGATGAACGGCAATTCGACCAGCACAAATCAATCATTGAACAGTGGACGAAAGAGCTAGCCTCCCTTCAGAATATGCTCCAGCCATCTAACTTCAGGCACGAGCCACGCAGATCTCTAAAGAAGTTTTGTCTTATTTTAACAGAACTCGAAAAGAAACTCAATGAATGGTCAACTCGTCTAAGCCAGATCCAAACAGAGCTTACAATGATCATGATGGATGTTCAACAACATACCACGAGAAGTATGTTCTTAATGATGACACTCATGGGTAAAGCTAATTGTCTAGGGATATGGCATGAAGCCACCATTGCCCGTTTGCGAGCCGATCTGCGTCCCTGTAGCGCCAACTTTATACCCGTCAAAACACCTGGGACCTGCGAATGGATCTGGTCACAATCGAGGTTCTGTGAATGGGTCAAAGCCTCTTCAACTATGCCAGATTCCTATCTCAAGCGGACCTTTTGTGTCTATGGTATAAAAGGATCTGGAAAGTCCGTTCTTACCAAGGCTATCGCTGAAAGACTTGCAGAACAAGGCCACATGGCGCTGCATTTTTCATTCTGGTCCGGCAATAAAACCCAGCGAAAGCTAGAAGATCTCTTAAGAAACCTGGTATGGCAGACGTTGAGACGTATCGCAGATGTGGACCTCGAGGAAGTATTCAAGCTCTTGACTGGAAGTGATGGCGTCGATAAGCGGAGCCTTGTCGAGGCATTCAGCCTTGCTTTATCTGGTATCAGCCAGACGGTATACTGCACCATCGACGGCATCGATGAGTCTGCCGAGGACTGGAACAGTGATATAGATGGATGCCTTACGACGATTCTATACCTGGTTAAGAACCATACCAACTTTCACGTCCTTTTGACCGGTCGAGAGGCCTCAATGCGAACGCTTCTTAAAAAGGCTATACCGAGGCTAGAGATCACAGAGCATCTCATAGGCGACGACATAAAGAAGTTGATGGCAGCGGAGATACATGACTCACTCGGAAGCTATTCAAAAACCATCAGAGACGAGGCGCAGAAGAATTTAGAAGCCAGGACTCAAGTCATGTTCCTCTGGGTAACGCTGGTGTTGAAAGAGCTGAGGCGTTGCTCCAGTGTTGAGGATGTTAGACAAACGCTTCAACATGTTCCCCACGACCTCGATCGCGAGTATCACCGCCTATTGTTGCAACTCATGGCTCGCACAAAAGGATCGCTAGTAAAACCCTCGATATCGATGAAGCGTGCAAAATATGTCTTGTCCTCCATACTAGCATGTCCTGAGCCCATGACGGGTGAAGATCTATGCTATGCATATGCCACCCAGGTCAACGTTAATGGCACAATTGAGGATGACCTCATCACCATTGACGGTATCATGGATGCCTGTGGCGATTTTGTTAGGGTCACTGAAGGTCGCTATCATACCATTCATGTATCGGCATCCGACTTTCTCATGCGACCGAAAAACGAATGGGAATCGGAAGATGCAGATATTTCATATTTCCAGGTTGACCTAGCGGAAGCTCAGGAATCCATGTCATTGGCTTGCTTCAAATACATCGAGTCTATAGACATTGGGTACCCATTAACGGACGGCGGCGCCTCATCGTTGCCATCAAGATACAACTTCTTCTCCTACGTTTCCCGATATTTACCATTCCATCTAGCTGAAGCCCTACAGGAGAATCATCAAGTAAGATTTGAAACATCCAGATTTGTGAGAACACGTCAATTTTGCGCCTTGATTGAATTCCTTCTGGCTACAAGTCAGAACACCTTACCCAATGACCTCTTTGGCTCTTTGTTCTATTGGAACGAGATATTTGGCTGCATGTGGGAGGAACTGGATCAAGCTTTCCATCTCGAATTGGACCGTCGAGAAAGAGACTTCGGCAGCCAAGATGAGCGCTATCAATCATGGCTCACTTTGGCCTTTCTCCTTCCAGCAAGTGCACAGAAACTATCAGCACAACGCGCCCGGCAATTGAAAAGGTTTTCGCGCAACAAGAGTATGATCATGGAGATGAGAGGGAATACGATTTCTCTGTTGCCTCAGCATATTGGAAACGCACATGGACCTATAATACAACGAGTGTCTGGAGGCCTTCAGTCTCTTTCTCAAATCTTTGCGACCTTCAGAAGTACAGCTACAGACCTCTTAGCTGCTTCAGCAGAGTCTATGCCGGTCCTATTGCTTCTCCTTGCGTCCAGAGTTGCGAAAGAACAGGACAATTGGCTCCTTGCAGAGAAGATAGATGTTATCTCGGTAAGGAAGACAAGAGGAAAAGGTGACTTCCTTGAGATGTGCAGTCTCTTATCACTGGGATCAGTAAGATACCACGCAAAAAAAGATATCAGTGAGACGACCGAGGAAATGGTGCGAGAATCAGTTCGGATTGCAAATCGCCTTCCTGCCCAGCTCCATGTACAGATGTTGAAGATGGAAGCCCTCCAGATTATGATACTTATGTTACTGCGGCAAGGGAGGAAGGGAGACGCAGATGAATTCATACATATGTATGAAGATCTCATCGGGAGACATCGAAAGAAGTCCAGCGACCGTGTCTGGGAATACAGCCTTTGCCATACTCGATTTGGAACAGCGCACAGGATACACGCTCTAAACTATACGTCGAGAAAGCTCTTGTCCAGTAAAAGCTTCACAGTCTCGGCAGACTTCGCTGCCCAGGGTATAGCGATTCTCGCAAACTCACAGTTCAAAGCGTCAGATGAGGATCTGAGGTTGTTTATCACACACAGAAGCGCCCTGTACGAAGCTGGCGAGTTCAACGAATGCATCTCTAGCTGCCAACAATTATTAAGCTTTTCGACAAAACTTGCCCCTGGACCATTTGTTGCGAATGCTCGATGGATCACCCAACTCCTTGGAGCAAGATGTCATGCCAATCAAGGAGACGTGACAGAGGCCGACAAGTGGTTTTGTAAAGCGGCGGACGAAATGGACCTGGTTTGTCCAGATGAGCAAAACCTAGGCGCGCCTATCTGGTACCCCTTCATGGTAGAAGATTTGGCACTCTTGGGACAGTATAAGCTTTGCCAGTCGATAACCCGTCGAATCCTGAAGAACAATGGAATCTCATACTCTAATGAACAAGAAGACCTTGGTTTTGGATCTCTTACGCCTCTTGCTCTCAAGCTCAAGGGCATTCAATCTATCGAAGATAACTATAAAGAATTTCTGCGCTGTTGCTCGCTATCAATGGCAGCACTAAAGCTACGAGGTACGGCACAAAAGGCAAATTGGTTGAAGCCACAACTATGGTCGATCTACAACGGCATCCAATCATTCAGTAAAACAATGCCATTATTCAAGCTCAAGTACATCGACACATGTCTTGGTCAAGATAGTAGCCTTTTGGACGCGCTGGAAGGATATAAAAGCCTCGGGCGTTTCTTCTTTTTGTGCGGAGACACCGAAGCAGCGGATCTCGTGTCGTCCGACGCGGAGTCTCGCATCTTTTCGCATCTCTCTTCAGACCACCCCCAGACCCTCAAACTAGCGAGTGATATCTACGCCTACGCCGGGAATTTTGCAAAATGTATCGCCCTACTTTCCCAGGCCTATCAATTATCGTTAAAAGGCGGAAGTGATGCAGACTATAATCTTGAAATGGAGATGTTTTATGCGTCGACTTATATACGGACACTGGAAAAATTTGAGGAATATCTTGAAAAGGCTAATTTGCGATTACCAATCCTAGAAAAGGCTTGCGAACATTTATCGAATGCCTTGGGGGTAATGAATGAGATAGAGTGGGATGAAGAGACACAGTCAGAGGAAGACCAGAGCGGCAATGTACATGATGCAAAAAAGAACAGGATGACGGATCTCGAGGCTCGCTTAAAAGACCTCAATGGAGGCTCGATGCTAACTGAAGTAGTAGCCAGGACAGGAGCTGGAGTTCTGTGCGGCGTAGGAGTGTAGTTCGCAACCACCAAGCATCGGTATAATTGAGAGCATAAACTGTATAATTGGAGATGGACGGGGTGCTAAATAACATCGCTTGGGAAAGAATGATATGGTTAGTGGGTTGAGTGATTAATGGCCATGATAACTACAGAAATCCCAGATGTTTCACTCATTCCTGCAAGGTACAGCTATAACGGCCCGCTATAAGGATCAATAGTTGTCAATAGTGGCAGCTCGCTAAGCCGAATAGTGATCATGGTCCCTGAAAACAGTAAATTATGACCGTGATGTTGTCAATAGTTTGGTAGAGCTGAGTCGAGTCAGGGCGTCCATACATAATAAATCAGCATCGCACGATTTTGTTTGCAGAGGTAAGCTCTCATTCCGTCGTTCTTTAACCAATTTTGTGGTCGCTTGTACTGAGCTTCAATCGATATGTTGCTGTCTAGGCTTGTGGTCGTGGGCTTAGCCCTGGCTAACTTGGTCTCTGCTGTCCCTTGTAAGCCGAGTAATCCTTCGTCGGCATCCAGTCTTTTAGTCACGTCTTCCGTCCCGACCGACGTCTCGGAAACATCCCAGGTTCCCAGCCAAACCGTTCCTCAATCAACAACTACAACTCAAGAGGTCGATATCATCATCACCAACGCCATCGATGGAGGAAGTTTCGCCGCCCGTAATGCGAATAACCCGCCGAGCGGAATCACAAACTTCGGCGCGACCGGAAAAGCAGAGTATCACGAGGGAGGTTGCTTCAAGGTTGATGGTAGTCCCGACAATGGCTGCGCTGCATTAACTGCCTCTGGAAACCCAGCGGGAAAGCGAAATACTGGATCATTTGCTAGTATTTGGCAGACTCTCAATTCGCTGAGCACTGGATCTCAGAATACGTACACCATTCAGTTCTACTACTTCGTTCTTTCTGCTGGTAGCCAGGATTGCACCGTCACCGCAGCTCTTGGCAATAGGCATGTTGGTTTGCAGGCGGTTTCAGTGGGTTGAGCGGGATGTGTAGTGTCGGCCTGGGATGAAAATCTGGTGGAAGTCGTCTCGGGCTCGGTGGTTGTTGTTAGAGACACGGATGTTGTAGCAGGGCTTGTAGTAGGCGCGCCAAAGTCAAGGACGAAGTTGCCGATGTTGTCGGGCGCGACTTGGTTGGGGATGATGATTGAGTCGACCAGAATGACGGAGATGCCGTTTCCAGAGCACGTCATGGAGATGACAAAAGTAGCAGAAGTAGACTCAGCGTCTACCTGCTCAAGAACATGAGTCCAAGACACACTTGTTCCGATAGATGACAGAGACTGTGAGTAGAACTGCGACCTCCGCTCCGACTCCCAAAATAACCGAAACTTCAGAGTCTACGGTCTCTACGGCGGTTTGACATATCAGCTCTCTAACCAAGACGACGACGACACAAGGCCTTGGTACGAAGGAGCTGATGACTGTGACGAGATCTGCAAGACCCTACCTGGCTGCAAGTCAGCGGGCTACATGTTTGCGCCCAGAAAGTGCTTCTTCTCAAATAATCTCGTCACTCAATCCGAGGTTCGGAATATGATGGATGATGGTATCGATGTTGATTGGTATGCCATGGATTTTTTAACATGCTCTGCTTGTTAGCATGGATCTGCGGAGACAACTACGCCTGTGAAAACTGATACTACCGTCGCCCCCGAGCCAACAACCTTGACTACCAGAACCTCCGACAGCCCTGCGAGTATAACGTCCCCAGCTGATACCTGCATCTACAACCGCGGGCAAGAATGCGAGTTCAACCGCTTCAAAGACCACAGCGACACTCTCTGCATCTATGCCGCCCTCTTCACCGGCACAACATGGAAAGAATCTCGCGCAGACTATCCCTATCAAGAAACTGCCTACCAATGCGCTGCTATCTGCCAAACCCTAAAGAACTGCAAGTCTTCAGCTTACTTCCAGACCGAGAACCGCTGTCTCTTCACATCCAAGAACATCCAGCAATCTGACATGGTCTCACATGAAGACCAACCACAAGATCACGCCGTCTGGAGCCACAACTCCTGCTGGACATGCCCAGCCTGCTCTGACACCGCTAAGCTCCCTACAGCAGAGTACTGCTCGTACGAGCAAGGTGATAGCTGCCGCGCTGTATCTAGTAAACCAGGTGCGTTGTGTAACTACCAGGGCTTCTGGAAGGCGTATAATCAGTGGGATCTTGCGACGTATCCTGACCAGAGCTCGTCTGAGAAGTGTGCGGCTATCTGTACGGCATTGGATTATTGTGTTGGGTCCGGGTATAAGGATGATAGGTGTATGTTCTCGTTTAGGGAGCTTGAGGTGGCTGACTGTAGGGAGTGACCTGATTACTCCATGGATGGGACTTGGAGTGACAACTCTTGCTTTGAATGTCCTGGCTGTACCGCATAACGTTTACAGGAGTAGCAAGCACTCTTCACTGTATAATAATCGTTTAATTACTTCTCTACGAACTAGAACGCGTCAGTTTAACCTGCCCTGACCAATGTCAGCCAAGTAAGTTCTTATATTCGGGCATCGTAGATCGGTTCTTGCTCATGTCCCAGCTAGCGTTGTAAGATTTTGGAGTGCAACTAAATCAACATCGTGCTTTTGTCGGTGGCCTCCCCTTCCAAAATTCCGAGCGTTGATCTGGAGTAAAAGCTTCGAGGTAGAAACTTGTTCTTCTCCTGCCAACTCTGGAAAACTCGGTCAAACTTGTCAGTAGTTTCTTCTGGCGTAAACGCATCCCTCGGCTTTGACTCAATCTCTTTCTGAAAGAAGTCAAGGTATGCTCGTGTATGGTCCCAGAGCCTGAAGGTACAGTATATTCTTACCCTAAAGCAGCCCTCCTCTGCATGCGCCACAGCATTTCGTCATACTAAAGCGGGGTCGTGGCGCCTGCCACTAACTCGCGGTTTATACCCTGCACCAGACACAAACTTACTGACTTATTCTATTGTCTTTTCTTGAAGCTCTAGTAGTTATCGGCGTTTAGCCTCCAATAGCTATGAGCCACAACGTCATTGGCCCGTCTGCGAGACGCAAGCGCTCTGTGATTTCGTGCAGGGAGTGCCAGCGACGTAAACAAAAGGTATCGATTCGCACTCCGTTTATCCAGGCATCCCAGACTGACGTTGCATTGTAGTGCGACCGTCGCCAGCCATGTGCTCAGTGCATGAAACGAGGTAAAGCAGTAAGAGTGTTCGCTCCGATGGACATGCAATTGCTGAGTAAATAGGACGTCTGCCTCTATGATCTGGATGCAAACCGCGCACCCTCTACTTTCGTCCCGGTCGAGATTCAAGACCAATCTATCAACGGCGTCTCGCAAGCATGCCCAGGACCAACTCTAGCCGCCTCACGCGTTATGCCCGATGAGTTGAAGCCACTGGGTTATGGAGACAATACAAAGGCAACACCAGGAGTCCTCAATAGTCTGGGGGAATCTGCACATCTCTTGCATCAAGTCTCGCATCGGCACTGTCCTGATCCTGGTGAATACATGAGCACGATTCGAGAACTTCCATCTTCAAGACACATAGATATTCTGGTCCAAAACTTTTTCCAAAATGTAGCATGGCATTACGACATCGTTGACGAAGCTACCTTCATGAATCAACTTGCTCAATGGCGCTGCCTAACGCATGATCAATACAAAAGAGGACCAGACGCCTTACCCACCGCCCTTCGATCTTTCCCGGCTCTGCTCTTCCAAGTTCTAGCACAGGCTCTGCTGTTCCAACCCGCACAGCACAATGAGATACTGAATGACCTCAAGTATGCCGTCGATATGGAGCTATCAGATCGGGCGGCGGAGTACAGTGATGCGGGCCGTCGACTTGCTTTATCTTTTAGAAAGAGCGAGCCTACTCTTACGGGAGTGCAGGCTGAGCTGATGAGAGCCAGTTTTGAAAAGACCACAGGTGCAGTAATCGAGGCATGGCACACGCTCGGCACTGCTATATGCGACGCCCAGGAACTAGGCCTACATTTAATAGGCCCAGAGTCAACGGCTTACTCACGAACCGACCAGCCATCGGAACGCGAAATGGGCCGCAAAGTCTGGCTTATGCTTCATATCTGGGATGCTCATATGGGTATCGTGCTTGGGAGACCCTTGTCAACTAGAATGAATCCCAACGACGTGGCCTTGCCAATGTCATCAAGAGACAGCTCTGGCAAGCAAAGGCCACCGCAACCCCGCGACGTCATCTTATGCGGCTATCATACGGCTTACAAATTCTTGCAGGACATTCATAATCTGGACAAGGTAGATGACTGGCGTGTCCCAGCGGACAGAATCCACGAGACTATTCTTACCAACATTGCGAATCTTCCTGCATGGGCGACTGCCCAGAGATCACGCCAGGGAGAACCTCCTTGGCTTTCTGCAGCATTGGAAACAATGTTAACCAACGTGCACTTTGTCCTCTTTGCTCTGCATCGACCTTTCATCTTTGCAGAGCCGAGTAGCCGCCACAAGGCCTATGACGCAGCGATGAAAATTCTGGAGTCACAAGGTCGTCTGTTCGACCAGACAGAGGCTTTACAGCACAGAGCTTTCAGCTTTGTGTTCGCGACGTTTGACGCAATGGTGCTCGTTGCAGCGGTGCATATTCGCTTTCCAAATGAATTGAGGGAACGTTTTGTAGGGACCAGGAGTATTCTTGAGTTGGGCATCGAGAGACTCCAGTCTTTGCAGGCGAGGAACAATGTTCTTGCCAATTCCGCACTCAGCATTTTCGAACGGCTGTATCGAAAAATGCTTGCGGCGGAGGAGCCCTTGGGTAACTACCAAGGAGGTACACACGATAGAAGCTTTATTGCAATGGAGGGAGAGGCCATGGGAACGAACTGGGATACCATTCTACAACCTGACCTTGGATATGTGTTGGCCCCTCAGCCAATGAACGAACTATTGCGCAGGGGGTATTTCGCTCAGTCATTGAGCTCAAGTCCTTCAAATCAAGCAGCGTATGGGGAACAACAGCCCGGAAACAACATTCTTGACGGTTTCGGAAGTGATTTGATGCCTTATTACAGCACAGATGACACAGTACATGGCTCTCCATAGCCTCACGTTTTCGGTCAACAGATAGATACAGTCATGTCGAGTAACAACATGCAGCCGATCCAACAAGTTCCCATGCGGGATTCCAGTGAAGTTCTGTCACTCACGGCGAATATCCGAGGGTAGACTGATCTTATTGTCTCACTGCGCACAGCCGGGTTGTACGGGCTATTTTGGTCACAGTAGCAGGAACTTAGCTAAGCCTAGGTTTACATAAAGCTAAGTGTGGGGAAGTAGTGAGGATGGCCACTCCGATTATACTTTCCGGAAGTTGCCAGGACAAACAGCTTCAGCGTCTGAAGCAGCTGAATATCAGGCTAAGCCACGGATAGCGTCGGCCGGCATCCTTCCAATTACAGGGAGCTAGCTACAAGGAACTTATCTCAGCTCCGTTCAAAGCCGAGGGGTAGGCTTTCGTTCGAACTACGCCAGTTGGTTGTGTGGAGCGTCAAATGTGTAGTTGACAGCTGCCTCTAAGATTCAATTCGAACGCCCGCTCTCTTAACACCGAATTAGTGCGAGGCTGAGCGTTTCGGACATGTGTGCTTATGATGCAATAATCACGGAGGATTTAGGGCCCGACCATGCCAAATAAACGTCCTGATCTACCTTGATCCATTCCCAGACCGGCGAGAGGATTAACCATCGGAAACCTTATTATTTCCAATGCCGAATCAAAAGATCACATAGGGTATCACTCCGAAAATAGTGGGCTCATCTCCGAAAACAGCGGGTCCATGACTCCGAAATTAGTGGATCTATCCCCGATACATGAGCACCAACTAACAAACGCAGCTGAAAAGGTCTCTAATGGAATACAGTCTTTGGACACATAGAAAAAAGTATATAAATGTTCTTACTATCACCACCTCTGACACACAAGCTCAAATCTACTCTCTCAACAACATTAGCTTACCACTTTATCAATACTTGAGACTACTTTGTTTTCAGCCGACACAATGGTCTACCACGGCCGTTACACTGCAGAGAAGGTGACGTATCCATCTCACGGAGAGACCATCACCGGCATCCTGTATAAGCCCAAAGACGTGGCCAACCCGCCTGGTGTCGTCGTTCTCGGCCCATATTCCTTTGTCAAGGAACAAGCCCCGCTGCAGTATGCCACGCGCCTTGCCGATGAAGGCTATGCCGCACTCATCTTTGACCCACGCACGGTCGGCGAGAGCACCGGTCAGCCACGACGTCTAGAGAATCCCAAGATGAAGAACGAAGACGTCGTCTCCGGTCTTGACTACCTTGCCGGCAGAGGCGACGTGGATGCCAAGAAATTGTTCCTCGTCGGTGTTTGTCAAGGTGGTCCTGAATGTCTGGACATTGCTTCATACGATGATCGGGTCGTCGCTGTCGCTTCCGTGACAGGCTACTATCGCGATCATGAGACAGATGTCTGGATGATTTGCACCGGCTGCGTCAACATCGAGCCGGGCGTCGACGTTGGGTCATTGAAATTGCCTACACCCGAGCAGGGAGAAGCGCTATATCAGGCGCGCATCAAGCGAGCTGAAGAAGCTAAAAGACTGTATGAAGAAACAGGCCAAGTCACTTATCAACCTCTTGTAGACCCGAAGGCTGCAGACCCTGATGTCGGTTCCCTCGCTGGACTCCCAGGACCCGTCGCGTGGTCCTGGTACGGCCCATGGACTCTGAAGGGGTTTGAGAACCGATACGCTGTTATGAGTGACTTGGATCACTTTGGCTATTCCACTGTTCCTGGGGTGGCCAAGCTCACTAAACCGGCTCTTGTTATTCATGGAGACAATTGCATGAACGCGCCTGCGGCCAAGAGGCATTTCGAGTCCATCCCGACCAAGAACAAGAAATTGATTTGGGATAATGATGTCTCGCACTTCCAGCATTACGAGCAGCCGGATGTTGTGGACAACAACGTTGGCGAGATTGCGGCTTGGTTTGGTCAGGTGGGGGCATGAAACGCAGCGGAAGCAGATGGTCACGCAGGATTCAAGACTGTTCACTGAATATTCAGCTGTTGAAATCTGTAAATAGCCCAGCCAATAAGCAGCATGACATTAGTGTATAGACTAAGTGTACTCAAACTCTCTCTTAAGCCAAAGTATATAATTAGCACCAGCTCTTTCAGTGTCCAATACGAGCTGCAATGCGGTTGGTCATGTACTTCTTGGTGTTTCCGATGAAAGCGCATGCTACAATGGCGCAGACTCCGAACGCAATACTTGTTAACCACACATATTTCAGCGCGTACGCATATCCCCAGCGGCTGCCAATAGCCGCAGCCTCCAATATCTCAGGTGTGACGCCAGGGACAGATGCTAGGGCAGAAGGGTCTAGAATGTAGGCAGTGACAAATTGCGTGGCTGAGGTGATTGGTAGACCAGCCTTAATAGCGTAATCGGCAACGACGTAGGGGAGCTTGAACTTGAGCTTGTGATAGAAAATGTTGTAGTAAATGCTGTAACCAATGGAACCTCCGACGACACGGATCGATAACGAAAGGGCCACACATGTGGCAATAAGTTCGTCTGGTCTAAAGACCAAGGTAGTCAGCAAATAGGTTCTCAAGGGGTCGTGGGTAATCAGTCCGACTTACGCAACGGTAATTGCAACAGTTGCCGGTGGAACGAGAACGCCACCAACTCCAATGCCGGAAAAGACACCAAAGATATAGATCAGAGCAGGAGTGTCGGGAGTAACCGCGGATAAGGCGCCTCCAAAGGCAGTCATCATAACGCATGAGAAAAGCAGAAGCTCTCTAGCATTTCCTTTAAACCAAGAAAGTGCTCCATTGATGACCGTCGCGCCAATGGTGATCCCGAGGCCAGAGGCCAAGCCCTTGAGGCCAACCTTAACAGGATCAGGATCGAACACCGTCAACGCCTCGAGTGGGTAGAAGTTAATGGACGAGTAAAAGTTCAAGCCGCCTACAAAGGCCACCAGGAAGGCCACTGCAACGACACGTTGCCCTTTGAACAAGTCACCTGGGACCATTGGAAACTTTGCGAACTTGGCTTCCCAGACGCAAAATGTGATGATCATAGCGATGCCAACTAGAAGAAGGGATAGGACATAGGCAGACTTCCAAGGATGCGAGTATCCACCAGCCTGGAGAGCAACAAGGCTATTTGAGCGTGTTAGATCAGTTTGTAGATGTTGACTTTCAGATTTTAGCCAAAACATATTGGAAGACACTTACAAGAGAGTCAGGCCGACAATGGACAAGAAGGCCCCGACGTAGTCGATAGACTTGAGAATTTCCATCTTGGATAGCTCTTCGCCTCTCCTATGGGAATGAGGAAAGTATGTGAGAGCCACCACCGCAAGGCAGATGCCGTTGTATATCCTGTATCGATTCTCGTCAGTCCCTGTTTATGAAGAATACCATCGTAGAGACCTACAGTGAGATCCACATGCCCCATCTCCATGTGTGATAGGTGCTCAGGATCTGGCCATACATGACATACGGAACGAACGGAATAACAAAGAAGGTCACCAGCGCGAGGTAAAAACCGCGCTTCTTGACAGGCACGAGTTCCGCAATACTACCATCACGCAAAGCAGTCAGTAGATGCTAGACCATTTGGAAATGAGGGGACTACCAACCCAGCAAGAGCAGTGAGTTCACCGACAGCGGCTCCAGCACCAGCAAGAGACATGCCGACAACAGCCTGACCAAAAGTATGCGTTGTGCCAACGAGGATGACACCAACAAGGATAGTCACGCCGCCAGCAAGAGAAATGTAGCGTCGGCCGAAGAGATCTTGGAGATATCCCACAAAGGGCGCCACAACGGCAATGGTCAGCGTGTTGGCGATGGGCAGCCACGAGGACTTTTCGGGCGATCCGATGTCTTTTACAATGTAGGTAAGGGAGCCTCCTACAAAGTAAAGCGGAATCTGGGCGCCTAGCAGAATGAGAATGGTGGTTTGTTTGAGAGGAGTGGGGCGGTAACATACCTACGTAGAGCCCTGCAAGAGAGATGGAGGCAACTGCATGACGCCAGGTCCAGTCGACAACGCCATCGGAATCGTCTCCCTTGATGGCATGAGCGTTATAGTTGACATCGACGGGCGGAGCACCACCGTGTTCAGCCTTCTCTACCTGCTCTGAGAAGGGAGAAGGATCGTCGTATTCTTGAGACTTGGTCATGACTGTGGTTATACACCCTGCAGAGAAGATGATGAAGGAAAGCTGGAGCACATAGGTTAAAAGTTAAAACGTTAGAGTAATGTATCATGAATATCATGCAAAATATCACGTTCTCATCAATCACCTATGTTTGCAGTCAAAGCTTGACCTTATAAGCAACATTTCAATACATAGTACATAAGTGTTCTACATGGACGCTGTATTGTGTCTCAAGGGACCAAGGCTATCAAAACGCGGGGACCCCAGATAGACCAGCTTGAGTAGGCTAGTCTGGCTTCGTGAGAAGTCAGCCCCTAAAATTGAATTCTGGGGTCTGGATGCGGGGCCCCGCACTCGTGGTGGTGAATCAAGAGCAGCCATTTCCATTCTAGGAATAAACCGAAAGAAACCCTGGAGCAGCCGCGGCTCGAGTCAGATTGTCCCTGTCAGACTGTCGGAGTCAGAGGTAGGGGGCCTTGACAGGGACAATCTGACATGGACAACTACGCCGACTCAGCCTGGGGCACACTTTTCATAGCTGCGACTAGGTAGTCCTGTCTAGAAACAGTATCTGTCTGTTAGTCAACTAATAGGAACAAGAGCTTCTATGCCATTGGTCGAATAAGGCCATGGACATCCACTCTTCGCAACCCTGCAACACCCCGAGAGCCCGACTGTCATGCAAAGCATGTGCGTATGCTCTAACGCGTTCCATACCGACTGCTACACCTACTAAATTGTCTTGTTCACTGTTTTGGAATATCAACCTGAGGGCTGACCATTGCCTCTGTACTACAGTATAGGGACTCGAAGAGCAGTCGGGTTTCTCAAAGGGACCGAGGCTGTAGATATCAACTCAAGACCCCCTCCTAGTTAGTTAAGATTCTGTTCCGTATCGACCGTCGGGATCAACTTGCGCATCTAAACCAGGAACCACCTTGCTCCCAGTAACCATGACATCACCCAAAGCCACCAAATATGAGGACGAAATGCGGGAGGCCTGGGGGTATCGATTCAAATGGACCAAAGACCACCAGACCCCAGATCAGTATGACCATCTGAAGCAATCCTGTGATACACTGGGAGAAGAATGTGCGGTTCTCCTCAATGAAATGTATCCGCCTGAACGCGGGACCCCCAAGAGGCAACAAGACAACGAGGGTCCCAATACAACATCTCATGACGGAGCAAAACCTCAACATCAAGCCCCGAAGTGGAGGGATCTATTCCATCTGTTCTGCGAACATCACACAGAGCATCCGAAGCTACAGCAGCTCTGGGACGAGGTCAACACGACACCCGAATGGGTCGACTGGGACCAGATCGCACGCGGCCAAGATGTCCTGTACCGCTACGGCGGCGCCGCCTTCACCGGCCTGACATACCAGTCCCTCGTCGGAGGCACCGCCGGCGCTCGAGTGGCCGAGGTACTGGGTCGCACAGGCGGATTCAACGTAAACACCGTGTTTCGCCGTATGCTCGAGACGACCATCTACTTCGTCGACGTCACCGAAAGTGTCGATAGCCTCAAATTCGGCGGCCGCGGTTTCGCGAGCTGCATGCGCGTGCGCTTCCTCCACGGGACGGTGCGACATCGCATTCTCCAGCTCGCAGCCAAGCGCCCTTCTTACTTCTCTGTCGAAAAGCTCGGTATTCCCATCAACGACTTGGACTCGATTGGTACTATTGCCGTCAATTGCGCGACAATTATCTGGCAGTCGCTCCCGAGGCAGGGGATCCATATGCGCGAGCAGGAAATCGTCGACTATGTAGCCCTATGGCGCCTCATCGCGTACTACATGGGCACCCCGACTGACTTCTTCTCATCACCGGCCAAGGCGCGTGCGATCATGGAGTCGCTGTACCTGTACGAGTACAACCCCTCTAGCAGGTCGCAGACACACGCCCAGAACATTATCAT
Source organism: Fusarium sp. NRRL 52700 (assembly GCA_013396095.1). Taxonomy (NCBI): domain Eukaryota; kingdom Fungi; phylum Ascomycota; class Sordariomycetes; order Hypocreales; family Nectriaceae; genus Fusarium; species Fusarium sp. NRRL 52700. The sequence continues at coordinate 286,162 of JAAQRM010000217.1, read as the reverse complement.
CGCCATGAGTGACACTGCGCCCAGCTACGCCAGCAAGCCGTACCTCGAGGCCACAGCGCGCTGGCTCAACGGCGATCCCCTCGCTGATGCTCTTGGCATCGGCAAGCCTAGTAGGTACTACACCATCTTGGCCGCGGGGCAGTGTCTGCTGTTCATGATTGTTTACTATACCTGCCGCGACATTCCCTTCCTTGACCGTGCCCAGATTGCGGCATTTCGCCGAAACGTCAGGGACTATATTAACAACCCAGAACTTGGCCTGGATCACCGCTCGGCCTTTAACTTCAAGTACCTGCCTAACTCTGACGAGTCCAAGCAGAAGGCCGAGGACAGGACTCTTGCGAAGACTAAGAAGATGGTGTTTTGGACTGCTGACCACAAGGCGCTGGCTACACTGTTAATACTCGTGGGAGCTTTTGTTACTGCCAGCTGGGTGATCTTCAAAGTTGCGAGGTTTGGAGTTAGTAGAGGTTTTACTTTAATTGGGAACTTTTGAGTATTTTTAAAAATTCACTATGGTATTGTCCCTATCCCGACTTAAGATAATTATATTAAAAGAATTGGCCAGCTATGCTTTTATCTATTATATATCTGTACTCTTCTTAATTAGCTGCGATATGTCTAGTAAAACTATATAATATGGCTTCATTTTACATCTCAATTACCCGATACTTAACTCCAGAATCTGGTCCATGTTCACAGACGTCATTACTCAGCAGTTCTCAAGCTACCTTGACAAGTTGGCATTGTTTAAAGACTCTTCGAGTTACAGGCTGCACCACTTGCAGGTTATTTCCAAGCCGAGGCTGCCCCCGCACAGTAGTGCCATTTTTACTTTGCTAATTGACAAGGCGTTGATAATGCCGGTATGCCGTGGCCGGCATGCACTCTTTCAATAGTCTGTCGGTACGCCAATTGACCTAATCCATTTGTGGACTGGATGTATTGCCGAAAGTATACATTTAATGGTTGTTCGAGGTACAGCTGTTGACTCGGTTGCTACTCCATTGTCAACTAGAAAAACAGGGACAAGAAGGTACCTATCCATACTGTTCTTTGGCGAAGCAATTAACCCTGTACTTCGCAACAACATCCCAGCGGCACCAATATACATCACAATGACACTATCAGATGTAGTCATTATCGGGGCTGGATTCTCAGGTAGGGTCTAACGAGTTTGTTGTTTAGGGTAAGATCCATAAGCTGATTGTACTGAAGGGATTTGCATGGCCATCAAGTTGCTCGAGGCCGGAATACGCAATATTGTCATCGTGGAAAAGAGTGCAGGTTTTGGAGGGACATGGAAGGATAACATATACCCAGGATGTTGCTGCGACAGTTGGTTCATTCATTCCTCCTCGAAGAGTGCCCACTAACCCTCTGGTCCTAGTCCTGTCACACCTGTACTCGTATTCCTTTGCTCAGAACCCTCACTGGTCCAGGGCATATCCAGAACAGCAAGAGATCCTTGTAAGTAGACATTCCCAGGTACACCGGAGCTCTCATGTTTATCGAGGTTCCGCAACAGAGTTACATTCAAGACGTCGCCCAGAAGTACGGCCTATACAAGTTCGTACGCTTCAGTTCTGAAGTCACTGCCGCAGAATGGGACCCCAAGTCTCATGAGTGGAATGTCGCCATCCAGGTTCTAGCTGGAAAAGAAGCCGAGTTCTGTGCGAGATATACAATCAAGACAAGTTTCTTGATTGCTGGAGTTGGTCAACTGAACGAGCCTTTCTGGCCCAGCATCACCGGCCAAGAAAGCTTTCAGGGCAAGGTCATGCACTCTGCTCGATGGGACTGGAGCTACGACTTTACTGGCAAGCGTGTTGGCATAATCGGCAATGGTAGGTCATTGAGATATGAGCCTTGCACAGAAACCGAGTTTGACATTGTACGTAGGAGCCACCGCTGTTCAAATCGCGCCTGAAGTCGCAAAAGTCGCTTCTCATTTGACTGTCTTTCAACGCTCACCAAATTGGCTGATGCCGAGATTCGACGCAGAAATTCCACGATGGAAGAGAATCCTATTTGAACGTTTGCCTGCGGTTCTCAGTCGGGTAAGGGCTGAGATAATGAATGCTCGTGAAGCCTACTATGAAGCTGTCAATCACGCCGATTCTTCCGACTCTTCAGCCATGACTGCAGCCTGTAAACAGCACATGCAGACTCAGCTCCCCTGTCGCCAAGATCTTTGGGAGAAATTGACGCCAAACTATCCGCCAGGATGTAAACGCATTCTACTCAGCGATGATTACTATCCTACATTACGGCTCTCACATGTCACTCTCGAAACACGGCACATCGACAGAATGACTACTACTGGCGTCATTGTGAAAGAAGGATCAGAGGAGAAGGACATTGATCTTGACCTTGTCATTTTTGCGACCGGATTCCAAGCCAGGGACTTCCTGCATGGGATTCACGTGCAAGGCGCTGGGGGCCAAACTCTACGTTCCAAATGGGCAAACGGTGCGTCTGCTCTTTACGGCGTCACGGTAGATGATCTACCAAATTTTGGGATGCTCTACGGGCCAAACACAAATCTGGGCCATAACTCAATCATTCTCATGATTGAAGCTCAAGCCAGGTATCTCGTCCCACTAGTGACAAGAGTTGTGAAGAGCAGAGCCAGAGGAAGAAAGCTATCTGTCATGCCCAAGGCATTGAGGGTCCAAGAATGGAATAAGGACCTGCAGAGTAGCCTGGGGAGTTCTACATTCGCTGACCCCAGGTGCAACAGCTGGTATAAGACAGATGGCGGGGTTGTCACTAATAATTGGAGTGGGACTGTGGTGGAATACCAGAAATTGCTTTCCAAGGTTGAGTGGTCAGATTACGAACTCGAGGGAGACGGGGTAGAGAGCCTTCCCACTGGCAAGGAACATATTGGCCGTGTCGTGGAGGAGACGCTCTTTAGTAACCGTCAACTTGTTTCAGTCACAGCTCTGGCGGCATTGACTGGAGCTGTCTCATTCTTCGTTCATCGTCGGGATTCGTTTTTGAAGTACATTTTATAGCTGTTTCAATTTTCTATACTTTTTTCAATGCCCAATATTGGCAGAAATTGACAGTTCAAACCCATTCAATCTCCCTTTGTGTTTTAAGACTTCACTATTTCCTATACCCTCTCTACTTAGCATGCCCGACCTGTTAAGTAATCTGAACACCATGGTTTGTCCATAACACTGGTCCTTGTACACCTTTGTGCAGTCTATTTGCGTACTGCCCATGGAGTCTATCACCAACGCTGTCCCTATTGTGCCTTTACTTTTTATTCTTTCGCGTAATGTTTTGTATATGCGAATGCATTTCAGTATTCTACATCATTACATGATGCATTCAAGATACCTATATGCCTGAAAGCATAAGACTAAATTTACTCAAGCCAGATCAATGACAACCCTCCCTTGAAGCTTTCCTTCTTTCATATCCTGGAATACCCCAGTCAAGTCTTCCATCTTGCGAACCTCAACGTGTGGCTTGATGATACCACGGGCAGCAAAGTCTAGCACTTCAATAGCATGCTGTTGATTCCCAACTGCGGAACCCACAATTCTCAACTGTTGTGAAATCATCTGCACTGGCTTAGCTCCCGCGATTGGCACTTCGTCTCCCTCGACCATTCCAACACAGACAACAGTTCCGTTGAACCGTAAGAAGCTCATAGATTGTGCATAAGCTCTCGGAGAGGCCGTGCACACAATGACTGCGTGAGCCCCAAGCCCTCCGGTCAAACTCTTGATCTTCGTCGCCATCTCCTCATCGCTCGAGAAGCCCTTCACATCGACAAAATGCTCTGCCCCCGAACTATGCACGAGATCAGCCTTGCTGCTGTCATCGACTCCGATGATGCGCAGGCCTAGAGCTCTAGACCCGAGCTGACACGCCAGATGCCCTAAGCCGCCTCCCGCCCCAGCGATGACAACCCAGTTTCCAGCCTTTGCTTGGCTACGAAGCAGTGCCGCGTATACTGTCACCCCAGCGCAGAGCATGGGAGCAGCTATAGCCGAGTCCAGGCCGTCTGGTATAGGTGTCACACATGCAGCTGTCCCAAGTACGTATTGCTGAAAGGTGCCTGGGGTGAAGTAGCCGGAGATTTGTTGATTGAAGCAGAGGCCATCTTCGCGGACAATGCATGGTTCTGTGAGAATAGCTTAGCTTTAAGGAGGTGTGTATCTCGTGTGATAACATACCGCATCTTCCACAACAGTTGGCGATCCATTTCACCCCAACACGATCTCCTATTTTGATGCCCGTGGACTCTACGCCTGGTCCCAGTTTGACAACCTTGCCCACGCCCTCATGGCCGCCAACCTGGCCTTGAGGTGTTGGAGCAGGGAGCGATGTCCACTGAAGTAGTATCAGCTTTTGTATTAGTGGTGCAGATTCATCTTGAGAGTATAGCTCTCGGCACAATGATACGTACGCCATTGGTCATGACAGCCAAGTCCGAGTGACAGACACCGGAATGCGTCCTGTGTTGGTTGATAAGCTGCTGAGATGGGACCTGAAAACGCATGATTCTCTAGGTAGCTCACATGTTTATCAGCACTTCACCTGGCCCTGGTTCTGGTGTGTCCAATGTCACGATCTTGGTCGAGATCGAGCCAGGGCTGTCGTACACCGAAGCTCTGTATTGCTTGGGGATCTCGGGTACGTCAGTAGCCATCGTGGAAACAATTCTTCTCAAAACCTGCGGTCAATTGAAACTGGAACTGCTTTGAGATCAAGGGCCTGTATCGTGATTTGTTTGGAGTTATCTTGTGTCTCTCTGCTAGTATTTGCTGAAATGGTCCCCTCAGAGACGTAGGTGCTTTCAGACGCTTAGTCAACATTATCTTGCCTCGGCCCCGCGGGGTTTGTTCACAGCCTGTTAGCCATGCACCCCCGCATTCGCACTTCTGGTCACGTTCGCATAGTACGAGTCAGAAAAACCTAGTCATTGCTAAGGAACCGCGGCTGCGTGACTGTAAGATGCATGGCCTCGGGAGGGACTTCTCATATCAGAGGAATGGCCTAATACAGTGCGCCACTGACTTTCACCTTGGGACGAGACTATACTCAAAAGCAGATAACATCTATTAAGTAGCTAGTATGACAAGTACAGTTCATCTCTATCATCAGTTTCCAAACCTGCACCACTGGATAATCCAGCAGCTACAAGATCGAAAATGCCACTGACCTCTGAAATCTGCCTCCCAGACGGCAAAGGCTACACCCAGCCTCTAGGCCTGTATGATAGTGTTCCTCCTGTCCATGATGATTCCTGTCTAAACTACAGTCTCAAGTTTCATTGACAACGAATTCCGTGAAAGCGTAAACGGCAAGACCTTTGAAGTTGTAAGTTTTTTATCTAAACATTCTGACAGTGCCGCTACTGATCTACATAGGTGAATCCTACGTAGGTGAACCATAATCATACAATACCTCAGTACTGATACTCACGGCAGCACCGAGGAAGTCATCGCCCACGTCTCTGAGGCCGCGGCCGAGGACGTTGATTTGGCCGTGGCCGCCGCGCGACGAGCTTTCAAGGGGCCATGGCGCACGACAAGCCCTGAAGATCGAGGAAAGTTGCTGCGTAGAGTAGCAGATCTGATCGAGAACAACCTCGATCTGCTGGCCAAGGTTGAGACGCTCAACAACGACAAGGCCCAGCAATGGGCGATTGGAGATGTTGCACACTGCGTCTCCGTGTTCAATTACTATGCTGGTTGGGCCGACAAGATGGAGGGTAAAGTGATTGATGTAGATACAGAGCGGTTTAACTTTACCAAGCGTGAGCCGGTATGTGCTCAGCACCTCTTATGCCACAAACAAACGACTTGCTTGCTGACCTGACTCGTTTTGCATAGTTTGGCGTGTGTGGCCTCATCGTCCCATGGAACGCCCCCCTGGTTCTCATGTCTTGGAAGGTAGCTCCAGCACTTGCAACCGGCAACACAGTCGTCGTCAAAACTTCAGAGCTAACGCCATTATCCGCTCTACTCCTAGCTGACTACTTCAAGCAAGCAGGAGCCCCAGCCGGTGTCATCAATATCATCTCTGGCTTCGGCAATGTGGCCGGCGCCGCACTTGCGTCTCACATGGACGTTGCAAAGATATCATTCACAGGCTCAACCACGACTGGACGCGCTATCATGCAGGCGGCAGCCACGTCCAATCTTAAGCCTGTGACCCTTGAGCTGGGTGGTAAAGGACCTAATATTGTGTTTGATGATGCAGACTTCGATGCAGCAGTAGAGTGGGTTACTTTTGGTATCTTCTATAGCTCTGGGCAGGTCTGCTGCGCTGGCTCACGCGTCTACGTACAGGCTGGAATTTATGACAGATTTTTGGATGCTCTTCGGGCCAGGGTAGCCCAGATTTCAGTGGGTGATCCATTCGACATCGAAACATTCCACGGACCGCAGACTTCCAAGGCTCAGTTTGATCGAATTCTAGGGTATGTCCATTTCTTCTCCTTATTTCTCTCTCCCTAACTAATTGTGAATAGATACATCAAGAGCGGTGTGGACGATGGCGCGAAGATTGAGGCTGGCGGCTATCGCTGGGGAGAAAAGGGCTATTTCATCCAGCCGACAATCTTCTCCGGTGCCTCTCAGGACATGAAGATTATGCGCGATGAGATTTTCGGGCCAGTATGTGTTGTATCCAAGTTTGGAACCCAGGATGAGGTAGTCCAAGCCGCAAATGCAACCTCGTATGGCCTTGCCAGCGGAGTACATACCAAGAACATCGACCGTGCTCTCAACGTCTCCAATCTTCTCGAGACTGGCACTGTTTGGGTGAACCAGGTTCGTACCCATCACAACGCCTGTTCTTCCCTGATTTTAATTCGGTTTCAGTACAATACTATTCATCATCAACTTCCATTTGGCGGATACAAAGAAAGTGGAATTGGTCGCGAGCTGGGAGCTGCCGTGTTAGAGAGCTACACGACCATCAAGACAGTGTCTGTCCGACTATCAGGGACACAATGATGGATTCTGTAAATATGGTATCACTATGGAATGTACTATTTAGGAATATCATCAAGGAGTTCTGTCAACAGTAACCAGTCTTCTGTTTCTTGCTCCGCGTGACGAGAAGCGACGGGGGATACCTGAGACTCGCCTATTATTTGTTTCAGCCAGTCATCATCATCTGCCTCAGTATACAGTAGATTAGAAGGCAACGGCGGTATGTAGGTCGGCACAGCGGCAGACTTCATATACCACGTGTCCAGGTTCTTGTACGCTTGATTGAAATCCTCGGAGAAACTATATATACCCTTCGCGGGCTGATACCTGCAGGTGTCCCTTAGGTCGTATGGCCATCGGAAGCCGATATCGCTGGCGAATTGAGCTGCGAGACTCTCGGGCGCGGAAGTTGATGCCAAAGAGGATCAGGTAATCGCGCACTTCGGGCCTAGGTTTGTCAGAAGGACCTGGTCTTAATTATACCGGGATAGCTTGGCTGGGGATTGTTCACCATACAAAGTAATCAACCAGCCTTGAATGATCCGTCTGAGATTGCAATGAACTATTCGTGTTCTTGGTGAGGAACCGCCTATGCGCGACACAAGAGAGTTTGACTATTGCGTACCTTGGGTTCATGTAAGCAGGGGGTCTTCTGCTCAATGGAAGTTGTGGGTTGAGTTTGGCCTGTTTCTCCTCTCAGTACATATTCCTAGACAATTAGTACTGGCTAATACCATGAGCATCGACCGGATCACTCGGATCATTGCCATCCGTTCTACTGCCCCGCTGCGCCAGAGAAAGCCCTCATCGACAGTCTGCAGCATCAGCCAGCCAATGTCAAATGGATTCTTCGCCCTCGCAGCATCCCAACCGTCCAGCACCGCCCTGATATTAATGTCGTCGTCGATCTCGGGGCCTGAAAAAGCGTGCGCGCTCGCGTCGCTCTCGATGGTAACGAGCGCTTCGCTGAACGCTTGGAAATAATCTCGCTGTTTGTCGCCACAGGTGAGATCGAGGGCCGGGTACAGACGCTCGAGTGACTCTTGATGGGGGTGGCATGCTGGATTATACGCATCTGGGACAGGCCTGGAGCCCTTCGCTGCGTAAGGACGTGATGCGGAGTGACTATTGTCATCCAAGTCATCATCAACATGGTGCTTTGAGGCTGAATTCGCTGCAATATTGGCGATCTGGGACAAAGCTTGTTTCAAGCTGGCGATTTCATCGAACTGCTGTCGTAGTTGTTCGAAAACAGTCACCCCATTATTACTTTGGGCTTCTGTGAGCCTTGCGACGCTCCTCTCGAGATGCGCGATGTATGCTTTGGTCTTAGCGCGTGATGCCTGCTGCGATATCCGATCGCTCGCCCTCTTTCGTTCTCGTCGAGTGAGGTTATCATTGCGCGTGGTGGTCAAAGCAAGGCCTTGGGGAGAAGACGTGCTGTCTGTCGCCATGTTGTTGACTGCAGATGTGAGGAAGAGGGGCCAGGGGCTGGACGAGTCTGGGATGCGGTGGTTCTGTCTGTGTGTCATCCAATGGAGCTGCAGTTCCCAAACTTTGGGGCCCAAAGTGCAGGGAGAGGGATACGAGGGGATAGCTTCATGAATGCCGAGGGGCCATAGGACTACTAGCCCTTGTTTGGCCAAGCTCCGGTTCGTTCGGTTCGCAGCCCCTGCCTGCAGATCCCTCTGGAATGCGGGGTATGCGGTCGAAGTCAGTGGGTTAGACGACGTCTTATCAATTTACCTCATGGCAATGGGACTCTGGTATGCATTGGCCTCTCGGCGGGGAGCTAATCAGTGCTAGGCTGCCGGAATACAAGACCATGATCCCGTCTTGTTTGTTCTTTGCCGTTATCTCGATCATATTACCGTCTTTTTGACTATAACTAGTCTGCAGACAGATCACAATCAGCCCTGCAAGCCACTTCACGAGAACAACCCCCCAGTAACCTTCTATCCACTCTTGTGCTGCCACGGCAAATTCCAAATATGCCACTTTGGAGCTACCCTTGAGCTCCCGCAGGGCTAGTTCAAGCATGACAGGTACCCCGTGTGCGCCATGTACTATACCCGGTTTGCAGAACCATGGACAGCCTCGGCTCAGACAATTCATCTACTTCATGTGATTGGAAGTGAAGATTGCAAATACACATGGTTGAATGGAATAAATCCTGGACGAAATTCGATCGGCGATTACCAAAAAAAATCAGGCTCTTGGCACGTTACAAGAGACATGACACGGCCTCGCAAAAGGCGAAAGGAATCCTTGGGCGTGAATAGAGTCTCATGAGCTGCCTGCAGTTATCTAGGGTACATTGCAAAGGAACAGGACCGTGCACCACCTGTGTTAGCAGCTTAAACCTTGACCTTATAGGCCGCGGTCATCCCCATAGTCCCTCTCGAAACCACCACAAGGTAAATATCGTTTTCAACGACATCCGATGGCATGTATTGACCCATCAACGACTGACGGACCTTGATATCGAGGCGCCTATGGAATTGCCTTTCGCAAAGAAACTACCGTAAATGCTAGTCGAGGTACATCAAACAGCTAGAAAAGCGCTCAAAGGTCAACGCGGTTTCAGAGAACGAAGGGAATCAAGTGCTGTCTTTTAAAGCCCGAGACTTAAAAGCCGAAATCCTGCAGCTCAAATCCAAGGTCCTCAAGCTTTACGTGTCGCTGAATGGCACTAGCTTAGAATTTGGCAAGATTCCCAATAGAGACGGGTCCTCGCTGCGACGAACGGAAATATGTAGCGACTTTAAAAATGGCTTCGCAGTCACTTGGGCCCCCGATCTGGTCAATTTCGTGGAAGACGAGAGGAGTGCCAACAAAATATTCCAACATAACCTGGGTTCTCAATGTGAATATATAAACATTGGAAATACATCAATTGAAGCACGGGTTCTGGAATGCTAGAAAGATCTCCTAAATAGGTTCAAGGCAAGAGTATAGATGCCGATTTGGTAACGTCAGAGTCAACGGTGGATCAGACAACCAGAATAGACTCAGGTTCAGCAGATGTTGATGTTGTCACGCACCAAGAGTTTATGGTCTTGAATGAAGATGTTGCGATGGGTTTTCTCTCAGCGGATACAAAATGCGACAGCGGGGACTTAAAGGGATTTTCTAAACTGTTATAATATAGCAAGAGATAATTATTAAATTAAGTTAGCTATACTAGATAGCCTTTGTTTACAGACTATAGAGTTTCTAACGATAATATATTTCGTAGACTAGATAAGTTGAAAATAATTAATTATATTTTTTTGTAAGTAATATATTTAAATATTATATTTAATAAAACTTTATATATAATTAAATATTTAAAGGTAAGTATAATATAAATTACAATATGAATAAGAAATTTAAATTATAAGGTAAAATAATAAGTTACAATAAAATATTATATTTTAGTTTTATATAATTTTTTACTTTTTTTTCCCCCCCTTTTTCTCTTTAGCCTTTTTCTTCCTCTTGTCCTCCAAGCTATTCTTCCTACTCCTCCTCCTAATAATAACTATAGATAAATGTAATCATGAAGCGACCTTAAACTGCTCCCACAAGGCAGAGCCGGAAGCTGCGTAGTCCCCAACAGTTCCGTCAATCGAGCCAATCCACCTGCTGTACAATCCAATGTCGATCTGGGTTTTCTTCACAGTGAGAAGAGCATCCAACTCGGTGCCGTCATCCAGAGTCATGTTCAGTGTCATCTGTGTCGGATTGGTCGAGGCCAGAGTTGGCGGATATGGGGTGCCGACAGGTCGGACTCGAAGGCCGGTGGTGCAGGTATTTCCTACGACCTGTCCATCTTTCAAAACGTAACCGCCCACTTTCTCGACGTTGTTCTTATCGAGCATGTCGAAGAAGACAATGTTGTAGTCGCCAAAGGTAGCGTGGCCCCAGTACCAGCCGTTCAACGAGGCCAAGAAGGGAGCGTCACCCCAATTCTGAGTTGAAGACCCGAGTTAGTTTGATGGAACTGTCATTATGACCTTCTTCGGCACGAGCAGATGTGAGCATACCTTGTCGTGATAACCATTACCGGTAAACTTAATATTTTGCCCGTTAATACTCACGTCAACTGCGGCGTCTGCGGCAGGCATGACATTCACCCAGCCAACGTTAGGGAGAACCTTTTCGTTCTGGCCGGCTTCAAGAGGACCGCACACATAGTGACCAGGGCCACGCTAAGTCGTTCATCAGCAACTATCATCTTTCCAACGGCTATTCCAGCGCCGGCGTGGTGTAGACTCACCGATTTCAGCGTCAAAGTTCCCTCTACGGATGGGTTCAACAGCGTTTTCTTAAAGGTGACCTTGTAGGTACTCAGGTCCGCCGCTCCTTGGAAACTAGCGCCAGATCCGGTCCAATCACCCGAAGCTCCATCACCATCGAGCTTGATCGTGACAGACGTAGAAGCAAGGGGAAACGAGAAGCCATCGCCACCGTTGTTGTAAAAGACATACACGTTTAGAGGGTCGATTGCATTCAACAAGTCGAAGCTGAATCCGACAAATGACGAGGTGAAGAAAATGACGGTTAGGGCGTGTTCGCCGTCATCAGAGACGGCGTCAAAATACCACCAATCAAAAGTTGTCGAGTTGATGGGAAAGACACGGGGACCGTCGGCACCAGAGGCGCAAGAGGTGAACTGGACGTTGCTGGGGCCATTGTAGAGAATGGGGGAGTAAGTCGTGACTTGATTTGGGCATTGGGCGAAGCCGCCTACGACCAAGGTCAGTAGTGGCAGCAATGCCTTGAGAAAAGAGAACTTCATTTTAGACCGAGCTAGTCTGCAAATAAGAATGTCAGAGTAGATAAGCAGATATACTTGTAAGGAGTCTGTATTCTGAATCTGCGAGTTCACGTCATCGACAAGAGCCCAAGAGCGTGTTTTTGTACAAGCAGATAAGAGCTAAGTCGTCAAATGGTCCTGGGTCGAGGCTTTACCAAAGATCCCAGCTCTAGACCTGTTTTGGAATTGGTTGCGAAAAGAGGAAACGAGCTACTAGGCTACCCGAAAGCTCCTCCAATCTTGTCAGATTATCTGACACGGACATTCCAGCTACATCAAGGTTCTCGGAGCTTCTGCAGGGAAGTTTGCGGTGAAGGGAAGATGCTGTCATAGCGTTCGCTATGTCGGGCTAATAGATTGAAGGCAGCGGAGACGAAAAACAAGAGCTATTCCCGTTAACGACAAGCGGGCTCGGACCTCGGCAGTTGCAGCGTTTAGAGTTTATACGAAGAATTAACAGTTGACACGGTTGATCGAAAGTGACCAATAAGACTTGACTACCTACAGCACCCTTGAGTCTCAAATCCGAGGAGCCCGTGCTCATGAGGGGTTTCTTGAACTTGTAAGTTGCACGCAGTTTGTAGAGGCTGTCGATTATCCTTTTGAGGCAATACAGCTGTAAACTAACGATGCTAATTATGCCTTTATTGAAGGCAATTGATTTGGAATTATATCACCTCTACAGGAAATCGCATAATGCAAAAGAGGTTTGTTTACTCAGAATACGAATAAGACCCTGAGAATACATTCTCCCAAGTACCAAAAACCCAGCGCTCATACTCCTGTATCTCCTTGTCTGCCATTTTCAAACCATCGACCCTTTTTCTCTTTCTTGGGTTCAAATCGCAGCTTGAACTAGGTTGAGTGACAGTGTAGTAAGAATATTTATTTTGCGGCGCTTCTTTGGCGGTGTCGCTGAGTATGAAGCGCTCGAAATCAGCCATGTTGAAGTTGCAACTGATTGAAGGACTGGAGAATGCAGACTTGAGATATCGTCGCCGCCGGATTTGATCTGATAGGTAAGAGTCTTCATGCTCCAAGCCGTCGTGTATTTTTGACGGAGAAAGTCTCTTCGCGCGGCGCCATGAATCGTGGGAAACATGACCCCTTTTTCCCGCCATCGGATAGTAAATAATCATTGGTAGGGAGACGTTCTGTAATTCATCTTCTGGTGACTTTTGTTCTGACATGTTCCAGTATGGAGTGTGGACAACAGCCACCGTCCTCGGTAAGGCTTGCATCGTCTGATAGGTGATGAATATCTGGTAGAATGAATAGATCTGCAAAGATCCGATAGCTTCTCAATTGAATCCTGCAAGTATGAAACGGTAATTGCTTGTATGAATGTTGGTTGGTAGTCAAACAGGCCGCATTCTGACTAAATATGAAGCGGGGTACTTACAGTACACTAATTCCGAGTCAATTTAGCGATGTCAGCACCTCCTCATTCTCCGCAAGCTATAAACTGCAGCTGCCGCGCCGAGGGATTCACATTTTGAGGTGGCTTTACTCCAAGCAATCAAACGCTAAGTCACTAGAGGTAACCTCGGCTCTGTGATGGAGACATGTCATTTGCTGTTCCCCTGTAGTTTTAGTGTTCTTAAATTAGTCCATATACTTGGCCTGTTTTGCACTCAACGCAACACCAGTTCAAGGTCTAGCCCATCATCATGATTTACCAGTCGCAAAATCCCAAGATTTCATGTAAATTATTCTCCTACATCGCGTCTGACTTGCACTAACATCAGTGCAGTCTCTCCCAAACAGACCCTATGGTCATGGCTTCTAGAGTCTAAGCCTCTGTCTTCTGATAGCAACGTCCCAGGCTTCACAGACGCCATCACCAAAGAGCACATCACATTCCAATGTCTCAAAGAATACGCGACAACTCTATCATCAGCTCTTGTTATCAATTATCGTCTTCGTCAAAATGACACTGTTGTTGTGTTTGCGAAAAACTCCATTTGGTACCCCGTAGCGACACTTGCTGCCGTTCGAGTGGGAGCGGTAGCTTGCGGCGTATCGCCTGAGTATACCGTCGATGAGCTTTATTACAGCCTCAAGACGAGCAAAGCGAAAGTTATCTTTGCGACGGTTGATAATTTCGACATAGCCAGCATTGCAGCCAAAAAGGCCGGGATTACGCCAAAGAATGTCCTTTTGCTTGAGAGTTCCAGGCAAGGCGTCATGAGCATCCAAGACATAATCGCAAGCTCAAAGACTCCCGTTGAGGCACCTGCATTCCGAATCACAGACAGAAAGTCAAACAGGGATACTTGTGCTTTTCTCTGCTTCAGCAGCGGTACCACCGGCCTCCCAAAGGCAGTCATGATCTCGCACGCCAACATTATCGCCCAATGCATCCAAACCGCGGATATCACGCTCCCTAATCACAACCGAGTCCTGGCAGCCTTGCCATTCCATCACATTTCGGGTATAGTACATCAACTACACCTACCCATCCACCGAAATGCCAATGTCTATGTCTTACCCAAGTTCACTCTGGACTCACTACTCAAGACTGCCTCTGAATACAAGATTAGAGAACTTGTAGTTGTTCCTCCGATATTGATCAGGCTCGTCCGAGAACCGGAGCTCGTGTCAAAGTACGATCTCTCTCATGTTGAACGGTTCTCATCTGGCGCAGCTCCTCTATCTCGAGAGATTTTGACTCTTCTTGAGAGGACTTTCCCTGGTACCGGTTTCAAGCAGGGCTACGGTATGACTGAGTCATGCTCAGTCATTACGTCGCATCCTCCTTCCAAGTATGCGTATAAATACGCCGATCGCGTTGGTATGCTGGTAGGGTCAACAGAGGTGCGAATTGTGGATATCGAAACTGGCGAGGACTGTGAGGTTGGCAAGGCAGGTGAGGTTTGGGCTCGTGGACCACAAATTGCCATGGGCTATCTTGACAACCCCGAGGCAACTGAAAGTACATTCGACAAGGATGGCTTCTTGCATACCGGTGATATAGGCTACTTCGATCATGACGGGATGCTGGCCATCACTGACAGGTTAAAGGAGATAATCAAGGTCAAGGGCATCGGAGTTGCCCCAGCAGAGCTCGAGGGCCTTCTTCTCGGACATCCACACGTCTACGATGTTGCTGTGTGCGGTGTACCCGATGAGCGGGCAGGTGAAAGGCCCAAGGCGTTTGTAGTTCTCAAGTCTTCTGAAATGCTCAGGCAGGTTGAGGCTGCAATTGAGATATTCGACTATGTTCAGAAGGAAAAGGCGCGACATAAGTGGCTTAAGGAGATTGAGCTTGTGTCTACAATACCAAAGAGCCCAGCTGGTAAGATTTTAAGGCGCAAGCTGCAGGGTCTGGCTTCAAGTGGTGGTAGGAACGTTGTAGTTAGAGACCCTAGGGTTGTAACTAAGCTGTAGGGGGGTAACGAGTGAGAAGATGCTTTGAGTATGCTCTCATAACTAAGATTCTTCTCATGTCTTATGGCTCTTACAGATAGCTACGTAGCATCTGACCAATAGCAGACTGTGTCTTCAATGTCGTGCAACATTGCTGACTAAAATGTCTTATACATACCTAGTAATCAGCCATAAACCCCGCCTTTGCAAAACCTGGCTTCAATAACACTTCATTCCATCAAAAGCCATCATGGAGACTGTTCCTGACCTTAATCAGACAATCATTGATGTCATAACTACCAAGGTTGCCCGTCATATCACCTCCTATTTCTGCTCTCATTGCAGTAGCGACATTGAAGATGACCACAATGTAGCAAATGTCAAGGTGTCCTGGTGGCCTTGACGCAAACATGCAGACACCTTCGCTCAATAGCAATGCTAATCCTACTCCACAATCTTAGTCCTCATCTTCCATCGACTTATTTCTTTCGAGTCCTAGATAACCAGCCAGACCTAGCGCGTATGGTGAGGCATTTGAGCTTGCCGCTCTCGACACCTAAGAGCTCATCGACAATGAACGACTCGGCTCTTTTGACGCGATTTGCTGATAGGGCATCACTCGGTTCCAAATGGTCTGAAGCGACGCAATTCTCCATCGATGACGAAATGTGTCTCGCCATGGCGTTATGCTCCCACGTAGAACGCTTGAAGATACATCGCAGACGATGAAACTGTTGAGCATACGAAGCATCTTGACCTTTTGTATTCCCTGCTGGAGAACCGGAGCCCTGAAGAAATCTTGCCCAAGCTTCGAAATCTTGATATCGACAAAACCCAATGCACCAAGTTCAGCCTTTGTGATCCTGAGCCAATCCTTCTTCTGCGTGGTGCACCTCGTCTTCAGACACTGAAATTTCGAGGTCCTGGAGAGAGACCCGCTCTTCAGAACAGCGACTCAAGCATACAAGAATTTTGCGCTGGCGTGACGAATATCACGGAGCTCCAGATCCAGGGCGTGGGGCCGTTCTTTACAGGTGATTGGCAAACTCGTGCATTCGAGCGAATCCTCGGGGCGGCTCAGAATCTCGAGACGTCCGAGTTTGTCGTTGTTGGCGATGATCTATTGCGTAATTCTCTCTCCCTAGTCCCAGCTACACCGTTCTTCGAGTTCCTTAACCTACAAACAAAGAAGACGCTGCAGCACCTCAGTCTGAATTTTGACACGGTCCGTGGTGACGTAACTCCGAACCGGCCCATTACGCCCGAGCTGATCAAGCAGTTTTCAAGTCTAAATACTCTCGAACTCGATCCCTCATGCTACTGCAGCCATCGTGTCAGAGACGACGTTGACATTAGTCAATTCGTGTCTCCTGATATAAACTCTCAGCCACGAGGGGAAATTGCAAATATCCTTGAGCAACAAACATACCTAGTGGATTTCCTGCCGCAGGCAGTTCAGACCTTTACCATCTTCCTGGACAAACTGGAGCTATATGGGTTTGCGTATGATACCACCTTGCTGGCAAAGCGTGTTGTTTCAGGCGAGTTTCTGAACCTTGTTCAGGTTCGGGTTGATGCTCCTATCTGGAGTATGAGGTTGAGGAGTAATGATTATGAGAAGAATGCGGCTCATGTGAAATTGTCGAAAATGGAGGCTCGGGGGAAGGCCTTTCGAGAGGCATTTGACGGGTCTGGGGTTGAGAAGCGGTTCAAGACTTTGCATGTCTGGCAGGACGGATTGGTCATTTAAATAACGTGGACGTGTAGAGTGGTCATATCAACGTGAGAAGGGGGAAATTGGTAGCCTAGCTGGGCTTCTATCGCTGTTTGGTGATAGTAAATCTCAACGGGAACCGGGTAACAAACCGCGACGATAAGCTTGTGGAGTCAATGGCGGAAGTTGTTTGGTACCGAGACCATCAACCAATCATGCATTTTAGTGCAATTGACATTCGGAGAGTTCCTGATAGGCAGGCTTGATTTTGGGTTTATGGTCAAGGTTAGCTCCGTGGCGGTGGCTTCAGTGCACTGTGACTGACTCGTACCAGTGAGACACTGTCGCCCGTGAGACGGACTGTTCTCAATCGCCCAGCCACTTTGACTCGACAGGCAATCTATTAATTGCTCTTTCAGCTAACAATGTGCAAGTTTATCATTCAAGGGAAACTTAACCCTGGCTTGATGTAACCTACGCCGGCAATTAAACACTCTTAGCAGTCAGACCAGTAACAATCGTTGAGTACGTGTCTAACTGCACTACCGAGCGCCATAAGCCACTAGCCTACCGTGTAATGTCACGCCCAACAGAAGTGCCGCTGATCATCAAATCCGTTGGTCCGCCTGTTTCCGGGGAACGCAAAAAGCAAAAGGGGGCTCGGACCTCTAGCACTGTACACGTCACATTTCAATTCCTCGCTCCCTTTTCTTGCATCATTCATCTTCCTTCGTTATTCCCATGTCTCGAAGGAAATACCCTGGGACGCAGCGACAGCGTCCCGCTCTCTGATGGCGTCGCCTACAGGCCTCGGCGCGACGATAATCGCGGTTTGTGTGACTCTGAGTGTTTTGGCGGGTTTATTTTTGGGTCTCAGGCTGTATTGCAAGGTCATTCGGCGGAGGGGGTTTTGGTGGGATGATTATATCTTGATTGCGGCATGGGTGAGTACCAGCTAATTTCTACGATTTGGGATATCTGTCAAAGCGACGCGATTAGAACACCTGCGATCCTTGTAGGGCGCTTCGTCGCATTCAAACTGGCGAGTCGAGCTAACATGACGCGTCTTGTTACTAGGTCTGCCTGGCCATCGGCACTGGTCTCGTCATCTACAACGTCACCCTCGGCTTTGGAAAGGACCAGTCACAGGTTGATCCAGCAGTCGTACCGACAATCGCCCTTACTGGAACAATATTTGGTATCTTCGGAGTTCTATCTGCATCATGGAGCAAAACGTCATTCGCCCTGACACTGATACGATTGGTTGATGGCTGGACGAGTTGGTTTCTATGGTTTCTCATCATCTCGACAAACATCATCATGGATCTGGTCATTGTTTTCTCTTTTGTGAAATGTACACCTGCCAAAAAGGTCTGGCACTCGAGTTTGCCTGGAACGTGTTGGAATCCTATGGTCGCGACATACTATAATATCTTTGCCGGGGGTAAGTTCTTCACTTGCTTCATACCGCATCTTATTCACTGTCGGCAGCTTTCTCAGGTTTGGTCGACCTTATTCTCTGTGTCATTGCCTGGACTATCATTTGGAAGCTCTCTATGAGGACACGAGAGAAAATTGGAGTTGGGATTGCTTTGACCTTTGGCGTCTTGTAAGTCTTTCTATGATCTTCTTGTGTTTACATTCTGATAAATATTCAAGTGCCGCCGCCGCTGCTGCTGCGAAATGCTATAAAATGCTTGGCCTCAGCAGCAAGAACCGAACTCGTGAGTACTACTATTCTATCATGTTACCTCGTCTGTCGCTCATACTAAGCAGTGGACCGAGTTGGCATCATCATATGGAGCACTACAGAGTGTGCAGTTACCATCATGGCAGCATCCATCCCCGTCATGCGCATTCTCATATTGCGCGTCTACCGTCGGACTCCCGATCAAATCTCCAATCGACCCCTGCGCACCCTTCGTATAATTAGTACAAGAGATAAGAGGGAATCAACAAACAACACGATGCCAAGCTATAATACAGAAGGTACAAATATGCTGGCCGAAGACGGCCTACGAGGTCTCGATCTCCCGTCACAGATAGTATCAGCAAGGCGGAATGATATAGCTCTGCTTGATATCAATAGAAAGAGTTGATAACCTTTTTTTAAGCTAATCATTAAACGGAGATGACATCTTCAAATCACGCTCGTAGAGAGAGGTTACTCTGATGTACGACATAATTACATAGGCATTTAAGTCAAAACCTCCTCTCCAAAAACAAATGCTCTTTGCAGGTATGAGGCTTCCAAATCTTGAGCCATCAATCAAGTATTGTCGACCGTCTTCACGATGAACAGCGATGAATATTGGGAATCGAACCATAGGAGTGCAACTTGCCTCAACAGACGCTAGATTATTTCTGTACAGTAACAATAATGTGTTCAATTGTGACTACTTCTCAGTATATATATAATAGACGACTTCTCACTCCGGTTGATAGGTTTAGAGCGTCTGGCATCGATCATACCTTATCAGAAGTAGCATTAGGATCTGCTTCATGTTGTAATAACAGTTCAACCGGTCCAAGGAAGTCATTATCGATAGCCACTGACAGCGCCGTCATGCCCTCACTGTCAAAAACGTCGACAGTTGCGCCGGCGTTGAGAAGTAGGCGCATTACACCCACTTGATTGTCGGCGGCCGCCCAGTGCAGCGGCGTCAGTCCTTTTTTGTCTTGAATGTCTAGGACACTGGCGAATACTGCGGTTTCTGGGTCTCTTTCCAACTCATTCTCATCATAATAGCGGCCGATGTCCTGAGCATTGCTATACTTGTCCTCCTTGTAGGCTTCATCATGGCGCAACTCTAACAAGATTTCTATCACGTCGGTATTGATGGGGCTTCCGTTCCCGTTCCAGACAGCCCAATGTAGGGCTGTCCAGCCTTCAGAGTCGGCCTCGCGTAGATGGCTTCGTCTTAGCTTGAGGTCTGATGACTCCTTACTTTGTGGTTGGCCGTCTGTCAGAAGGCGGGCTTGTAATACATCCGGGAGACCCAGTTGCGAGGCCAGCATCAGGGGCGTGAGTCCATCTGGAAACCGCGAGATGGTGCTGATAGTGTCCCAATAAAGCTGGAACCAGGAACGGAATATATTCGAAGACGTATCACAGAGAGAAACGGCTTTGGTGAAGATGGGAGAGGCGGATGAGATCTTGCCCAGACTGCAGTGCTTTCCCCAGTGTTTCGCGGCATAGTCAAATAACGCGCTGCCTTTTTTCGTATTAGGCTGCAGCAATACGTTAGACTCCTCGGTGGCAGAAATTTGCTCGTCTTGCTCGTCTTCGTCGTCAACATCCATCAGATTTCCAGAAACTTCAGGGTCTGGCGATGTCTCGCTGCTCACCACATGATCGAACAGAAGATAGATAACACAGATCTCGGCTAGACAATAGTTCACCCCAGCTACGTCTAAGCATGCTTTGTACTGGTACATCTTAGTTTCGTCCAGGGATTTTGGAATATCTGGAGGCCGCAACAGAAATTCGGTGGCTGTATGGTGGATAAAAGACACTGTCCCGTTCCTGATCCGGATGAACGGCCCACAGACGGCGTACAAGTGTCGTGCAATGTCAAACTGACAGCGACGTTGTACTTGCCAGATGCAAGTGTCGTCTGATCGAACCGCGAGCGCGACGTCAATCTCTTGCAGAGTAAGAGCACGCTGTGAAGCCGCTATAATAGATAGTATGCGCAGCAATGTGTCGGGAGCAGTCGAGCGCCTCAAGATACCATCATATAACCCATCTAGCCTGTCCGGGATAGATCCCAGTGTAGTTTCAAACGACTGCGGTGTGGCGTTGGTGTCCGTCTCGAGTAAGTCCAGCACCATATGAACCCAGAGAAACGTGTTGTCAGACCGGTCAATGAGCTGTTTCTCAACGACGTTTCGTATGGAGTCTGAACATCGAGTTATGGTCTGAATCTGAGCGCAACGAACCTGAACAAACTTTGAAATGTCGCGCATCGTGTGTGCTGCGTGATCTGCGAGTCGTATTCGATGATGAGGTGGTAAAGCGCGGAACACGTCGTCAATAGCTTGGTTATGGCGACTGGTGACTGCAATCTTTAACCAACCGCTTCCACTGCTGTCCTCGTTGTTCCCACGATCAAAGCTTATCGCAGATAGAAAGCTAACAAGCTTGGTCATAGATGTAGACTCACACTCGTCCAGCGCATCTACGACACAAATAATCCTACAAAGCCTCATCTCTGGACTTAAAACAATGGCCTTTAAGATTTCGCACAGAGTATGGAGACTCATCCCAATTTTCGACTGACTTTGCTTCAAGTTCTTCTCAGCCAAGGGAGCAAGTGTTGGTTTAGCCTGCAGAAGCTGATGTATGAGCGCAAAGAGTAGAGCCGTCCCGTTGAGCTGAGCCGCGACATTCGCGTCAAAGAAGAAATAAGCCATAATAAAATCGGCATCCTGCATTTCTGGATGCTGTTTGATGTTATCGATCAGAAATGCAGCGAGCGTCGTCTTTCCGCAGCCAGGATCGCCAGATATCCAGAGAAGGGACGACGACGGACTTGCTAGCCACAACAGATATTCGGTCTCTTGAAGCATCCATGTACAGGTATCTTCAACAGGTGGCTTTATAAACGCCTTGTACTCTACGTAATTAGACTTGTGGAACTGCTGGATCTATCTTTGTAAGCTATCACTCTGGACAAACAGACGTAGTGCTTACAATTCTCAAGGCAGCTTCATCCTGTATCTTTGGGCAATCGAGTCTCGCTACGGCTTTAGAATGTATATCTTGAAGGGCTGCACGAACCAAAGCATAGTTCTGACATCCTGGGTGAGAAAATCGGCAAATGGTGCGATGGTTTGTGTTTAGCATTGGGGTAGCGATTTCATTGGGTAATTGTAACACAGCCGAGTTCTTGTCAACAACCTACACAGAGGGGTTAGTCACACTTGAAGTCGCACCGTGGCGGCCAATTTACCAGCGAACTCATGTATGGCAAAGATTCAGTCTCGTAAAAGGTCCTGATGTGAATTCCGCTCGCCCTACCTACGAACTGAGACGAAATATCCCAGAGAAGTTCAGCGTTCTTTCTCAGAGATGCCACGAGTTTTTTGTTCGTTCCAGTCCCGAGCTGAGCTGCACGAAGAACCATGGATGCAAATTCAGCAGGAGCGGCAAGGCTGGATCCTCGGTGCGGTGTAGCTAGGAAGACAACACCTACGATTGAATGAGCAATAGTGCCATAGATATCTGCCCGTTCGTGGGCAACGACAAGGGCCTGAAAGAATATTAGCAAGCGGTCTCTGAGTCTGTGACAACGGTGTGAATCTTGACCTTTTTCACTATCAATCCGCCCATGCTGTGGCAGATAAAGATGATAGGCCTCGTTGAATCAAGGCGGGCCGCCTTTAGTCTCTCGAGCAAGTCTCGAGCAAATTCTTCCACCCCGGCGGTGGATTTGCTGAATGCCACGACTGAACTATATCCGTAAGATATCACCCTGGCATTCTTGATGTCTTGGGGAACAAAATCCTGGAGCCAGGAAGCCCTGGTCTCAACATGCTGCCATGTTCGGATCGGATGGCCCCCAAGCCCATGAACAGCCACCAAACTCTCTGGTCAGTAGATTCGGATTTTTGTAATAGATTCTTGACTTACTCTACTGCGTCGGCATTTGCTGTGACTGCGTCGTTCAATAAGAAAATCCCAAATCGTTGCTGCAATACCTCTTCAAGTCGCTCTTCCTGAAGTCACAACATGACAACTTTCAGTCAGTCAATTCTATCAAGACATAGTATTGAACTCTAGATTCCTATTGACACTTACCGGGATCTCGCTGTCTTTGGACTTGGATGATCGCTTCCTCACTCGATGCACCAAGTCGCGAAGCTTCATTTTGGCTAGCAAGATTTAAAACATCTTACGGTCATGTTAATAAGACACCCTCGAATCGCGCCGCAGCCTGAATAAACCAAGTCCAGGAAGCGGGTTGTTGCTCATGTAGGTCAGAAGCAATTGATACCCAACCAGCCAGTGAAGCTGTGTCGGGTTGCCTTGGGAAGAGCCTGGAGCTGCGCCTCCGCCACAATCATACCCACCATTTAGGAGTGTGCAAACTGACCAGGGGGTTGAAAAGAGAAACGAGACTTTGAGGCATAATGCATTTTGGCCGTAGACTACGGAGTATATGATGGCGAAACTCGCCCGCTTCCCACGGTCGCTTGCTAAAAAGGCCTTGTAAGCTAACTATTCCGCTACTACTGCTACATATAATGGCACGCACCAAACAAACCGCGCGAAAAACCACTGGTGGTCGTGCCCCCCGCCTCCAACTAGCGAGTAAAGCAGCCAAAAAACACCAGGCATCGCTGACCCCGCTTCACCGCGCTGCCGTTCGCGGAAGCGTTGGGATCCTGAAGGCTCTGCTTAACAAGAGCCAGGCTGACGTAGAGCTCAAGGACAGCTATGGCCAAACGCCCCTTCATCATGCCGTTATAAATGGCCATCTAAGAGCTGTCGCACTTCTTCTAGCGCACAATGCATCAGTATCATCACGAGACACGGGATCTTTCACGCCTCTGACTGTTGCAGTCACTCACGGCCATCTGGAAATCTTCAACCTTTTACTCAAAAACGGAGCTGCACTATCAACCTTGAGCTCGAATAAACGCACACTACTGCACTGCGCTGCACAGAATGGCCATATCGAAATTGCAAATATCTTGCTACAGAAGGGTCTATCTCTTCGGGATCAAGACGATGATCATCGGGTCGCCTTGGACCAT
The DNA here is from genome assembly GCA_013396095.1 of Fusarium sp. NRRL 52700. Classification (NCBI taxonomy): domain Eukaryota; kingdom Fungi; phylum Ascomycota; class Sordariomycetes; order Hypocreales; family Nectriaceae; genus Fusarium; species Fusarium sp. NRRL 52700. The sequence continues at coordinate 262,551 of JAAQRM010000217.1, read as the reverse complement.
GCTGTCTACAGCCAACACTGGGACCTCGCCAAATTGTTATTGAAGGAGGGGCGGATTCGTTGGGCCTCGACCCTATCGCAATATCAAGACGAAGTAAATAACCATTCGGTATTTCCTGATGACGACGCCATTGTGTTGGAAATGCAACGAGAATCTCGAGTTCTTCGCCAGAAATCCTTGGCAATGGCTGCGCGTCTGGGCAGGGACGATCTCATACTTCGATTGTTAGATGAACAAGGCTGCCACCAAGATGGTGTCTCGGGAGAACCTAGCCCTTTGTATTTTGCTGTACAAGGTGGACACCTGAAATGTGTCGAAGTCCTTCTAGCAGCTGGTGCAGATAGCAACAAGAACCTTGGGCCAGGCACGGCGCCGCTGGACTCCGCCGTGCGACTCCTCCATCACGACATTACGGTCGCCTTGCTGCGTGCCGGAGCAGTCCCTCATCCCGAGAAAAGTGTCGACTGTCCCCACAGCCAAGTTATTCCACTACTAGCGATCCGAGAGCCTGAGGAGGTAGCACAGCTTCTGTCATATACCCCTACTCTCGACAGTCTGTCCATGTGGCTCGTTGAGATTGCCAAGTTCAAGTACGTAAGAATTCTAAAAGAGTACTTTCACACTGTCCTGCCTGTTGTTCGAGAGAAGTACATAAACCAGCCCATCACGCAACCGATCTCCAAGCTCGTCTGGCATCTTATGCAGAGTCAGAGCCCTATGACAATGGGAACAAGATCCCAGACGAGAAAAGCAACCAACGACCACACCAGGAACCTACAAGACGCTGTTATCACTGCACTAGACACTAGTTTTAACGCCGTATTCTTTCTCGTCAGTGCTATCGAACCAGCAATTCTCAAGGATATCCTCACCGACGACCCTGCTATACATGAGAAAGCTTCGGCAAGGCTTCCATCAAAGCTCAACCGTCTGACGGACAAAGACCTAATTGCCTGTCTCTATGAAGCGGGCTTTGTATTACCTCCACCCTTTCCAACATTTCAACCACTCATAAATTCTCTTTACGATGCCTGCGAGGCTGGGTCTATAACCGAAGCACAAAGGCGTCTACGAGAAGGGCGCGATGATGTTGACATGCTGGGACCTCGAAACCGAACTCCTTTGCATGCAGCCGCGCAACAGGGCCACATAGACATTGTTAAACTACTTGTAGATCACGGTGCAGACTTGACAGCTACAACTTTCTTTGGGAGCACAGCAGAGAAGCTTGCGGAAAAATATCATCAGCCAGCAGTTGCAGCGTTCTTGAAAGCAGCTCGGATGCGACAGGATAAGAGGTCAAAGAGTAGTGCGGAGTGATTAGGAAGACATATTGAACATGATAGATTTGGCGAATGATGGCGTCTCTGTACTGCAAAACTTTCGCTCACTACAAGTCTCGGTTGGTAAACTACCCAGCCATGCCTCGGGATTGTTTAGATCGTGTCCTGAAGAGCAGAATATCGGGAGTAGAAAAGATATATTTAGAACGATAAGAGACTATAAATGAGTTACCTTACGTGATGTCTTTTAATTGCCTATGTGCCGCTGCCACTAGGATAAGAATGTGTTGGGAAATCCCTGGGTTAGATTTACTTAACTTTATATATATTAGCTTAGAATCCCTTATCTAATGTAGAGCTAATATAAATTTGCGTTGATATAACTAATTTAACTTAATCTTTTTAAGATCTTTTAAATCTTTTTTTTTATTTAAATATAAATTAAATAAAAGTAATATTCAATTTTTAGAATTCGTTTATAAAAGAAATTAAATTAATAAGAAATATAAAAATTAATAAACCTTGTCTTTAAAAATATTCTTTATAGGTATAAAGGCTTCTAGATCTTAAACGCTTTACCCGGTATTGCTGACTAGCTTTCTAATAAATAATAGCAAATATTAGGAGTTAAACCTTAAGAGGGCACAGAGGGGAGTCATCCGTCTAGCCTTGACAGACGCTACGCTAATTCTGCATATCGATAATAATTCGTTTAATTGTCAATCTAGTCTATGAGAATGTGGATACTCGCTGTGCCGAGGTAGCGGTAGCATAGCCTATAGGCCTTTCTATACACATGATGAAACTCAGCTGTGTGGACCATAATAGTACCGAGACCTACATACAATAAATTGTGAGTGGAGGGTTCATGCATTGTTAAATTTACCCTATTTATTTACTGCCCTCTACTATATCCAGCAGCTTTGTCTCATGATCAAATCCTTCACCTGTAGACTTGCCCCTCTTAAAAACGGCTGGGGCCATAACCAGACCTGGTTTGCTGGAGGCGGCATCCGGGTGATCAGCGTCTTCTTCGTGTTGAGAAACATTGAATCTCCAAATCACACGCGCAACCTGGCGACTAATCTCCTTGTCCAAAGCAAATGCTTCAGTAATAATCGCTGACAGTTGGTTTTTGAAGCTCCTCTGTTTATCGCTTCTGAGAAGATTTCCAACCGTATTTACGATGCGCTTGACATGATGATCGGTCCTATACTTCATGTAGTTGTTGACCTTGTCTGCATCGATGCTAGTGAGCAACATCGATATGGTAGTCGAACTCCAGCTATAAAACTTTCTCTCAGCTTCGTGATTTGGCTGTGGTGGCCCTCCCTGAGTATTGGCAAGTAACGCTATGACCTTGTTATAACAATTCAATCTAGAGTGGGTGATATTTGGACTTACGAGGCTTTAGTGCATGCCTGAGGTGTCGAAAGTCGTCAGAGGTTTCTGCACCAAGCCATTCAAACTTGTTCAAGATTTCATAGACAATGGCTCTCCAAAGAAATGCTTGAATGACTTCATGAGATCTTGTAGATGATTCGAGATGTCGCATGAATCCTTTGCGTTCTGGAGTAGTGTTATTCAGGTGGTACAAATAGTCAGGCTCATGATAGATAAATCGATCCCCTTTCAAAGCAATGCCGTCAAAGTACTGGATCGAAAGGTCTCGAATGTTGAGTCTGAGATGATTGATGAGCTCCACCAGATACTCGTCCGTGATCTGGTAGAACCCCTGTCCGCTGGCTCGGAACTTATCATGTTCCGTGGCGGCCTTCTTCCAGAGTTTGCGGAACTTTGTAACATCCTGATCTTTCTTGATAACTTCTTGGCTGATCGTGTCACATTTCTCCTGTGATTCTTTGAGCTTTTGGCTGTTCTTGATGGCATCTTGGCTCATCGTGTCACACTTGTCCTGTAGTTCTTGAAGCTTCTGTGTCTTCTCTTGCAGCTGCGATTTGAGATCTGCAATCTCGACCTCTAGAGCACCTTCGCTGGGTATTCGGCGTTGTTGCTCCTGGCAGTCATCGATATCCATCAGTTCACCCTGAGGCTCGACATCGGAACGTTGCTGGTCAGCTAATTCCGGACTGTCATGGTTCGGTATGGAAGCTGCCTAGGATGAAAGTAAGACTCCGGGCCTATTGGCATGTTCGAGGTGAGTCTTACCATTGTACCTTTCACATGAACACAAAGAGGTCAAGATTTCCGACGATTAAGCATAAGGCTGCTGAGGTCCCAAAGTGCATCAGCTATATACCTGAATCACAGCTTCAGGGAGAGGGAGAGAGAGGATCGCGTGTTGGTGATTTAGTTCAAGAAGGCAAATGCCTTTGGACCCAGACACAGGAATTATGTGACAGTTTTAGCTGCAGTGCGAGTCAGGACGCTGAAAGTCGGACTTGGGCTTCGCGGAAGCCGGGCGCCTACTCCTACACATAATTGGCCCATCCGTTTGCGATATTTATGGTGATGCCGTCAGCTGAGTGGCGTTGTTGTTCATAGCTTCAGTGTCAATTTGTGATATGTTATGTCACCTATCACATGTGTTATGTGTTGGAACCTTTACCATAGTATTGCAGCTTACTGGGCGCAGTCTGGACCATCTGGGAGCCTTGCGAGCACTTCATCAACACACGATTGGATAGTGAGGTGGCTATGGCCGTACGCATCGGCCCAGATTCAGCTGGCCTGAGCCAACAAGGACGCCTTGCGGGCGGTGATCAACGCCATTTATTAATGCCTGCATAACGGGCTGTCGCAATGTTTCAGACTCTTGTCACCTGGCCATAGAGCTGAACTTGTTCAATCAAGCCACGGCGCTTTTCAGACCCAGGTAAGGCATTCTTCAGGCTTAGGAGTCAGGATGCAGTACAGCTGAACTTGTTCGGACCCAGTCTGGAACAAGACATTGATCACTTACCCCGCTCTGGAACATTTCATCATAGTTTGGCAGCCTGGTTTTCAACAAGCCTCCCAGAAGCAGGGAGTCGCCTCTGTCACTCTGGGGCTGAAAGCTACGGAGTTGATTGGTTGATTTGTGCATCGCCTCCACGATTATCACATCAAAATCGATTTTGCCCGGGCCAGATTTTCACAGCCTGATTTTTTACCGGCGTGCCGACGTCTTTTAGTAAACCAGGCTGGCGGTTCCTGAAACCTGGACGTACCACTCACTTCTACGTGATCATTGTATAAAGAATTCGCGTTTTCTGTCCAAGTCCTAGGGTACCAATCATTTACAGATCGCCATCATAAACCCCAATCAGCTTCAACTACACCATACTTCATCTTTTAACTTCAACCTTGAAAATGGCAAGCGGTTATTCAGATTCCGACTTTGGAGAGGACGATGACATCCTGGTCATTGGGATAGACTTTGGAACAACGTGAGCAATTGCCTACCCCTCCCTGCCCCACGAGTATCGCTAATAAACATTGATCAATAGTTACTCCGGTGTAGCATGGGCTAGTCAGGCTGATTTTGAAAGTCAGCATATCAACTTGATCACCTCATGGCCAGGATCAGGCCGTGAGGAAGGCAAGGCCCCTACTGAGTTGTACTATGAGGATGACAAGATCAGCTGGGGATTCGAAATTGACAGCGACATCGATGCCATCAAGTGGTTCAAGCTCCTTCTCTTGAAGGAGGAAGACCTATCCCCGGAGCTGCGATCTTCCGAGTTTCTCTTGCGAGCACGTAAGATGATGCGAGAGAACGACAAGACTGCCATCGACCTTATCTCTGACTACCTACGAATGATCTGGAATCATACGCTCGAGACTATCAACAAGGATCGTGGATCTGTTGTTGAAGCGCTGCAGTTTCATGTTGTCATCACTGTTCCTGCTATTTGGAAAGACTATGCACGACAGGATATGACACAGGCAGCAAAGAAAGCAGGGATTCTGGATCGACGAAACGCTGGCGAGACCAAATTGACATTTGCACCGGAGCCGGAAGCCGCTGCGCTTTCCACTCTTTGCGAACCGGGACGAGGGACGAAGCCTAACGAGGTTTACCTCGTGTGCGATGCAGGGGGTGGTACAGTTGTAGGTTATCACTCATTGCAGCACAGTATCGCCTTCTAACCAGTCAACCTTAGGACTTGATCACTTACAAGATTGGTTCAGTCAATCCCATTCTTATGGATGAAGCGGTTGAAGGATCTGGTCAGTTCGATTGCGACATGGTGCACTGCTAAGCTAATATCTTGCAGGGGGCCTCTGCGGTGGTATCTTCATTGACGAAGCTTTTGAGTACATGATCAAAAACCGCCTAGGACGCCGATGGGACCGGCTCAGTAGAGCGGGTATCAAAGAACTCCTCAAAGGGGAGTGGGAGCTCTCCATCAAACCACAGTTTAAACCAACAAATTCTAGCAAAGAGTATCTAGTTTCTGTTCCAGCCGAAGCGTTTGGCAAGGAAAAGAAGCTCACCGATACAGCAAAGGAACCCTACATCAAGAACGGTCGCATTCACTTTAGCGAGTTGGTCACCTATTCTCGGAAAGGTCCTGAGCGCGTCTGACAACTATTGCAGGTCTCACATCAAGAAGGCGTTTAGCCAAGTCCTCGATGACATTGACAAGCTCATCGACGCTCAAGTACTAAAGTCCCGGGAACAGGGACAGCCGCTCAGTGTTAGTGGTCCCTCACTGATCTGTATTGGTTTATTCTGACACTGCTCGTGCTTAGGGAATCATCCTTGTAGGAGGATTGGGCTCAAGCCCATATCTTTACGATCATCTGAAAAGGCGGCACGAAAAAGCAGGCATCAATATACTTCAGTCAACTGGAATGAGGCCGTGAGTACTGCTTGTTCCATTTCAAGCTCATACTAACGGACGCATAGGCGCACGGCTATCTGTCGGGGAGCTGTTTACAAAGGCTTTCATGATGGTGCCGCTTCAGGTATCAATGCTGATGGATCCCTTGACAATATACGCTTACCTATTCGTGTCACCTCTACCATATCAAGAGCTAGCTATGGTCACGAATACTCCACTCCTTTCATCGAAGGCCAGCACCTTGTGAAGGATAAGAACTGGTGTGAGTTGGAAAAACGCTACAAAGCGCATAACCAAATGCAGTGGTATCTAGTCAGAGTAAGTTCGATTTCGAATCTTTCCCATCTTGAATTTATGTACTTACCACACATCTAGGGCGAGAATGTATCTACAAAAGAACCCATCTCGCAAAACTTCTACAGGCTCTACAACGGCCAGTTCAGCGGCGAGTGGGACATAGAGCTCTTCCAGTGCGAGGATGACCAACCCCCCTCTCGCATTGAACAGACCGTCAAGCGTTTCGCGACTATTGACTGCAAGACCAATAAAACACTTTCGAAGCTGAGGGACTGTAAGAATGCAAGCGGGGAGACTTTCAAGGCGCTGGACTTTGAGGTTAGAATGGTTCCTTCCGGTGCGGCTGTAGAGTTTGGTGTCTTTATTGATGGGAAGAGGGTCGGGAAGTCTGATGTTCATATTCACTCTAAGTAGAAGGCCACCTCTTGAACCTATAAATCTCTCTTCAATTGACTGCTGTTATTCGTAGTCTAGGTATTCACTTACCAACCACCAGCATCCTTGAGATAATTCTACGACAGAATTGCTGCGCTTTCAGAAGCAGCCACTCGCCTGCACGAATTGCCGTGATTCTTATAGACTCTTGTGTATTCTTGACAACGCTTCACTACGATGGTTGGTACCTCAAACTCCGTGCAGCAGAAGGCTGACCTGGGAAGAAGAGGTGATTGCGCAGGGAGATAAAGAGGCACAGATCTAGGTATCCAGTACATCAGGCAGCCATAAAAAGGGCTTTGTATGGCCCCTTGCCTTTAAGAGAGATGCGCATTTGAAGCAGTGAACGAGCTGATGGACAAGCATGCAGAACGCCGAGGTGAATGAGAGACGACCCGGAGGAGGATCGGGATGACGACCATCACTCGTTAGTGGTATGTCTTTTTTGATTGAAGTTCCTATAAGCTGATCTAGAGCCTACCTACTTAGTTATGCTAAGGTCTACATTCGCGATACATCCATCCATCGCTGAAAGTGATTTTCCGGGTCTAGTTTTAGGTTTGCGGGGAAATGCAGCCAAGAGCCGGTATAGCCGACGGATTTGTTGTAGTTTCGGGTCATCCACGATTTATCCGCTGTTGGAGGGGTCCCAAGCCACGAGACTTCCTTCCGTCCGCGTCATTCAAGAGCAATGGCGGCTTGAATCTCTTGAAACATTAACTTCGACACTGTGACTTCTCGTTACAACACTCACATCTCGCGGAATTGATTTGTTAATACCCGACACAACCACCTTACCATAATGGCAGCACGACACATTACACGAAAGCTTTGGCAGCCCAAAGTGAGAATCCAATGCAGTATGGAAGGCACTCTGTAATTCGCTGACCTTGCTCAGTTCACTACCAAATGTCAGCGCCGAGGTCTAGCTCTGCAAGAGCATCAATCTAAACAACTTTTAAGAGAGGTAAGTTTATGACTATAGAGGAATATAATGACAAGGCCGGCTAATCTACCCAGTTCGGTATCCCAGTGCAGAATGGAAAAGTAGCAACCACAGCTGCCGAAGTGCCAGGAATCATGCGTGAATATGGTAACGTTGTCTCCTTGTCAATCAATCTACCATGCTGACTACCAGTCTTGTAGGTGGGAAATGCGTCATCAAATCCCAGATCCTCAAGGGCGGCAGAGGCAAAGGAACATTTGACAATGGATTCCAAGGCGGTGTCAAAATTGCAAAGCTCCCTGAAGAAGGCGAGCATATATCCTCCCAGATGCTCGGCCATCGCCTCAGAACCAAGCAGACTTCGGGAGATGGTATCCTCGTTGAAAAGGTGCTAGTCGCAGAATTCGAAGAATGCGACGAGGAATGGTATCTCGCCATAGCCCTCGATCGCGAACGCTACTCCCCCGTCGTGCTCATCTCAAGAAGCGGCGGTGTCGACATTGAAGACACGGCCAAGGGCGAGGGCGGTAGCTTGAGAAGCTTCCACTTTGACTACGCCGAGGGCATCACACCAGATCTTCTGAAGCGTCTCCAAACAGGTGTCGGCGCGAGTCCTGCCGAGGCTGAAAAGCTTGGAGCCATCCTGACCCGTCTTTGGGATCTCTTTGTGAGCAGAGACGCCACGCTTCTCGAGATTAATCCTCTAGCGCGTACTGGCGAGGCGAATTTCAAGTGCCTTGATGCTAAGTTTCTGATCGACGATGCTTCGCAGCGACGCCAGCTCGAGCTGTTTGCCGAGCGAGATATCCAAGCTGAAATCCCCGAGGAGATTGAGGCGCAGAAGTATGGGTTGGTGTATATCAAAATGGAAGGGAATATCGGTAATGTAGTCAACGGCGCAGGTCTTGCCATGGCTACTAATGACGCGATTGCTCATCATGGCGGTGCAAGCGCGAATTTCCTCGATGCAGGCGGCCAGGCTACGCAGAGCACGATGCAAAAGGCATTTGAGATTATTCTTCGAGATGATCGGGTCAAGGTTATCCTCGTTAATATCTATGGAGGTAAGGCAGGATTTCGATGCTAGATCTTCGCGAGTTGACGTATTTCAGGCATCATCAAATGCGATATGATTGCTGAATCTATCATCGGTGCTACTAAAGAGCTGGGGCGACTGCCTGTGCCGCTTGTTGTTCGGTTGCAGGGAACCAATTCAGCTGAAGGCCTGAAGATTGTATGTTTCTATGACCTGCTCCCAGGCGCTTTGCTAACATTTAATAGCTGGAGGAGGCCGATCTTGGATTCCATGTTGAGTCCGAGTTTGGAGAGGCGGCAAAGAAGGCCGTTCAGCTTTCCAAGTCCTCGTAAGGAGGTCTTGGTTTTATGTACCTAAATTGCATTTCTTTCATCCAAGTACTCAACTAAGCTTCCCAAAGCCAACTTGCTATTGTCAGTATATATATCATTAGCTTGACTACATACTCTGTCTGGCAATGTTTCCACTCGGGCAACTAAGTACCGAGACCCAAAACCATGATCAGCAAAAACCAACTATCCAATCTCTCAGAACTTGCGGTTTACAAAGTAGCTTGTATCTTGTCTCATTCTCGTAGCTCCGTTTTGGGGTTCGAGAACGATATTTCGGGACCTAATGGGCCTAATCCATTATGGATTCTGTGGGTATATGACGAAAGTAGGTCCTTCATGACCGGTCCCATGACCCCAGGATGTGGTACAACAACCGCTCCACTCTCTGCCAAAGCCCTGGCCTTGGCTTCAGCAGATATATCACCCGATTGCAGAAGTGCACCGGCGTGGCCCATGGTTCGACCCTCTGGAGCTGTCTTACCAGCAACCATGGCTATGATTGGCTTTGGATGCCTCGTGATTCTCCTGTAGTCCTTGATGGCTTCAGCAGCTCTGAGTTCTGCCTCCCCGCCAATCTCACCGATAACAATGATGCCCTCTGTTCCTGGGTGATCAAAGAACAGCTTGAGGGCATCCACGAGTGTTGTTCCTAAATTCTAAATGTGAGCAGAATCCACCGACCAGGAAGCCTCGATCATAATAGGTAAAATCAAAGTGATGAAAATAACATGGGACATACCTGGCAGCATATCTCCTCCCATGCCAACAACAAGGCTTTGGCCCAATCCAGCATTCGATGTTGAGCCCACAGCTTCGTAGCTTAGCGTTCCGCTCTTCGAGACTATACCAATAGTGCCCCTCTTGTACTGCTTATGCGGCATAATGCCAATACGGCACTGCTCGGGAGCAATAATGCCAGGGCAGTTTGGACCGACAAGGCGAGTCTTGGATTGAGTCTTAAGCACGCCATGGACACGCATCATGTCGTGTACAGGTATATGCTCAGCTACGGTCACAACAAGAGGTACTTCTGCCTCTATTGCTTCAATGATGGCAGCAGCGGCAAACTGTGCTGGTACAAAGACCGATGTCGCATGGGGTTTTACCTGATCCATGGCCTATGAAGAGATCAATAAGTTTGCCTCGGATATCAATTTTTTAGTAGCGCAAGGTTAAAGACTTACCTCTCTGACCGTATTAAATACAGGAAGACCTAGATGCTCTTGGCCACCTTTGCCTGGAGATACACCACCAACGACATTGGTTCCATATGCAATGGTATCTTTAGCATTGCCAGTTGCCTTCATATCATCTCAGTCGGTTACCTTCTTGGGCTGGGGAAACAAAGTCTGAGATACATACGGCTTTACCAGTAAACCCTAGAGGCAGACTGTCAATCTTTAGCTGTCTGTCAGACAAACTGAGCCATACCCTGATAGATCACCCTAGTATCCTTGTCGATGTTCAAGTTGGCAATGGTAGAATCGTAGACCTGATGCCCGGGTACGTAAGTTGACAGATATTTGGTGCTCCGACAAGCCAAAAGGCTGCGAGATAGTCTCCAAGTGTTGGTCAATGTTGGGCGAGTTGCCATTGCTTAGGTTCGCTGGTGAATGATCTTATTGAAGTGCGATTAAGGCCAGTCGTACTCTATGCTAGCTATAGTACAGTATGCTGCAGAACAGAAGTGAGAGACCGATTGCATTGCCGATGGTCATGATGATTTCACTGCAGCTTAGTCATGTGAGTTCGGGTAAGCGGTTGTATGTTGTTGACCACTTGCGAATTGGCTCTCGGCTTCTTACCCCGCAAACAGTCTCGAACCAACCCGGACTAACGGCAAGCCAAGAAACGTCATTCCATGGAATAATGGAAGCATGTCCTTACCAGTATTCTTCCAGAGCCATTAGCCGGGCCTTCATCGCCATAGAGAACAGTCAGGTTAGAACATCATGCTAGTCATGAACACGACCTTAAAGCCTACGTATCCAGCAAGCTCAAAATAAAGAAGAATAGAAAGGCGGGAGCAGGTGAACCAAGAAATGATACTTGCATCAGGGCAGATATGATATTTCAATTAGTTAAATTAGTTGTCCAGATATTAAATGGGGACTTTAGATATACAAAAAGGCTTGCTGCTCAAAGAAAAGGTCTCAAGGGAATAACCAGCTAATCTGGGTGACCAAATGAGAGATATACAGAGGAAGAAAAGCGACCAGGATGTATACGCTTGTCAATTAAGTACATCGTCTTTTCCAAGAAATCGCTAAAGTGGGAAGATCTCGAGCTTGCCATTATCTACGCCCTGTATGCTATTTTACTTGATAATAGAATATAAAAAATACTATAATTTAAAGACATAAAGAAATTTATCCCAAGTTTATCTATATATCTTATTAAAAGTATAAGGTTCAATACTTGTTAAGGCTTGAATAAAATAGCCAATAAATTCACTATAAGTAGTAGGATGTATTACAGTGACTAATAAGGAGGTTAAGGAGGAATTTAGAGGATAAAAAGTTATAACTGCTAAATAATAAGGCATAGGGTAGGATTTATAAGATAAAAGTAGGTCTGTTAAATAGACCGAATTTTCCCGGATTTAATAATATATATTGTATAAATAGATAAGATAATAAGTCTCTAAAGAAAAAGGAGTTCCTAAAGTAGGAAGACCTAAGATATATATAGATATCCTAAAGAGCAGGTATTGTGATTCCTAAAGAGAGGTAGCCTCAATAGTAACGAAAAGATTATCACAAAAACCACCAAAATTCAAAGAAAAATATAATATACTTTTTACCTAGTTTAGAAGGCACTAGGCTTTAGTAAGCTTATAAAGCTTAAATAAGAAAGTAAGGTTTCTCGTGGTATATTATGAATTATCTAACTGAGGGGTAAAAATCTGATATATATAATCCTCATTATATAATCATTATGTAACCCAAGTCACGTGACCTTCTGACTTATATTTCCTTAGTAGGAAATATTTAAAGTTTATAGAAAAACTTTAATATGTAGAACTTGCTTAATTCTCCACATTTTGCTTAGGTAAGCACACCAATCAAAAGCCCTGATTTTTCTCATTATTTTAGTATATATTTTGCCCTGATTAGTCATCGGGATCATAATATATTCCTTAGTTATATAATAAGACCTTTATATAAAGTCAGGTCTTAACAATACTTAAATAATTTATTTAATTTATAAATCTATTTAATATTTATAAATTAACTAAAATCTTATAGAGCTAATTTTAACTCTAGATAGAAGTAAAGAAAAAAATAAAAAGAAGATTAAAAGAAAATTCATTCTCCCCCGGGAAGGCTCGAACTTCCGATCTCCCGATTGTCTATTAATAACAGTCGGACGCTTTAGCCAACTAAGCCACAGGGGAAATGCTTTAACTGGGTGCTGACAATCTTAGCGCGTCTGATACTCAGTGCCGTCAGCGGCGTCTACCCTAAGCATTGTTCGTTCCCTCTTCGGGAACTGCTAAACAATCGACAGCTCACCTTTCATTCTTCATCGCAGATGGCAGAAATGTGGTAGACCTGAAGTTTGTTCACTCAGCTTGTGGTATAAGTTACGTATCCTGGTCGTAAGAACACGCTGTGAACCTTGATCAGACCCGACTGGTCATTTCCTTTGGAAGTCAGCAAAATACTCAAAGGACTATGCTGTTCGTTGAAAACAGGCGCGCTGCGTGTGAATTGAAGAGAACACTCCAAGAAGTGACCGAACTGATTTTGTTAAGCAGAATGTATAAATACTTCGTCCTACCCCTCGTGAATTATTCTTCCCTTCATCATCCTATCACACCTCACCAATAAGGCTTTACCTGTCTTCAAACCACAAACTTCGACTTCACTCAACTTCATCACCCATTCCCAGCAAATGTCTTGTTTCGTTCCCTCAACCACGGCTTCCAAAGCTGAGCGCAGTAGCCGCATGCACCCATTTCAGGCTCGGTCATCTGGTGTAGTGTCAACCTGCAAGTCTTGCGTCCCGAAGCCCTACAGACCCAAGGCCACACCAATCATCCCCGAAAATTGGTATGATGAGGTTGACGACTCAGAGGAATATCTCATTGAACGCCCCTCACTCGCAATCAAAGCCCTTCGTGCACGACAGTACTTTAGAAAAATTGCCGCTGTCAGTTCTGATAAATGTGCTTTTGGCGAACCCCTCGTTTGGGACGCTAACAAGCTCCAGGCCAGTCTTCTGTTTACGCTGGACGCACTGTATGGAGAACGCAACGGAGAGAAAGAATATCCTGCTGAGTGGGAAGACGACACCGCCTTCACCTTGTTCTTGGAGAAGACTGTATCAACCTGGGTGGACGATCTTCCAGATGAGCAAAAGGTCTTCATTGACGGACTTTCTTATATCTTGGAGAGCGAGCTTATGCTTGATGATGATGATGAAGCGGATTGGAATGAGTTTGTGAGTCGGGCAATAAAGTACTTTGGTAGTGTTGATCTATCCCTGAGGACGACCAGGAACTCGAACAATTGGATCTGGTAGAGGATTGGGCGTGCCATAAGTGCTCACGAAGCTACGCTAATACGGGGCGTGAGTAGTGGGTTACAACGACTGTTCTCCCTCAGCAGAGTACTATGATTGGGTGTAATAACATCTGTGTGAGAAAGTGTACGGTCTGGGTACTTGAAGTCTAGAAGCTAAATTGATCTTATTACCTGCATGTGCAAGAAGCCCTTAGTGCATTATATCATGTGAAGCATGAACGGGACACTCTCGGGAACAAACACATTATATTTCGTGTTAAAGATGTTGCGAGTCGCCTCGAAGCCAGTAGCCGTGGGTCCATTATCCAGTTTGAGTACATCGGACGAGACTAGGCGCAGACTCAATTGCATTTACCAGTTCAACCCAATCAACAACCCAATACACAGCGGCGCAAACGACCAATGCTGCCACTCGCCATGTCCAACCACATTCTTCGCAACAAGCCCATCAGTGACGCACATAGCCAGCGCCCCAAGATACCCAAAGCTCATGAGTTTCCTATCCCCAGTGAGGCTGATATTGAAGAACAAGAAGCTAACGACGAGATTTCGACATCCGTAGATACGCGCAAGACCGCGGACAAGCTTTTGAGCTTGGGGGTCCGTGGGAATAGGGTACTGGAAAGACTGAAGGGTTGCTTCGGGGCGCGTGAGGAGATTAATGCCGAAGAGGGCGGGGATGAGTGATACGACGTGAGTTGCGCGGTTGAGATAGAGGAAAGAAGACATATTGAAGTGGATAATTGATGGAGTAGGAGAAGAGTGTACACTGTTTGAAATGTAGTTTTGAGAGGAGATAAAAATTACTTGAAGGGGAATCGCGGAGATGAGACAGTAACTCCGTCAGCTTTGAATGTCAGCACTAAATGCCAGCGATCCTATCAGTGTTCTCACGTAAGCAGACGAGGCAGTGTGAAGCTTCAGGCTGATCCATTCATTTTGTTGGCAAGATCAATATAACATATTGTATCTCATTCTAGTATGAAGGCGACTGACTTGATCTTAGAGTTATATTCCATTCGTGTCAATTAGCGTAGAATTATATCGCAGTTAATTTCACGACAGTGCTGTCTACGTAGTACTAAAGACTTTCATGAATCCTTCCTGTGCCAGTGGATCGTGTACGTCACCAATCCACAACACGTTGCATAACATTGCCCGACATTGCTCCCAGTTGCTCAACCCAAGAATACCACAGATATCTCGAATGGCCTGACGATGCCACTCTCGGTCAAAATCCTCAAAAACACAGCTGCCAGTAATAAACAGTGCCCAGAGAAAGAAAGTTGAGTGATCTCGATCTAACGACATAAATTGCTGAAGTGCAATCTCCAGATGAGTCGATAAGTAAACCATCCTCTTCCCTACCCCGGGAAGGCTGAAAAGGATACTCTTTATATACACCAACATACAAAGCCTCATAAGTTCAGATGTCGATTTCGCGTCGTAAGAAAGCTGAAGCAGCCTGTTCGGAAGAGTCGTGCTTATAAAGAGGAATAGCTGCGGTGGGATAGCCGCGTTCTCATTAGCTAGCCGGCTGTAGTATTGTAGATCCGTCCAGATAGAAAGTAACCGTCGATCTGGTGTCAGTTTTTGAGGATCGAGAAACGTAAACGCTGGAGGGGGATGGATTGAAGATATTGGCATGAGTGAATCCCAAACCTGGATGTCGGGAAGAAGGCGGGGCCTTCGCCCTTCTGTCATTGATAAACAGATCTCTATCCTGTACAGGTTAGTCGAATAAACCGACAATAGACGAAGTAAGTACCTTTGACACTTCATCTCCGCCAACGCCGCAGTTTCAAAAGGTGATATTCCACCACCGAGTTCAAAAATACGACACAGTCCATCCATGTGTTTCCGTGCAGTCTCAACGTCTCCAAAGCTAGACGCCGCTGAAGCTAGATTGACGATCGCTCCAATTGTCGCCATGGCTGTTGCGGCGCTTATGTCCAGGAGACTCTGTTGTATACAGCGCAGCGTCTCGCCAAGATGATACCTCGTAAGTGCGCTGAATTCAAGGCCTTGGCATACTTCTTTGAATGCTGATGCTGTGAAGAGTATAGAGTGCAGAGATACTTCGTGTGTGTGTAGGTCGCTGAGGCTGAAGATGTTAGACTCGCATTCATGAGCGACTTTCATGTCTATGGCGTATCGGCATGGTTTTGACGTTGTGAAAGCTGGTACAGTGCCGTCAGTTTCTGGTGGGCTAACATAGAGTTTATGAGAATACCTTGATGAATTAACTCAAGCATGTATGGCTTGAGCTCGAGCTCTGATCGTTGTAATAAAATCTCTGGTGCTAGCTTTCGTGGGATACTCGTTGTTGACAGATTATCCTGGCCGGGGTTTTGGCCATATAATGGCTCTGCTATTGAGTCGGTACATTGCACTGATACGGAAGATAGACTTCTATCAGTCTCAATGGTATGTCCAGGGCTTTTATCTGGTTTCATCTGCTCTTGGGCCCGAGATAGTCTGTCTGCGCGTGTATTCCTCCCGCGCATCGCATGGCTGCGTATTCTTCTCATGGTACACCTGTCAGGCTTTCCGGACGACGTGGTAACCACAAAGATGACCATTTTGGATAAAACTGGGTCGTCAAGCTTGATCTCCTCTATGGTATGCGCTTTTACTAATCACATGCTATGTTTCTGAAGTCATTGAGCCTCGATCCATGTCAGAGTAAGCACTTCTCGGTGTAGAAGTTCCCGGAGTTCTTCCGTACCATTTGCTGAAAAGGGTTTAGAGCATGATTCTTGATCATGATTGGACTTGTCCAGCTGGAAATGGGGCTTAGCGTCAGGTTGGCAGTCGGCATTTCAGTCTAGTCTGTTAGTGACAGCGTTAATAGATGAAACAGGCATGCCAAGGCCGTACCATTTTCCGATATGGGAGTAGACTGTGATCTATAAGCCTCTTATTAGCTTCGACTGAGACTGCCTAATAATATGAGCCTTCAATATGGCTGGATCTTGTATAAATAAGTGCAGCCTGCTTTGCTGTACCCATACTTGAGCTTCATTAGCAATCACCTCAAGCCCAAGTCATCCTCCCTCTCATACTTCTCATCACTCTCCTAATTACCCACTCTTCCTGACACAATGTTCTGGTCCAAAGAACAAGACTTCAACCCCAAAGACATGTCCTCGCTCGAAGGAAAAGTCATCCTCGTCACCGGCGCCACCGCCGGTCTAGGCAAAGAATCCGTCGTCCAATTCGCCCACCACAATCCCTCGCGCATCTATCTCTGCGGCCGAAACACACAAAAAGCACAACTCGCAGCCCAAAATATACAGCACGCTGTCCCATCCGCTTCAATCAGACTTCTCCATCTTGATCTCAGCTCGTTCGCTTCTATCAAAGAAGCAGCGCGGATTGTGCTCTCGGAATGTGAAAGGCTTGATATCTTGATGCTCAACGCGGGTACCATGTTTGTCCCCCTTGATCGTACTGCGGACGGTTATGAGATCCAGTTTGGGACGAACCATATGGGCCATGCGTTGCTCACGAAACTACTCATCCCGCTGCTCGATAAAACAACGCGTATACCCGGTACAAACGTGAGAGTTGTGTGTCTTGCATCTCATGGACACGTCTACCTAAACAAAGGCGGCATCAATTATGATACCCTTAAGACTGACGGAGAGTCAATTGGCCTTTATCAATGCTACTACCAGAGCAAGCTTGCCAACATCCTCTGGGTGCGCCAGCTGGCTAAGAAGTATCCGCATTTCAAAGTATCTGCTATCGATCCTGGGCTGGTGAACACAGAGCTATTGGTGAAGGCGACGGGAATGGTTTGGTACTTGTATGCAGTGGTGAGATGCATGCTGATCACACCTGTTACAAAGGGAGTTAAGAATCAGCTTTGGGCGTCGGTTGGGGATGGTGTTGTTAGTGGAGAGTACTATGAGCCTGTTGGAAAGCATGGTTTGGCGACGGAGGAGGGGAGAGATGATGAGTTGGCGCAGCGGCTTTGGGAATGGACTGAGAAGGAGTTAGCCACGGTTTCGGATTGAATACTTTCTATGCTCTGATTTCTTTAGTATGTATCCCATAGTATGCAACAAATAACTCACAGTCTCATATGGTCATAGACACTTTCCCTCGGATCAACTAGTCGTCAATCTCTGTACATCCCTCGAACTTATGATGTCCCTAACAACCTGCCACCCAATGCTCTGCTCAGTCATCTTATCATATTCCTCCCCCATAAGCATACACCACTTCCTCAAAAACCACGGCGCAGCCTCCCAACTCTTCATATCCCAAGGCGGATAAGTCTCCCTCAAACTCCCTCCCTTCTCATGGTTCAGTCGCCATATCGTCAAGCCTCCTCTTTCGTATATATCCAGCTTGAGTTCCCAGTTGTTAAAGGCATGCGGCATCGCAGCTGAGAGCATGATTGCTCGCTCACGTAGAAACGGGATAGGAATAAGATCAAGGCTTGTATGATGAGGTATGAGGATTTGCGACATTGTTGGGCGAAGATGAAAGGGGATACTGGTGTTGTTGAATGTTGAGAGGATGTTGTAGCCTGCTTGCATGAGGGCTGCGTGGTTGAGAGTAGATGAGAGACTGGGTTGGTAGAAGGGCGATATGTGTTCCACGCTACAATTTGCGATGACGGAGGGGTCGATGCCGAGGGAAACTGCGTTAGTGAGGCATGATGTGAAGATGGCTGCTGGTGAGAACTGAAGCATGTTCATGTAAAGATCTGGAAAGGTCGGCTCAGGCTTTTTGACAGATATGTCTACGGTGCCCTCAACTTCTCCATCCCATTGATCTATCTTTTCAATCGCACTCTGCTTCTCAGAAGAGTCTATTGGAGAGAGATCCTCTCGTTTTAGAAGAGGTCTTAGGCGCTGTCCGGAAGCAGCTTGCGCTTGCGCCTTCTCCTGCTTCAGTCGTATCCGCTCTTGTTTCTGTCGCTCTCCTAAAAGTTCCTATTAGGAATTCCCCTGGTATGCATAGGAACGAGACATACGAAATGCCTTCTGCGCCTGGCGATTCTGCTCTCTCCTCGCACTCGTTAGAACGCGCCGCTTCGCTGGTGGAGCGTCATTATCCTTGCCACTAGTCCGCTTTCGGAAGACTGCGTCTTTTGTATTGGCGGTACCGTTTTTGACCATATCGCGCGTGGATTGAATGGTCGTGGTTGGGTATAATTCTCTCATTGGAGTATGTGAGATTCGAGGAATTGGTTGTTGACCGAAGTGAGATGATGCTAAGTCCGAAATCCGTGGGGGCGAGTTGGCTTATGGTTTTTGAGCCAATCAGAAGCTGCTACGCCTGTAAGCGACAGCGGCTTACGGTGTCTGGGCCATTCAGCAGAATGAACACGAAGGCGATACTGATTGAAGCTATACTTAACGCCGCTTGTGAATGGAGTCTTAGTGGCTATATGCGCTTAATGTAGCAATTTGCATTACTATAAGTATCCCAGAACAGTGCACCTTGCCATCTCCATCACTTCATCATCAACCAACTCAACACAATCTTCACCATACAATTTCATCATGTCTACCAAGACCATCGCCGTCATCGGCGCCACAGGGACCCAAGGAGGCTCCGTCGTAAGAGCATTCATCTCCCAACCAAACTGGAACGTCAAAGCCCTCACCCGCAGCTCAGCATCCCCCAAAGCCCAAGCCCTCCAAAACCTCGGGGCCGAGGTCGTACAAGCAGACATGAACGACCCAGAGTCTCTCGTCAAAGCCTTCGAAGGTGCTCACGCAATCTTTGTCAACACTGACTTCTGGGCTCCTTACATGACCGCTCTCAGTCAAGGCAAAGACCAAGCTACAGCTCAACAAATCGGTTACGATACTGAGGAGCGACATGTCAAGAATGCGGCTTATGCTGCTTCCAAGACTGCTACCCTTGAGAAGTACATCTACTCTGCTCTTGGGCCGATGAAGGATGTTTCGAAGGGGAAGTACGCTCATTGTCATCACTGGGAGACCAAGGCCGCAGCTGTCAAGTACATTGACAACGAGATGTCGGACTTGGCTAAGAAGACATCATATGTCTACATGGCTGCCTACGCTACGAACCCCTTCTTGTACCCCAAGAAGGATGCCGAGACTGGCGAGTATGTCCTCGCTGTGCCAGCTTCAAGGAATCTTAGGCTGCCTATCATCGACATTGAGGGCTCAGCTGGATCTTTCGTTCGAGCTCTTGTTGAAGATGAACCTGCTGGAACAAAACTTCTCGCCTGCGACAGTGACTTGAACATCATTGAGATCATGGACACCTGGAGCAGAGTCACCGGCCAGAAGGCTATCTTCCAGTCAATGACAGAGGAAGAGATGCATAAGAAGACTGGTCTACCCTACGAGGTTCTTGACGGACCAGCTTACCTTGATGAACATGGATACTTGGAAGGCGTCGAAGGAGCTATCACACCAGAGCAGTTGAGCAAGCCTATCAAGACGAATGGTTTCGAGGAGTATCTTCGAAAACAAGACCCAAAGGCTTTACTGTCGTTTACATACGCAATGCCTGAGCCTCCGGTGGCCAAGTAATTGCGCAGGGACGCGACAACGATGTGAATTGTTGGGGGCGAAAGGTGATCGATGCAGCGGGGAAGCATTACGAAGGATCGGATCCTCTTTGCAAAGCATCTACATCATAGGTTAGAATGCGAGAGCTGAAATAGCTCCCCTCAATTGACCAATCGAATAAATTACGCCAAGCCCCCCATTGTAACCCTGAAAACAAGCTCCGCCACGGAAAACTTCTTCTTAGTGGTCTTTGACAACTGCCGATACCTAAGTCGTCCTTGAAATCGCCCGACTTGCTGTAATCTTAGCGCTAGCCTCGGGCTGTGCAAAAAGGTCCTTGCGGCTTATGCCAAGCCAGAGGATGTGAGATCTTGTTGGTCTGATATGGTTAGTGGACTGTTTCCCAGATGAAGGATCTGCGGTGGTGTTTCACCAGCCAAATTTAGAGAGGATTGTTTGGGGACAGAGCGGTGCTGAAAGGGCGGATTGATATGGATCTGTGCCGTGATGGTGAGATCAGGTTATGTGAATATTACGATGGTCTTGTGTTCCAAGTTAGATTGGAGCCACCGTTTAGCGTAGTATAACAAGCATCGGCTGTCAGTCTAGCATTTCAGCCTCAAAATTACATATAGAACAGTATGAGTTATCAATTGGTTGTAAACATGAAGTCTTCAAGTGAACCGAGCCGCGCCGCCTGAGTACTAAGCAATACTCACAGCCATCATCTGGAGTCTGCAATACGCAGCCAAGAGTTGTAGCTCACTTAATCAATTCAAGTCGTTCAAGTAATAGAATAGGAAATGGACCCCAATATAAAATTACTGTGGTCTATTCCTTTGTGGCGAAGCATCGTGGGCTTCTACTCCACTCCTCGTCTCAATCGGGGTCGAGCACGGCTCCTCCCGCGGCCGCCAGAGCTTCGGCGTAGCTTATTCCCTGTCCTCCTTACCAAGACTCTTATCTAGCCGCTTATCGAAACGATCAAGTTGATGCCAAGAGCCTCAGTGTAACAGCAAGCCATCATAGGATTCACAAGGTTGATTAATTACTCTCAACAATGGATACACGATCCATGCTTAGGTATTCTCCCACCTTGCCATCAACATGATATAAACCTCCTCTCCCAGCTGGAGGAAATACCCTCTTCACTCATCTCATCCCATCATCATTCTCTCACAATGAAGTCCACCACCGCCATTGTGGCCCTCGCCGCCGCCGTCCACGCCTCACCTCTCACCAAAAGACAGGACAACAAAGTCCCTGACGTCTGGGAGAACAAAGACACCCTCTGCAAAGGCTGGGTTCTCAACACTCCAGAGGAAGCCGATATTCTCTGGACGATGAAGACCAAAGCCGGCGATCACCTCGATACCTTCCTCCGTGGACAATGGGGTACGTTCTACCCCCACCATATAAGACAATAACTGACCAACAGAACACCAAAACAACTGGCTCATCAATCTCGAGGACCGAGTCTTTGGCGGTACAGATGGAAAGTCTGGCGCCGCAGGCTGCAGTATTCTCGACAATGATTGCAGCCCCATGAACAACATGGAGTGCACGGAACAGTATGAGAAGTACGGTACCGACGATCCCCTTAGCAAGACTTCGTACTGGATCTTCCAGGCTGCCAAGGGCATGCATTCCAAGTTCAAGGCGCTCAAGACCAAGATCACGGAAAAGACTATCATCAGCGGTCTCAGAATCGGTCAGATGGTGTCCGACTTTGGTGGTAATGAGGACGACACTGGCGATATGGTCAAGTGGTTGGCTTCAGCTAGTGCAATTGGCGGTGCTCTTAGTGGACTCTCCGCAAATGTACGTAATTCATTCCCCTGTATTGATAGGTAGCTAACCTCAGCAGCCTGGCTTCGGAGTCGGTCTATACCTCTTTGGCGGGATCTTCTCCGCTTTTGGTAACCTCAAGCAAGAGGAGATTGATCAAGGCAGCATCTCAGCTGGCTTGGCCGATCTATTCGAGGCAGCAGTCGACCGGCTCGATGAAACCATGCGCATCGTCATGGGCGGCGGGACAGAGGACCAGTATAATGCACTCAAGACTCCCAATCCAGATCCCTACAAGCTACCAATCTCAAACTTCTTCAACGGCGGCTTCTTCCTTCTAAACGATAACGCTGAGGCTGTGCAGCTTGCGCTCAACTCCGTCTACGGTAACATCCAGCCCAAGGTCGCAAACAATGTCATGAAGGCTGCACAATTCTATCTCGTCGCTGATAAGCGCAGCACAAGTCGCGAAGACTGCGGTTATGCGACTGGTCGTCAGTGGATGGCTCTTCGAGAGGGCGAAGAGTACTGCTTCTACATCATGCGCCACGATCCTAAGCCCAACCGTGTTGGAGACTGGGCTGAGGTTTCGGGTGAGGTTTATGACAAGATGGCTAGTTATGGTCTTGGGAACAGAGAGGTTTACTACCGTGCTATTCTGGACTGTGCGCTTAGTCCCAATGATAACGTTGACTTGGGGAGCTTGGTTGGTGGCAAGATTCCGACTTGCTACTTTAATCTCCCTGCTGTTTACGTTGATCAGGATCGAGAGATTGGATGCGGTGATCCGTTCACTACTCGTGAGTGCGATTACATCACTGCCACGAAGATTGAGTGAGGAGGTTGCATCATAGGCAGTGATTATTCATTATGTATATTTTTATCGCTTGAATTCTAGGTCTATGTATTAACCTCTAATTAAATAACCTATGTCTATGTTATGATGCCTTGACTCATGTGAATGAGATTTTAAAAATAAATGCTGTATCTTAAGATCCCCTCTTGAGATCTGTTCTGAGGCTTCCATCTTAAGATCCGTCTTTAGATACCACGTTAAGCCCTCTTAACACCACTTCCCCTCGGCACCCTGAACAACCAGTAGAAGCCCAGAGCGCCAGCACAGTTGACAAAGATGTACACCCAGAGAAGTCCAAAATGCCACCATCGATCATCATAATTAATGTTGAACCGATGCAGAAACTCGTCCGTTGTCGCAAGGGAGCAGTACTTGCAGACATCAGTCGACGAGCGATCAAGAAGGTAACCACCAGCTGCCTTGATGAAAGGACCCATGTAGTCGCCGCAGGTCATGTTACCAGGAACAGCCATCTGCAGAATCTCATTATCTGCACACTTGACGTTGGAGCCCCAAACACAAGTGGACATGATACCGCCGACGATATAAGTCGCTGGTGAGACACGGTACATGAAGGTCCAGAACTTGGGGATGTCCTTGTAAGCGACACCAACACTGTAAAAGTCAGTACATGCGTGATAGACCGAGGGAGGGATGACGTACCCGCAGAACGAGATGGACAGCATCCACAACAAAGTCGCAATGACACCAGCTTCCTCGGCGGTGGCGATGCAAACGATGGCTGCGTGAGAGAAAGTGCTGGTGAAGAGCATGAACATCCAGAGATACAAGAAGACGAGGAAGCCTCGGATGGCTTGGTCGTCAGATGTAGTGTTGCGGACAAAGCCGACGGGGTAGTACCAGGTGAAGTAGATGAGGACAGCCATGAGAGTGTTCCAAGCTGCTTCGACGATGATGTTGGACAGGATGTATGCTGGGACTTGTCAGAACACGGTTTGAAGTGGTGATGAGGGTGACTTACTGTTCCAGCGATAGATCTTGGATGGTCGCTCACGGACTTCGTATAGATCGCGCTGGGGTAGAAACATGGGCATGATCTGATCGCTCAGACTCTGGAAGAGAACCATGTACATAAAGATAGCGTAAAGCTGATTCTGCAAGCCTTGAATGGTATTCTTGGCCTCAAACGTGAACCCAATGTAAAGAGACTGCACCTGTTAGCCAAAGTCCCCTCACGACAAGCTCAAACATACCGAAAGAACAATCAGTGCAATCTTGGACCAGATATAAGTAGGCGATCTCCAGAAATGCTTCCAAGTCCTGATCAACACCTCCCGAAACTGCGTCGAGAACGACGCCACAAACTCCTTATGCTGCGACGCATCACCGTTCTCCAAAGCACTCACGGCTGATCCCCGTGTAGCAGGTAGAGAGTTAAGCCGTGCAAGCTCCTGCTTGACGTCTTGGAACTCTAGTGAGTCTCTCCAGATCTGGTGCCAGTCGATCTTCTCGGCTTCTTCGTCGTTGGAGGGCTTGATGATCTCGAGCATGTACTCTGCGGGGTTGGCATCTTCGGGACAAGAGGGTGCGCCGTTACGTTCGAAGTACTTGAGAAGGGTTTGGGATTGCTCGCCGAGGTCTGGGGATGTTAGTCAGGTTCAATGGAAGGAATCAGAAACTTGTTACTTGCCTCCAAAGTATACCGTCTTTCCACCGGGAGCAAGAAGCAACAAGCGATCAAACCTCTGGAACAACATCGCAGAAGGTTGATGAATCGTACACAAGACCGCCTGTCCACTAGCCGTAAGCTTCTCAATAAGATCACAGATCGCCCAACTAGTCTGTGAATCCAATCCACTAGTCGGCTCATCCAAAAACACCAACAACTGCGGTCTCGCTGCCAACTCAACACCAATCGTCAATCTCTTCCTCTGCTCAACATTCAACCCCTCACCAGGCGTTCCGATAACAGCATCTGAAAACTCCTGCATGTCCAACATGTCGATGACATGCTCCACGTAAGCAAGTTTGTCAGCGCGGGAGATCTCGGCGGATTGGCGGAGGAGGGCGCTGAACTCGAGGGCTTCGCGAACCGTCATTGTTGTGAGGTGCAAGTCTTGCTGCTGGACGTAGCCGACGCGATGTTGGAAGGAGGAGTCGGTTGCGAGGCCGTCAATGTGGGTGTTTCCGGAGACGATGCCCATTGTTACGCGAGTGGCGAGGACGTCGAGAAGGGTTGTTTTGCCAGCGCCAGACACACCCTGAAGAGTCAGTCGAGTTCACAAAGGAGCCTTGAGAGAGAGACGTACCATTAAAGCTGTTGATTTACCGGGCTTGACCCAGCCGTCAACGTGATCCAGTAATCGGCGGTCCTTACCCTTAATCTGGATATCGTAGCAGAGATCTTCCCAGTGAAACACAGAAGCGCCAGCAGTGAGTCCACTAGAAGGGTTGTTGTTGACCTTTTCAGCGACGACAGGTCGGTCAGTGGCTTGAGTCTCGATATCGCCGTGGTCCTTCTCAAAATTGGAAGGCATGCGACCCTTGCGGAAGACAAGAACTTCTCCCTTGTTCCTGGGAGGTTTCGCATGCTCAGCTGCGATGATGTAGAGGATGAGGAAGCCGAAGAGGAAGCCAAGAAGGATGCCGATGTTTCTGTGACAAGTCAGTATACATCATGTGAGAGAAAAGGTGTTGCATACCGCCATTTGTGAGCGTTGTAGTACTTGAAGGACATGTTGATATACCTATCGCCATCGACCACAGACGATCCAGGCTCGGCACCAACAACAGAGCAAATACGAGAATTGGCGGGAAGGCCATCATAACCCGAACCCTGGGGAACCATACTCGCACAGGCAAACTTCCGATTATGGAACTCACTCGCCATCAACGCCTCAAAGGCATAAGCCAAAGGATTGATATAGTTCATCCATCTCGACCATCCAAGCATGTAATCCGTCGGCATGGTGAAACCCGTGTATATCATGAGTCCAAGACTTAGAATCGACACGGGAATCATAGCTTGATGCGTTGTGCGGGTGACGCATGCGAGGGTGCGGTAGATACACGACATGACGAGCGTGGTGAGGTACGATGTAAGACAGAAGAAAAAGAAGTGTCCTGCGTCGCGGCGAAGATGGGCCATAAAGTAGATGAGCAAGTTGAAGATGATCATGTTGACGGTTTTGTAGGGTAGATCAATGATGTAACTTGCGATGGCCTGGGCTGATTGATGGTAGAACGCATAGCGGTTATGCTTCTCAACAACAGGTCGTTCAGCGTAGACAGTGAGGACCTACCCATTGTTAGAAAGACCAGAGTGTCAGGATAGTGACATACCTCAAGCTGACTCGCAAAAGCATTAAACAACAACGCAAAAAAGATCAATCCCCCACGATAGTAAAAACTCGAACTATCATCCTTCAAATCATAAAACATAGTCCCCAACACAACAGCCATAATAAGGTTAAACACCAAACTCGCAATCGTAAACCCTGGGTCAGCCAACAACCGTCTCCACCCTCTCCAAAGGGTCAGTTTCACCTGCGCAGCGTACGAGATGGTATAAGGACTCTTGGCGCGCTGGTTCTTGAACTGCTCTGCCCGACGAGAGGACTTGTATTCTTCGAGACGCTGGGAGGGCGGGTGGTTCGCTTCGTAGGCGGTTATTTCGTGGAGGAGGGCTTTGCGCTGGGGGCTGGATTGCCAGCGGGAGGCGAATTCTTGGGGTGTTCGGGGCGCGGTGGAGAGGAAGGCGGGTTTTACGCGGCGTTCTTGGGGGGAGGTCATTGAGGTGAGGAAGTCGGGTGTTGTCTGACGATCGGGGCCTGAATCCCATGTTAGCTTAACTTGAGATGCAGGTCGTAGTAGGGGACGTACACTCGAAGCCCAGGTTCTCAAAGTACTGCTTCGCTTCGTCGATACGACCAAAGAAGATCTGGTGGCCCTCATACAGCACCGTAACACGATCAAACAACTACCCTCGTTAGTATCCATACCTACAAGCTTCATCAGGGCACTTACATCGTACGCAGACTGCGGCGCCTGATAAATCGCAACCGCAGCAGCAACACCAACCAAATCAGCCTGCAATCTCAAATTCCTACAAAAGTTAATCGCATTCCCACTATCTAGGCCCCTCGTCGTATTATCCCAGCACTGCAACTTTGCCCCCGTGAGCGCAGCCTCAGCGATACTAACGCGCTTGCGCTCACCGCCACTCACACCGCGCACAAAGTCGCTCCCGACACGAGTATCGACCGTGTGGCTTATCCCAAAGATAGCCATCATGACGTCGCGCATCATGGTGTCGGCTTGGGAGCGGGTTACGCCGCCGGGGACGTGGCGGGTGCTCACAGCGGATGAGGCGAAGGAGAGGGTTTCACCGACGGTGAGGTGCGCGAGATGGCAGTCGATTTCGGCGTTGTAGAGGACGTCGCCGCGGAATGAACGACGGATACTCTTCTCGTCGATACCTGTACTTGTTAAGAAGGTCTTTGAGATGATGGGAACGACATACCTCGGAAGTTCATGTAGGAATCAGGTCCAACTTCGAGACCAGCTGTCTCACCAGAAATAGTCTTCAAAAGCGTTGAACATCCTGAACCCGGCGGTCCAAGAACAAGCAGTAACTCTCCCTCATCAACAACGCCCTCAAAGTCCCTCAGGATATCAACCCGTCTCTTCTTCCCGCCACCCACCAAACCAGCAAGATACTTGACCGCATCAATAGGATAATCCACAACAGTCTTTTGATGTTCCGCACCACTCCCCCAGCCATAAACATTCAAATTCTTAAATGCAACGCCTAAACTTCTTGGCGGCGCTGCTCCAGCATCAGACTCGACTAGTCTCACAAAGGCTTTTACCCACGCTCTTGCATCAAAGGCTGGTGAGTTGGGATCTAGCTTTGTGCCGGGCTGGGGTGAGAAGGCGTGGAGTTCGGTGCCGGCTGTTGTAGACACGCGGGAGAGTTGGCGGGCGAGATTGCTGATTTGCTGGGTTATGTCGTGTTGAGGTTGTTCAGTTGGTGTATCGGCTGTTGAGTCGGAGTGTTGGTCGTCGTGTTTGCTGTGAGAGGACAGTGTCCTCGAGAGTAGTGTTGACATTTTCGATGAGTTTGTTTGAGTGAGATTGACTCAATTGAAGCAAGAGGATCTATTTAAGCTAAATCATAGCATGCAGATCAGTTATGCTTATGTAGTGCATCGATCAAGATTGATAGCGGCAGATGAATAAGGTAGAATTAAACCGATTGAATCACTCGGTCTTTTTCCAGAACATGACGAACGGAGTCGGGAGAGGACCAAAACTTTTTTACGAATATTACACTCTTTGCCCCGGGTCCCCGCGGACAATCACCCCATGGAGTGCAATCGACCCAGCCCGACGGAGACGGCGGTCGTCATTGGTGAGGAAGTGGATTCGTTACCCACTGCGCAAGGAACCCGCGGGTGTCCGAGCATGACTGACATCTCGCTTATGAAGAGGAGCCCTGATTCGGGATAGCTTCACGGAACGCGAGTTTTGCGCTTTGCGGCTCTGATGGGCCATGTCCCGTAATAGAGGATGGGTGAGTCTGACATAATTGGGGTGAATGTGATGAGATCGGTTTTTGAGTTTCATCTCGTCACGAGGCTGTGTATGATGATGCATCACGATGCAACGCGTGTCTGACTCTGCATCGCTCTCGCTCTTCGCTGTCCGTGCGACGCGACAGCGAAGAACGGGGGCAAGCCGTCTTAATTGAGCCATTATTGCTGAATTCTCATGTTTGTCAATTATTCCCACTTGCCAAGAATCTGGATTGATAAGATGTAAGCCACGTTGCACATCATTGGGTGAATCTGTTTTGGCATGGCGGGTAATCATACGTTATTTCTTAGTCTGACTGTGTCCGCAATGCAGAGAAAATAATCGGGCTAATTACCTGCCATCATCGGAGAGATAGATCTGCCGTCTTGAGTCCCGGTTGAGATCGGTCTTTGAGTTTGTTGGTGGTCAATGCGCGAGACGCGTTACCCTAGACGTTATGGGATGAAATTTACATCGCGGAGAGGAACAGGAATTAGGACAGCGACGAGATAAACAAGCTGAGCATTTTTACATTGCCGCATGATGAACCCGCAAAGCCTTGTCTTTCCATGACGCGTCTATGATAGTAAGGCTGTTGAGTGTTGATTACCTCACGCAAACACTGATGCTTGAAACTCGGCAACGTACCAAGTACAGAAACTTACTGTTCAAGCTGGCAGCATTTAATAATGGACGAGAAATACTGTAAGATAACTAAAAATGCTATTAACAAGATAGCTAGTATTTTTAAAATCACATTTATATGGCCGCTTCCATTGCCCTCAAACTCGCCGCTCGCAGTGACCTTTTACATGGACATTGTTTTGTCTTAAGACTATAACTGGCCCAAATGCATATGACAGTTAGCGAAAGTGTTATCCCTCTTGCTGACATATTAGCTAGCCAACCAGCCTATAACTTCGTAGACTGAGAAAACAGCTAATTTAGTATATAAAAAGAGAGATTTATAGTGAAATGTTAAATAAACTCAATAGCTTTATGTCCTTTATTTATTTCCCCCTGTGAGTACAGTGCGCCTGTTAAAAATGAGTTTAGCTGCCGTTGTCCGCGGATAAATAATAATCCCCAAATTTATAATTCGTTCCGCCATTACGGATATTTATCCGTGAATTTATAATTATTCCCGAAAGGCATCCACGGTTTTCATAACAAGAAATGCAACCCTTAGCCTACAGTGTCCAGTGCAACTCTGTATCGTAATTCAGTACATGTGAATGCAGCTAGTTCTGCATGTCACGCAACCACGCTGTTGCATCACGACACAACGCATCTTATCGAGATAAGCACAAGATCTTAGATCCACTCTTGAAGTAGCCGAGCCGAGGTAGACCCACTTGACCCCGAGCTTAATCACCATTATTTGAAGACATGAACATCTCCTATTAACTACCATCGCACGCTCTGTCAACACTCATCTTACATCTTCTCACACCCAGTTAATAAGATGGCTCCAACACTAGCAGAACAAGTGGCTGTAGACCAAGTCTCACCCGGAGAATATGTCTCGCGCCTCAACCCCATCAGAATGGGCAACGCCATGCCCATAGCCTACGGCGGCTGCACAGCCAGCATCGCCGTCAACGCAGCGTGTCAGACAGCACCGCCCTCAATGTCCCTCTACTCTGTCCTCGGACATTTCCACGGCCCAGCATCAACAGATAAGAAACTGCACTGCAGCGTGACCAACATTCGAGACACGCGATCTTTCGCGACGCGAAGAGTTCAGGTCAAGCAGCAGCAATCTAACGGGAAATTTCGCGTTTGTATGGAAGTCCTCGCCGATTTTCACGTCATTGAACCTTCGAGCTGGGATTACTCTGAGCCGACGTCCTCCAAGTGGCCAAGGGCGGAAGATTGTCCGAATTTGGACGAGTTGGTGAAGGATTTGTTAGAAAAGGGCAGCATCACTGAAAAGCAAGGACAAGAATTCACCAAATCCTTCGCCGCCAACGCAGATTTCCTCGACACGCGCTACTGCACCGCCGGCGTATCAGCCCAAAACCTCTCCGGTGCCTCACGCACCACCAAAACAACACAAGACAACCTCCCCATCACGGAAAAAGTATCCGCCGAGTGGCAGCGCGCGCTACACGACCTCCCCACGCCAACCGCCAACATGAGCGCGTTAGCATTCCTCATGGATGGCGGGCTCTCATTTTTGCCATTGAGCCATAATCACATGTGGTTTGATGACACGGCTGCGTGTTCGACGCTGGACTTTGCGTTGAGGATTTTCGTGCCGGAGGTTAAGATGGGGGAGTGGCATGTTAGAGAGAGGAAGACTAGTAGGGGAGGCGGGAATAGGACGTATTCGGAGGGGAAGCTGTGGGATAGACATGGGAATTTGGTGGCGAGTAATACGCAGCAGTCTATTATGAGGTTGAGGGAGGGCGTTGTTGTGCCTAAGCTGTAGAGATAGTTTGACTATGTACAAGGCGATATTAATAAAGTAATATATTTTATCCCCTAAGACTTGTTCCTGGGTTTGTATCATTTTCATTCAGTCATCATCGGTGACAAATGGATGTCGCCAATTAGACTGTCTCGCGGCATTGTTCCGGATGTTGATCTCACGGTCCCGCGCTCCCCCTGTCGCAGCCTGAGCAGGGGTCATGCATGGTAATTCGCAGTTCCCTACGCCATCTGCAGCCGTGTCTGCGGGGAGTCCAACACGTAGATAGCCATACAGGTCCAAAAGAGAAGCGTCCTCAGGTGCAGGGTGAATGTTCATATGTGCTTGTCCGTTTGCGGGCGGGGGATCTCCAGGAGCCATTACGGCTTCTGGCGCTCTGGGACCGGCGTCAACGATCGGGGCAGTTTGGTATTCTCGCGGCTGGGGCCCGCTAGAGCATGGCGCTCGGAGTTCATTGCACATCTGAGCAACAGATCTGAGATGTGCACTCGAAGAAGAGATATCGGGATGCTCGACCGTAGGAGTGTTTGGCACTGGAGGATGAAGGACGCCATTGGCATCAAGGGCTGGAGGGGGGTTGTGAACAGTCGGTGCACGATCAAGGCCATTCCAGTGGTTGACTGTCTCTGAGCCGACTGAGTTGGTAGTTGTTTGCGCTGTAGCAGTATCGGAGGATTGTGTAGGAAGTTCTTGGTTCGTCGGCTCCGTCTTAACCCTTGGCTCGTCGCCCGTCCAGTCATCGTATTGGGCCATCAAACCCGATCCTTCTTCAGTGTCGCTATCATCATCTGGAATCTCAATCGCCAAGCGCATGCATGATCCCAGCGGTGGTTGCTCCACTTCCGCACTCTGCTGCTCATCCGTGACATCACCTGTCGCCAGGTCATCATCTTGTTCTACAACGAATACCATTAGCCACGACACTTTTAGCTTCCTGCTCGACTTACCTGCTTCTCTCAAATCCTCCCCACCGTTCCTCAATCGATCTCTATCCTTCATGCGTAGGATAAACTCATCAATCTTATCCTTATGATCAATCCCCTCATCATTGGGATCATAAGCACGGAACTCGTTCACGGCGACCCACCCGATAGCACAATCCCACGGAAAGACTGGTGCATCGATGTACATGACTGGGTATTTACGCCTATGGTGATATTTACCACCAGGACGATAATGCTCGGCCCACTTAGCCGTCCCGGTAATAGGATCGTAGTCATAGCACGTAGGGATATTCTTTTTCAAGAGCTCCGTGTTATCCATGAGATTCATGTCCCAGCCAAACTGCCGAAAGCTACCCCACGGCAACACAAGAATAGCGAAGAATCGCTTCGTCTTCTTCCAAAAGGTAGTATACACCTCACCGGGCTGTGGATCAATCCCAGGGAGGAACTGTGTACTTCGTGTCTGAGGTCCTTCGTTGGAATGCGCCGACCCGGCAGAGACGCTGCTAAGCGGTCGACCATACTGCGCGTACGTGGGTCTCTGTGCGGCGAGGTTGTTCCGCTTGGCTTTGTCTTCATCGCAGTTTAAAACTCTGGTCCCGAGCAGACGAATTGTCTCGTCGTGCTTGGCTTTCAGATTGCCGTGTGCTTCAGCAGTCAAGTGTCTGCGAGCTCCCTGGATAGGGTTGCTGCTCATGAAGTGTAGCTTGTGCTTCTTACACTCGAGGATATACCAGAATCCCTTGTGCTCTGTGATTATATATTTCGTCGGGGCGTTGCCTTCTTGGTACACGTCGTCGAACTCGATCGCTCGGTCGCCGGTAAGAGGTCCTCGCGGTCGAGGCGCATTCGATCGGGGACGCTTTGGAGGGCGTGGGACGCCCCCTTGAGGGGGGTTTGCAGGTCTCTTTTGTTGGGCTTTCGAGGATTGTTGGCTTTCGTCTGAAGATCGGCTGATCGTGTGTGTCGCCTGGTTCACTGATGTTTCGGCAGTAGGAAGTATGGGAGCGGACTCGCCCTGTGGTCTGGGATTCGGCAGGCGGAAAGATTGCATTACAGGGCTGGCATTCGGGGTAAAATACGAAGTGTTCGGTGCCACTTCGCTCGATGGACTAGTAAGAGTATCCGACTGAGAAGAATTGTTTAAAGGCCGCTGGGTTTGCTGTCGCCACTTATCGCATACATTGTTTCCATGCCTAGGACCGAGAAGGTTGAGTAATCCGAGAATAAGAGCCTCCTGCTGCTCCAAGTACAACTGCTGGTACTGACTATCTTCATCGTCCTTGTTTGCTTCACGCTCCGCCGTCAGTTCTTTTAACTTGTTAATGCAGGATTGAACGGCATCAAGTCTAGCTGTATCAGGTTCGACGCACGCTGAAGCCGCCGCCGCTTCAAAGTGTGCTTGTGCTTCCTTATGCCTCTCCTGAAACTTCTCTTCAGGCGACTTTGTAGGATGCAGCAGAGGCGTCCATTGTTGGATGAGTCTCTGTATGGGAGCGACTCGCGATGAATGTGGGCCTGGGGGGATATCCGTGGCTGGGATCGATCGAGGCTGCTCCGCCATTGTATGGCGAACTAGCTAGTGCGTCAAGTGGTAGTATGGATATGTCGCGTGGTAATGGAACGGATTTGAAGAACAGCAATACGCTATACATCAGCTATAGTGCTAGAAACCATTGATGCAAAGAGGACTCTTGGACAGACACAAATAGCACACAAAAAATAAATGTAGAGTCAAAAAGAAAAGAAAAAGGAGGCCCCTCGTGCACGTTTCTGCTTTTTTTGTTTTTTTCCATAGTTGACAGCCTGATTCTCTGCACGTCCAATCAAAATACTGGTAGACCGGGATGTCTGCCGCTGGCCCTACAACCAACAGACCAACCAATTGTCCGTACCGTAAGCATCCCTGCAAATTCGTCAAGTTTTGTAACGGTGGCTTGCATGATAATGGTTTAGGCTTGTTGTCTCTGGTCGAAACGGTTGCCTTGTTGTCTATGCTTACCGTTGCGAACCGTTAAGCGGTGAGATCAGTGTGAGGCTGATTGAATAGGCCATGAGCGATGGTCAACGCCACCTAAATAAAAATGATCTGACAGAAGACAGGCACTCACGCTGCAGCCATTGTTACCGCAAGAAAATGAAGCAAAGCTATAAGTCTATCCTTTTTTTTGTCAATGTCAGGGTACTGTTTTCATCAAGACGCAGAAATGAGTATACAAAAAGCATTTTACACTATGTGAAGATATCTCGTGACACTCAGCGTTTGTAAACGGCTGGCAGCATAACATGAGGGCTAGAACACGGATAGAGCACTGCAAAAAACCAGTTTTTCCCGAGCAGACTTCTACACAAAAGTGACAAGCAATTCATCATTAGGCTTGGCGACATGTTTTTTCCTGCTGGGCGTCGACGACAGCCAGTGTAAATCGGGATAACGTTTGGCCGAGAGAGCGTATGGTTACTAGCTAGGATAACGCAGAGCTTGTAGGGTGCAAATCAGCGGATATGAGTCAAGGCACGAGAGGAACGAATCTTGTGAGATCGTTCTTGGATTTATTATTCTCTGTACATCATTCAAGCTTAAGTGAAGCTGAAGTGAAGCTGTTGTGATGGGATAGACCTAGTTTTAATCTTCTACCTGTCTTTTTGTCAAATGCACGGGCAACAAGCCCAGTCAACTGAGCTCCCGCGTAGAGAGACTAGCCATGTTACTATTCCCTCCAATACAGTGAATGAAGATCTGTATGCTATCGAAAGGTACCTAGTGTCATCTTTACACACTTCGCCCATCGTCAGACTTATTCTGATACGCCAGCTCCCTCAGGCTCTCCGAATCCTCTATCCTTGAGTTCAGCATAGTCTTGAGTTTACTCCTCCTTCCGCGCTCCTCATTAACCTCCCAAGCTGGCTCACTTATCCTTGTTCTCGAGCGCCAAAGCCCTCTCTCTTCCAACAACGCTTTGCACGCCGCCCAAGATGTAACAGTATAAATAACCGCGTTCCAAAATCCTTGCAGTGGAAGAACCGTCGCGCTCATGAATTGCAAAGGCTTACTGACCTCAGAAGGGTGGATGTGCGAATACATCCTGTTAGCACTAGACGGGATCCACGTAATCAAAATCACCGCAAAAAATAGCATCGCGACTTTCGTATAAGCCCACGCCGCTCGGTATACATCGTTGCTGGGCCGGACCGCCGGGCGCTGGACAGGTTGGGGCATGGTGCTGGTGACACGAGCAATAGGCTGAGGTGGCTGCTCGCCAATAGCATGCACAATAACTTGATGACCCATGGTTTGCAATTGTATCGCGTCGGGTTGAGTCGCTGTTTCGGAAGTGATGGTCACTTCGGTCGTCTTCATGTTATTGACGGTGCTTTGGTGGGCGTATGATAGACCGCCTGACCCGGAGCCTTGGGCCCTGAGGAGCTGTTGGCGTTTTCGGTAGATGGTGCCGCCGGAGCGGATGTAGATTGCGAGAGTGATTGTGATGATGACCCTGTATCGTTAGTACATTGTGATGAGATGTGAGGTTGGTGGATGTACCAGATTGGGCCGTAGAATGTTGCGATGCGGAGGGTATCCCATGATGAAGTGATCCAGCACCATTGAACAGCGCTACCATAAACTCTTACGCCATCGCCATTCTTGATGAAGATGAAGATGAACGCCGGTAAGAATGGGATACCATAACAGAGTAGTAGATACGGCAGCTCCATCTTTCTCAATCGCTGCGCATCGAAGCGATAATAAAACGCAAGGTAGACATTAATCGCCATCGCAAGTGTCCACAGCGCATCAGCCCCAACAAATCTGCACAAATTAGCCAAACCTCACGATACTGTTTGTGTAACGTACGTGTGGAGTAAAAAGGCCTGTATTTGACATCCCGCCCCATCAGGCGCATCAATAAACGAATCTGCCATGATGAAGCAAATACTCGCCATGATATTCCCAAACGACGCGTAAAACACAAGTCGATTAATGGGTTTGTGGAATGCATCACAGAGACAAAAGGTTGCGATGATGAAGAGACATCCTACCAGCGATAGAACGGAGCATACTTGCTGGATGATGGTGATGAGCTTGACATCGCTGGTTGACAGGCCAATCTCCATTTTGTAAATCCTCTATTTGAACAAAAGCAAAAAGATCCCTGAAAGGACGTCCATGTTTTATTCCGGGGGAAACAAGTCATTGTCTGGGTTTTAAGTCTGGAAATGGTAACCTCCTTTCATGTGAATTTGCCGAAGTATGGATCTGCAACAGGGGAACCCCATATTTGATCGCCAAGGGGAACCCGGGACGTTGCAAATCATGGACCTAAAGTAGCATAAGGCTTAAATAGTGACTATTGGTAACGGTTCCAATTGGCGCTGTGTCAAATTTGCTGGTGGGGAGCCGGTAGATGGCTTCTGGACTTTAGGGCTATCGTTTGAGGGATCGGCATTGGTGTTTCTGGAAGGGGGAGGTTGAACCATCGAGATGGGGAGTGATATGTAGATCGAAGGGACGAAGTGACAACAAACTTGTGATGATTGTCTTTATTGGATTAATTAAAGCGACAGGCAAAGGGCTTTGACCACGAGGATCATCGGTGCATCAAGTGTCTGGAGGGGTCCTCTTGGTGATGTTTCACTAGTAATGCGCCCTTGTACATCTTCTTCTTTCTTGCGAAGTGGTCGACGTCGGTAAAATACAATACCCAAACGACTCTCCCTATTATAGTGCGAAAAAAGAATCTCTTCTTCCGTGTGAATGAGTTGTTTTGACTGACTCGCGCCTGAAACGCGGTCAGCCTGATTTTCGTTACCATGCAAGTGCAAAATAAGAGCCTTTCCCTAATTCGGCAGGTCGGCAAGTGATATTCCCGCCATCTACGCAATGCTAATAGATTTAATTATGCAATTGGCATAGATTGATCGGCATTAGCTGAGATTGTATAATTTCCAGCGCTGACATGTTATGGGGAACATCCGAGGCGCGGCAAGGAAGCTCCGGCAGAAGATGGTGCTGAAGAAGGGATTGGTGGAAACATGGCGATATGTTATTTTCTGTGGATTTCTACTTGTTTATGATGTGCCTGTGAACAATGCTTGACGGTACGGTAAGGAGTATCGGGAGGCTTGTAGGAGGAGCAGTGACTATTTGGCACGGGAGGAAGCGAGGCCCTTGCAAAATGCCACTAAGGCTTACTGAAGGATGGGGAGAGTCTCCATTAGCATGGCTCAGATTTATGTAGCACGTCGGCATTCAATTATCACAAGCATTTGGCTCCGTATATCGGCCAATGTCTAGTGCTTGCAATGTCACGCGAGTTTCCGGATAGTTTATGTAAGTCCTCTATTTTTATAATAAATACTAGTATTCGATTAATAATGCAAATAAGTTATTATATATAAATATTTTACTAGAATACAAGCATTAAAGGTCTCTATATAGTAGACTAAGTATAACGCTATATAAGACCTCTTTATAAGTATGGCTAGAAATAAACAATCTAGATCTAGATCTCTAATAAGCTAAGATTAAAAGACAGGATTATGCTCATGCAAATAATTGCATCGCCATTCTATCACGTGAGACTTTGTCAAACCACTGTATGCCACGCTTCTAAATTGTCACGTTGTCATAAGTCAGCATGAGGGGTACAGTCCTACAGTGGACTGCATATGCGTCATATCTCTCAGGCAGGCCTCTTGAACAGTTCCAAGCGATACTTTCGAGCCAAGAACTTTTACTAGGATGGAAAAAATAATAGGGCGCTTTCTCAAAACCATTTGACAGGGACAATGATACACCCTCATCCACGAACGCAGGGTCAACTCTTCAGTCAGCAGTGGCAGAAAGCACGTCACCCCACCGTTCGGGTGGCATGGTCGACGAAGGTGACCTTTTTGGGCTTTACCAGCTATGGCCACTGAAGAACGATATTTATGAAACTCAGAAAACAAAGTTGAAGTACGCGTTTTATCTCACGAGAGCATGGAGGCGTTATCACTGTCCTGACGGTATCTTGTTAGCATAATAGCTGTTCATTGACTGAAGGGGAAAGCGTTCAAAACATGGACCCAAGATAGCAAGCTGTGGCTTGCGGACGTCCTCCCACTGGAAATTCCGCACGCTCGGATATTCACGTTTGGCTATGACTCACGCATCGCATTTACCGGATCGGCTTCACGCGTGGACGATCAGACGAGAAATCTGCTCGAAAGATTAATGGCGAAGCGGCGACAATTCAGCGAAAAGCGACCGTTACTGTTCATATGCCATAGCCTAGGCGGCATTGTTGTCAAGAGAGCGCTGGCTATTGCCCATGAGAGAAGTCGCAGGTACAGCCCTATAACGAGAGACACATTTGGCATCATGTTTCTTGGCACGCCTCATCGTGGGTCGGATGTAGCATTCTGGGGTAGTCTGTTGGCAAAACTGGCTGACGTCGTGACTTCGGGATGTATTCGCAGTCAGGTTCTGGAAGACCTCAAACAGAAGTCAGATATACTTGGTGCGATATGCTAGCGCTCCGAGTCACTGCACCGCATATCCTCCATCTACGAGCGCCAGCGAACCAAGGGCGCATCCAGCCTGGTCGTTGAAGAAGACTCTGCTGTTATCGGCCTTCCAAATGAGGTTCCTATCTCCATCGAGGCTGATCATCGGTCAATGTGTAAGTTCTCTGATATGACAAGTGATAAATATCAGATGATATCCGATTGCATTATGGAAATGGTCGAAGACGCCCTAGACCGCGCACACACAAAGCAGAGTCCACTGCGTGACCAGTTTTTACGATCTATCAAAACTTTGGATCCAGATGAGGTCCTCCGAAATATTACCCGACCCAGTCCGGGAGCCTGTTCGTGGATCACCGAGACCAGTGCTTTCAGAGACTGGCGTGATCAGTCCACAGCCCGAATTCTTTGGATATCTGGAGCACCCAGTGCCGGAAAAACGACAGCCTCGAGGTTTCTCATAGAGCACTCGCGGCGCTGGCTCCAGAAAAACAGAGATATTGCTGGAAAAGACTCGACCGTCGCGTTCTTCTTTTGTACCTCTAGGCAATGGCTGCAAAACTCGGAAGTGCAAATAGCCCAGTCTCTTCTGTACCAGGTCCTTTCTCAGGTGAGCAAGTCTCTGACCGAATTTGCTTTGCTACGGCAATCAAACTACTTTCTGATGGTCGCCATGCTCCTAGCATTGGCGAGGTACCACAGAGGTCCATTTTGGGACAGTGTAGATCAGTTCTCTCGGCTGCCTCCAATGCATTTCATTCTGAAGGCAGGCGGACTATCCCAATGTTTTGTCCGATCTACTCCATTGTGGGGAAGACATCGATGGGGCTGACTCACGAGGCTGGCCCCCCTTGTTATGGGCTTTAGTCGAGGATCGAAAAGAATGTCTTGAAACGATCTTGGCCAATCACAATACTATGACGGCATCAACTGACCGCCATGTCGGTCATGTGCTTCATCTCGCGCTCGAAGAAGCAGTCGAACCAACACTGATTCTACGATTGATAGCTGATCCTCGAGTGGAAGTGAATGCCAAAAGCAGCAATGGTTGGACGGCTTTACAGTGGTGTTTGTCGCGAGTGTCCCTGCAATCAGTCACCTTTGAACTCCTGCGCCGCAGAAACGTCGACATCTACGAGCAAGATTGCCATGGTCTTAATGCCCTCGACCAGATTTTCGATGAAGGAGTATCTGAACAAAGCGCCCTCAAGCTCATCTCTCGATCTGACGTCCCTGAAAATTGGTTCGAGAAAGCTCGCCCCTTTCGCCACTCAACTGGGTTCAGCCATCTGGATGATGATGTTCTGCGAACGTTTATTCATCGTGCTTCATCGCTTCGCTGGTATTTGATGGAAGATAAGATTCTCGCCTGTGAGCCGTTCAAAGCCGTCTTTGTTAATGGGGATAGCTTCACTTTGATAGAGCGGTATGCGTATCATGGCATGAAGAAGCGAGTAATGCAGATTCTGAAAGGTCTTCGATCTAATACTTTCCAAATTTCAGATGACAGTGGATCGAAACTCTTGATTCTGTGCGCTCAGCAAGACTGGGAACACGTTGTCAATGTCC
Organism: Fusarium sp. NRRL 52700; assembly: GCA_013396095.1. Classification (NCBI taxonomy): domain Eukaryota; kingdom Fungi; phylum Ascomycota; class Sordariomycetes; order Hypocreales; family Nectriaceae; genus Fusarium; species Fusarium sp. NRRL 52700. Next base: position 222,755 of record JAAQRM010000217.1, on the reverse strand, counting down.
TTGCCTACGAGTTCTCTGTCAATGACACTTCAACAGACTCTAGCGGTAGGACTATTACTCACTGGGCAAGTGAACTTGGTTGGATGTCATTGTCGTCTCTATTGATATCCAAGATAAGGCCATGGGTAAAACAAATCAGCCGGGAAACCAGCTCTTCATGTCGCTGCGGAGTATCGAAATTATACTGCCTGCAAAGACTTGATCCAAGCAGGCACCGACAATTCTATTCGAGACAAAAGTGGCAAGTTGCCGATCCACGTTGCAGCCGAGCAGGGCCACCGAGAGATAGTAGGGCTGCTCATGGAAGGCCCCATAAAGGACTTGCGAACATGTGAGATTGATAAGGAGGGCAGAAGCCTCCTGCACTATATAGTCATGTGGCATTCTGACAGCTTCATTCGCCAGTGTCTTACCATCCTTCGACCACAAGTCAACATTAAGGATAGCAAAGGAAGAACGCCACTGCAATTTGCCTGCATCTTCGGCAATGAGCCTGCTGTTTCTGTTTTATTGAACATTGGGCTAGACCCTGATAAAAGGGATGCTTCGTCATTTACGCCACTACACCATGCCCTCATGGAAGGCTCGGTCAAATGCGCACAAACGCTTATCACACATGGGGCAAGGTACGACTTGAAAGACAAATTCGATCGAAACATGGTCCTCCTCGCACTTCGAAGTGAAAGTACTACCACGGTCGAGACTCTGGTCCGCTTTCTTCAGTCCAAGCACTCAGCATCAGAGATTGCTTGAGAAGCTGGCCACATGGACCGCTTCGGGCGCTCTGCTTTCCACTATCTGTGTCACTGGTTGGATCCTAGTAAGAGTGATGAGGATGAATTGGACGAAGTTGTCGAAGAAGTTGATGAAGACTGCGAGATGGACCCAGCCCAGCAAGTCTTGTCGCCCGCTGAGTGGCTTATCAACGCGTTAGCTACAATTGGCGTGGATATAAATACGAGAGACTACCATAAGCATACGCCTCTCCGTGCATCTGGGAGGGCGGGGAGCCTCACTGCAGCTAGGGCTCTCCTGCGCGTGCCCAGGATTGAAGCCTCTCCCAAAGACGAGGATGGTTTCAGCCCTTTGGACTGGGCATCAGTGAATGGCTACGACGAGATTGCTGCAGAGATAAAGGAACATGGGGGAGTACATTCCGATGATTGGTCTATGAAACTCAAACCTATGTGTCGGTCATGGCAGTCTGGGTTTGATGAGGATGCTGAACTGCTGATGACGCGAAGCTAGTAATAAGTTTGACACTATATTAAGTACTGTCGAAGAGAAGTAGAATCTCATGTATCTATCATGGTCAAGTTACCTGAGCTCTCTTTTCGTATAGCCAACGGTTAAACCTCTCAAGTATGCCCAGCCCAGCCAGCCTCGCTTGTCTGCCTCGCTTAGTCATGCATACGTATCTTAAGGATTGCCACGTCAGCATAAGCCAAAAACACTCCTCACAACTACAATCCTCTTATCAATGGCAGCCTCTCACATATCCCCAGAAAAATTTGCAAATCTTTGCGAACGCTGCGCTTGTCTGCAACTGACGAGCACAACGCTAGATGCCATGTTGCCTAGAAACATACTAGCTGAGGAGCGGGGCCAGGAACACGAAGTTGACCTGGGCTGGGATGAGGTCGGCTTCTACTTTTACAGAGACATGGAATATTGCGATTCCTGCATGTTTCTTTCGCGCATTTTGAACCGCTGGCTACTTCGCAATACTTTAAAGGTGACGGAAGGTCGCGTGTCTCTATACTATGTGTTTCGATTTGATGAAACCGATGGGTATGGTTTAAAAGCTCTACGTATCAAAATACTGAGAATAAGACCCTGTACATACCAAGGATCGAAATACATGCGTGTAGTTGCTGACAGGAAACGATACAGGCGGCGATAAATTCATTCTTGATTGCCCTATCACGGCAGCTACTGATCTCGATATGGGCACGTCTCTGAGACTTGAGCCACCGTTATCTCATATCACCGAAGAGAGTCTATCGTGGATGAAGTCAAAGCTGGAGTCGTGTGTATTACACAACCACTTCAACCCCGACAAAACCTTCATTCCGGACCGACTCATCGATGTTAGAGGAGATCGGCTGAGCCTAGTACTCACCAAAGACTTTCAACCTCGAGACGCCGAAAGCCATCGATATACTGCCCTGACGTATTGTTGGGGCCCAGAGCCTCATGCAAGTAAACAGCTCAAGACGACCAGCGTCAATATCCACCAGCATCTTCAGCATATCCCAGAACCCTCTTTACCACAGGTTATCAAGGATGCCGTGGCTGTGACAAGAGCTTTGTCCATCCCATTCCTTTGGGTAGATGCCTTGTGCATTCTTCAAGATGACACATCTGATTGGGACAAGCAATGTGCCGTGATGGAACGAATCTATGGCAACGCCCATTTGTCACTTGCAGCTGCGCAGTCTGACAACTGTGAGGAAGGATTCATAAACAAGAAAGATAGAATAGTCCTTCCTTACAAAAGTACATCTCACGATATTCAGGCCTTTGGCATATACACTCCTCCCTACGCAGAATACGCCGGACAAGAAATGTACCTCAGTCCTTGGTTCCAGAGAGGCTGGACGTTCCAGGAACGCCTCGCATCAACTCGCATCCTCGTATTTGCGACAGAAAACATCCATTTCATATGCAAATTCTTCAGCGAATCGAGGGGAAGGGAGAATATTACACCTCTGGGCTTTTACGACATGCTTGACCGCGTGACAATCGATTCGGGCAGCACAGCAGCTATCTTTCAAGAATGGAACACAATGATAGATCGAATCTGCTCCAAGACCCATGAGCTTACCCGAAAAACAGATTTCCTTCCTTCTATTGCGGGCATCGCGTCGCTATTGAGTAAAAGGCTGGGTAATGACTACGTAGCTGGTATGTGGAAGAATACCATGCATCAGTCACTCTGCTGGGAAGTTGCAGAATCGGAACCGGTACCTACATATCACGGCCTACTGAAAAATCTGGAAACTCCTTCTCCATACATTGCCCCCTCCTGGAGCTGGGCTAGTCGACGCGAGAAGCTCATTTTCGGCTTACGACATCCAGAACTTGCTGGTTGTCGACCCGAGTTCGATAGCCTAGAGACAACTGTTACTTTGCGCGGCGAGTCAGTCTTTGGCGAAGTGGCAAATGCCGCACTCGATATCACTTCCAAGGTGTATATGGGCTCGCCGAGGATCACATACAGTTGGTCTTTTGATAAAAAAGGCCATAGCCGCAAGGCTGCTAGGTTGGACAGGCGATATCTTGCAGATATTAAGCCAGATTTCTATGATAAGTGCATATTCGAGTCATCCGAACCTTGCAAATTCGCAAAGCCCATTAGTTTCCTACTGATTAGTACTATGCAACGAGAAATAGATGCAAGGGACCTTTCGTCGACATATTCTGATACCTCTGAGGCTCTTAGCGATGAGACCGATGCTGGGACCGATGCTGGGACCGATGCTGGGTCTGATGCTGGGTCTGATGCTGGGTCGTTGAGCGCTTCTACCGCGAGTGCTCAAAGTGGCGGTGATTTGGAGAAGGAGACCATTTCCATAGAGGTGGCTTATGGCCTGTTGATTCACCCAACAGGCAATCCGAATGAATATTATCGAGTGGGAACATTCTTTTCGAGCCCTGAATATGGTGGAGGTCTGTCAGTCTTTGATAATATCGAAGTCAGAACAGTAAGGCTTGTATAAGGATTGCATTGGAACCGCCTGTCAAGTATCTATCCTAGGTATGTGTATGGTTCGAACGGCTCGTGAAGCTGGCTAACCTGGCTTACAGTATACCGTGCATATGCACATCCTCTGTATGTCATTACTTTTATATTCCAGAGTTGATAACATTTACAGCTTGGGATATATTTGCTTTACGGTTCCGTATTTAAAGCCAGAGACAGATGCTCGATACACTTTTGTCTCTACTACCTTCATACGTTATAATACAGTTTTCAAGTGAATCACCAATACTCGCGATGATGTTGGCGCTCTGGAATGTGGTGGATATTATGAGGCTTATTGCAGCTCATACAATTCGGAGAAATAGAGGACACCAACGAACACTAGAACCATATAGCCTCGTGCTTGAACATTGGCCTAGATCTGTGTGACGAGACTCTCGCATCTGGCCTTACCTAGATAATAAAGAACGAGGAGTTCTGTGAAAGAATTATTCTTGATGGAAGCTTAAGAAGAACATCGGCACGTATGTCAATGGCTTCTCAGCGAGGTCGCCGGAACGAATATTGATAATGCAAACACATACGGATGGACCGTGGTCGAATTAACCACTGTCTTCATAGAGATGAGTCAGTCGGCATACCACCGCTGTTCATTCCTACCGACCGAACGACAAAGCTTGGCTAGGGAGTAGGCACGTGATCTTAAGGTGGACAAAGCATAATCTGGCTGTCATTCTTGATCGGATGATATCCAATAATTTCTTTTTCCACTTGCATCCGTTTCGAAACCATGTAAGATGCGATTGGCTTAATTTCTATCAAGGAGAAGCGGGGTTGATGGTGAATTGGTCGGCCTCCCGCAGGCCAGCCCAACGTCAACCATGATTCAAAACGAGGGGCTCGCCTCCTCACAGTAGACCCAGCGCCTGAACTCGTTTACTTCTTTACAAATCACAGCAAGAATATTGCCAAGACACCATAATTGCAAATCAGCCTCCCTACTTCTCTATAGGTTAGTATTCTTTTAACCCATTTGCGAACGAGACGCTAAAAAATAAAGGCAACAAGATGGCTCACCAAACCCCAAGCTCTGAGCCTGCTTCCACTCAGCGAGACCCTACGAAAACACCTCCCAGCAAAAAACCATCAGAGTATGTGTTTGACTCCAACGGCGATACTCGGATTATTCTTAGCACATCCATGGCCCCAACCTTTAAATGGGAGGCAGAGAAAATCTGGATAGAGGATGAAGGGCCTAAGAAGGCATGTTACAAAAACAAGAAGCGAAAAAAGAAGGGAGGGAAGGAGGTTGAATTCCCACCGTCGACGCCCTCTCCGCCGGTTCCGCCGCCACCAGCGCCGCAAGAGTCTCCCATTGCACCTCCCACACCGCCGGGAGGCAGCAACGACGCACCTCCAATAGACTGGGGTCAGGTCAACTTGTCAGACTTTATCAGTGCACCTTATTCTCATCAGGAATTTTCAGCTTGCGACGAAACGGTTCCGGGCTGTGCTGACCCTGGAACGAACCCTGACAGCACCAGCCATCAAATACAGGACTGGGACTATGGAGAAACATACGTACCTCACCTTAAGAAGAAAGAGGTTCGAATGCTAGTCTCAGGAAAGCACTTAGAACTAGCTTCACCAATTTTCAAAACAATGGTTACTGGCCCTTTTGCAGAGGGAAAGGCGGATTCATCAGGGTTTCACCTGATAACAGCGAGCGACTGGGATCCCGAAGCTTTCAAGATCGTCCTGACTATCATGCATGGATATAATCGAGATGTCCCAAGATCACTCAATCTTGAAATGCTAGTAAAGGTGGCTATGATTGTGAACTATTACGTTTGCCTTGAGAGCGTTGAGTTATACACGGAAATTTGGCTGGATGCCTTGAGGTCAGAGTTACCCAAGGTTTATGGGCGAGAGTGCATTCTATGCCTGTTCGTATCCTGGGTTTTCTCAGAACCAATTATCTTTCAAAAAATGACTCAGCTGGCATTAAGGCACAGTCAGAAGTTGATCGAAGCCGAGGATTTCCCAATCCCGGCCGATATTCTTGGTAAGTTTCAGTAGCAAGTCAGTATGCAGCTTTTACTGATGCAAACCTCAGAAGAGATTGACATAGCACGTCAGAGCGCTCTGGCTGAAACCTTCTCAGCAATATATGAGCTTTTTGATCGTCTGCAGGAAGGACAAGAGTGTTCATTCGAGTGTTCATCAATGCTCCTGGGTGTCATGACGAAAGAACTCAGCAAACATGGGATTCTGCACCCACGGAACGTCCCACCGTTTGACGGCTTCAGTATTGAAGGCTTTAAAGAGATGATAGACAGTTTGAAAAAGCCTACATGGTATGATACCACGAGCTACAATCATTACAACCGTTACGGCTATCCCAGCCATCGCTGTTGTATTCAGGACAAGCTGTCTATATCTATGGCTAAGATGGAGAGCGATCTGCGTGTCTTTGACATGCAGGACTTTCAGACTACGAAGAACCACACGCGTCGCTAATGGTTTAAATGACCAAAACGAATTTGAGATTTATAAATACTAAGCCAAGAAGGAGATTGGATCCACAAAGAGTGGTTTTGTTAATGAGCCGGGCAATGTAAATTGGGGAGGTCTGCGGCAGACTTGGTACCTGCATCTTAATATGGGCTCAAGAATCGATATCCTTGAGGATTACAGCGAGTCCCCGGTACATCATGTCATCAGCTGGATTAGCCTTGCCTAGAACGAGAAGAGGTTGTTACCAGAGACAGAATTACGTCAAAAGTACAAGATGCTAGATACGGTAGTAACAGAATTGGCTGCCTTGACAAGAAGACATAAATGACAAACAGCCCATATATACTACGTAAATGAGGATAGAAATACTTGCCTATATGATTGGAAGATGGACTAGCTCTAAGACAGGAGTCGACTCTAGTAATATTCCTACTAGACCAAGCCGCCCATAGTTCACCGAAGATTCCACTCAACGTCTTCGTCCTCAAGTTCCTTTAGTGCATCCAGGTTACAGCACTTAATTGCTATGTGTACAGAATTGCCAAAATCTACATTTACTGCATTTAGATATTCTGGTTCTGGGTATTTCTCAACGATGGCAGAAATATGTTGACGAAGGGTATGGATGTTGAACTTTGCAAGCTCAACGTTGATCTTTTGAACATTTTCGACATCGTAGTTGGCTACTCCTATTGAGTGCGCAAGACCTTACTCAACCCATTGAGCCATATCCTCTGCAATGTTAGGAATGCTCTGCGGGTGGATCGGTCCGTGGGCAAGGTAAATATCAACGTAGTCGAAGTGTATGTGCTGAAGGGCCGTAAGACTTTTGACGGGCGCATCAACAGGATGAATGAAGTTGTCGGCCTTGAGAGGAGTACTGAAACATTTCGTCTGTATGAAAATGGTATCACAAGGACTTGTCGCCCCACGACAAAGCCCCAATGCAGATGTGAGAAGCCTTGACGGGCCTTTGAGGGCTTGCAAAGTCCACGCGAGACATAGGTTCGGGATATTATAAGGTCGGAAGCACGTTGGCACCGACAGTTTCTGGATCTGCACAGTTTGGCTTCTTGGAGTGAAAGCCTGATACAGCGGACATACCTGCTGAGAGGCCGGCCTGTAGTGCTTTGTCCATGATAAATGAGTCGTAAATCTTGGTGTTACGTGGAGAATAAGTGGGAAGAAACATGGCATAAAACACCAAGATAGAGATCAGGCAACGCTTTTACTATTTCTGCTATTATTTAGCATGTATTGTGCCAGCATCGCCTTCACAGATGACTTTATGATGAAACCGTATGATGGTGCATGCATTTGAAGACTGTCGCAGTGCTTACGGCCGGACAGGGAATTTTGAAGTCATGAGGCGCCAGTGATGGTCTGCTATGACTTCTCATCATGGTCATTAATGCAGTGGCACCAAGAAACCAGGCACGGCAAACGAGGATGCGGCAATGATTAATACGAATGAGAGATTCTCGCTTACAGTTCAATGACGCGTTCGTTTGCATGTATCTCATCGTGTAGTGACAACACGCGTGATAAAGGGTCTTGCGATTGTTGTGACTTGGCTTGAATGAATGAATGAATGACGTCAAATGTTTACATCCCCATCTTCACATATCAATCGCGGTATTGCATTCCAGTAGCGACATTCAATATAAACTGGTTCATATGCCTTGTTTTCGATATCTCTCCAACAAACTTCAACACACTATCGACATCGTCAAAATGGACTTCGACGACCCCAAAAACACAAAATCTTACTCTAATGCACTAAAGGTCGATCCAAATTCTATTATTATGACCTCAATTCATTCAGTTCCCTTGACTCTCGAAAGGAGGCCGCATCACCCGGGAGTTGACAAGCCCAGACTGGCTCATGGTGGTAAGCCTCCGCACCTGGGACTGCACATGTTAAATAGGTAATGACATCCAGGCGTTGCGAGAGCCAATCTTGCTGCTACCCATGGGCGTCCTGAGGGAACGACTGAGAACGACTGGGCTCAACGGCACAAGGATCAAAGGGTAAGGATCATACATGCTTGGAGAGCTGGGTGCTAATGCTTCCCAGGTTCTGCAGCAACACTGCGATTTCTTTGACAAGGTACAATTCCTCTCCCTCACGCTTTCTAACCCGATACTAATGATTTCAAGGACCACGATGGCATGATCTGGCCGCTTGACACATTCACAGGCATCTGTAAATTAGGCTACGGAATCATCCTATCATTCATCTCAGTCCTCGTCATCCACGGTAACCTTTCATACCCGACCCATTCTTCCGAATTTACATCGACAACATTCACAAGGATAAGCACGGCAGCGGCAGTGACATTGAGACCTATGACAACGAAGGCCGCTTCATTCCACAGAAATTCGAGGATATATTCTCCAAGTATGCAGAAGGCTGGGACTACTTGACGAAATAGAATATTAGCAACTTGATGTAGGGGCAGAGACTCATCGCTGATCCCGTTGGATGGGGCGGTGCCTTATTCGAATGTGAGTCAATGTTCATCTGTATCTCTCGGGATTGTCACGGCTGACTCATGGCGCCGGGTTGGCAACGTACATTTTACTTTGGCCGGATGATGGGCGTATGATGAAAGAGGATATCAGAGGTATCTATGATGTGAGCCTCTTTTATGAGATCGCTGCTCGACGAGCTCCAATCATAGGTTCAGAAAATATTCCGACAAAATTATACAATCGTTGGATAAGGTTAAAGGAATTGGTGATGTCATCTCTTCCTTCGACCCCGTCCATGCAGCACTTCCATGGGCTGCTTTTCGACTCGTGTTACAGATAATCTATACTCCGTTTCCAATGGTTCGATTCAGAACCTAACATCTATCAGGCTATATTGGCCGAAAGAGAGCAGGCGGAGTCCGTGCTTGAACTCCTCGCCTCATCCCCGCACATCGTTTTCTCTGGTCGCGTCTTAGAGATGGTCTATACGACAGAGTCAATGCACATCAAAAAACGCAAGACGATGTCAAGCTGAGCCAGCAGTGCCTCATCAGCTTGCACGAGGAGCTGATGAAGCTTTACTCCGGATTGCTCAGTGCTCTCAAGTATTGTTACTCTATTTCAAGCAAACACAAGGCTAAACGTAAAGCTACGGCGATATCCAATTCATCCGAGGCAGTGAGCATGCATAAAGACTTGGAAGTAGAACACAGAAAGTTCATAGCTTGCGGAGATAATTGTCACAAGATCCTGAGTCATAATCTATCCCACAAATCTCTCGACTTGCTGGAGAAGATTCAACCATCGCTCACCGAGTTAGAGGACCAAGTCCGAGAACTCCTGGTCCGGGTCGACGAATCTGAGTGATAATAGACACTTCGAGCTATTTTTTCTATCTTATTTCGTGCTTATTATGAGAAAGTTAGTCAAAAAACGATTCTTGGGTACTTGTAAATGGGTTTTGAAGAAAGAGATGTTCATTTGATAAGATAAAAGCGATTTATTAGTAGCCATTCTATATAGGAATCGTAAGTGGATTGTCTTTTTATAATATTCGTGTAGAGGCTAATAGATCGCAGCTGGCGCTGGAAAGACGTTTCTGGTTTCAAGAGTAGTCGACTGTTCCATCGAAAGGGCTCAGACGGGCGAGGCCGTGGCTTTTTTCTATTGCAAGAGGGACGAAGAAAATCGATGAAATCCCCAAGATATCCTTCGCAGCATCCTTCGTCAGTTATCAACTCCCTTCAAAGAAATTCAAGGTGGAGCAATTCACGTCGCTCTTAAAGATCTGCCAAAAAGACTTGCACTCAATGGCATACCCTTTGATGTATCGACTTGCGGAAGCCTTATTTGAAGGCTTATCGAAGATTACTCTAAAACAACTATTATCCTAGATGCCCTTGATGAATGTGATAGGGGTAATCAGGAGGAGCTTATAAGAGTTTTCAGCAACCTGGGGAATAGTAAATCAAAGTTCCATATCTTTATCTCCAGCAGATACGATGTGGCTATCATGTGCCACTTTAAAGGCACGCCAGTCATAATAATACAAGCAACAGTTAATTAGAAGGATATTTTGTGTTTTGTGGAGGATCGGCGATTTCGAGACTTTTGTTAGGTCGATCGAATTGTTAAACTCTAAGAAGAAGTTAAAGCAGTGTTTTATGAGAAAGGTCATGGTATGTTTCAATGGACAGTGCTGCAGGTAAACAATATCCGTCGGCTCAAGCTATAGAACGAAACAACCATCAGGGAACAACTCAAAACTTTACCCACCGGACTCAAGGGGGCATACGACATAATCTGGAATCAACTGCATGATAAATCGCCATATCAAGGGCAACTGGCTAGGCGGGCCTTCCAATGGGCTTTGTGTGCATCCAAGCCTTTAATGATGTTTGAGTTGTCACCGATGATGCAGATAAATCAGAACACCGGCAAGCCAGATTCTAATACAATCTTCACCGCAGAAACCATCGAGAGCATCTGCGGAAACTTGCTGGTCTATGAACGGCGATCTAGCTCTTTGTCATGGGAAGCTAGTGGGTTGTACACGTGGAAATTCTCACATCTGTCGGCACGAGAATAGATTGAGAAGCATCACTACAGTATCCTCGAATCGCATCACCATGTTGCTATATCTTCAATCAGGTTCCTCCGAGGAGATGTGGTCTGGCTGCCACCAAATACGAAGTCCCGGGTTCAAGATCCCTCCCAGGCCATTGCGACTAACGGATCCGATCCACATGGTCCATATGTTGAGTATACATCTACATATGGTTGTTTATTTGAGCAAATTTTCTGGCATGTCCATGAATTGGATTCTCCTGAAGGAAGGGGCGGTGAACTAGGGACTCTTCTAGAGGACTTCTTCGAACCCATTTCATACGGCAGCTCGTCTGTCCACGCTTGGGTTCAGGTCTGGGTAACAGTATGGACAAGGAACGTGTTGCAGGGAGTCCGATCAGCCTTGAGGGAACCACAAATGCCATTTCAATTAATCACTTTTCAGATAATGTCTATCTACGGAATATTTTATATGCTGAGAGGATTGTGGAAGAAATCCACATCTGAACTCCGCGTATTCCCTATGCTAACACCATCTCCTCTTACCCTAGCCATTAGGCGTGGACATAAACCTATCTGGAACTTTATATTGCTCGTAAAGGTTAAAGTTGATAAGGGCACCCCGTATACCGTAATAGTAGTAATATAAGCAATTTTATTTAAATACTCTTTTTATAATTAAATAATTAAATAAAGGCAGTAATTACACTACTAAAGCAGATAAACTTACTATAGCGTTGATTTCTATGGTGGCATACTATAGAAATATTACTGGTCAAGCTTCTAACGGAAAAGGCCATGTTACAAGATGTATTCAACTACTCCGTAGTGTGAGTAGTATGTATTACTAGTAAACTCCTAAACCCACATCTTTCCTTGCTTAGCTAACGTTCCAGTAACATTTGCCGCGTACCATACTGGCTCCCAGGCAAGGGTGCTAGAGAAAAAAACGGACCCAGTCACGGTCGTGTTCTTGAAGTTCAGCTTAATATTCCCATCGGTAGGCGTAGCTGAGTCTGAACCAGTAGCGAAATAAGCATACTTGTTGTTACCATGAAAGGAAGCCATGTCTCGTTCTCGACGGAGCCAAAACTCATATCCTGTCGGTCTTTTCAGCGCCAAAGCAAATTCGTTGAATGTGCGGTTAGCATTTGCTGGCGTCTTTCTTACGTCGAGTAATCGTCCAAAGTACGAGTTGCTAGAATACCACAGATCTCCAGGGGTCGATACGCCTGGGTGCAGTGGGTTTGGCCCCCCTCGTCCTGGCGCAATAACAATATCCCAGGGCTGTGGATGGTCGGGATTCTTGAAATCATATACCCCTGGGAAAATATATATCCAAAAGTTCTTCTTAAAATCCAGTCTATCCCCGCGTTTTCTTTCGAGGGTGACCTGCCATCCCAGGTATGGAAGGTAGAAAGGCGGCACTGGGAAGCGCTTTTCGTGCTTCGTTGGAGCCTCTGGGTTTTTATCACTAAAGTCGAAAGTAGGGTCGTCGACAATGGGGAAAGAGTCATCATCTGGGAACTTGAAAAAGCTTTCGATCGAAGAGTCGTCGTCAAGAGGTACAGGAGTAGCCCAGACCAAGTTCAACATGAACCAGAGAAAATAGAGAAGATGCATGTTTGTGATGCTCATGAAGTGATAATACTAATAGAAGTTGAGTCGAGATGCTGACAAGGAGTGAGCCTAGGATTAATGATGGGATAGCATAGGTCCTAATATACCTTTGTCACTTAGTTGTCTTGGAGAGGCCGTATCATTACCTGGAAATGTTCACTTACCTAATTTGGCAAAATCGTGAGCTGGTCTAACTACTCGCAATTTAGAGTTTGTAATAAATGCCAGTCGCCCCCTGATATCCTTTAATGTCTCAGGTTCCAGAAGAGGTGGATCCAATAGCTTTCTCCTGCAATAAACAATAGTACAGCTTGCATTCCACTGCCTGCAGATACTATGGTTTGGTTTCAAGCCTCATTGTCCTTGTGTAATAAGCTTGTCCTTGTTTACATGGTAGGTCTCTCTGTTTTCAGTATAGGGTGATGATTGGCTTTGGTGTGCAGAAAAGGCTTGAAACCCGGGCCAGGTCAAAGTCTAAGTCTGACCACTGTGGTGAATTCGAGATAAATCTCTTGACTTTAAGCTTTTGGCTGCAGCCTGGGCCTTTAGCCTGAACTAGAACGGGAATGTAGGCTGTTTATTAACAACGTCGAGACCTTGAGCTATTTTAGCAGCTTTTGCATTTAACCTACTTATAGCTCCGTGGCGTTGAGGCGTTTTTCTTTCGATTAGTTGGAAATGGAATCTTGATGATCCAATTATCTCCAAGAGATGACACTCCAAGATATATTGTGCCAAAACTTTCAATTTTTCGCTTCTTACGATGTTGATAAGATCAATTGGTCTGTGAAGGAAGTGGAATCTGCATGGTAAAAGAAGGTTGATGCTGATCGGAATCCTCTATCATTTACATGCGCCTAGGCATTTCACAGATACGCCATGATCCACGGATCTTTAGCAAGCTCTTTCGCCGATGATCTCCGAGCCGGATCCCACTGAAGCATCCTATTCATCATGGCAAGAAACATCTCCTTTCGCTCCCCTTCAAGACTGATTTCTTGCTGTGCAAGAGAAGTCCTTTCAGGAAGCTCTATCTCCTTACGGAAGTCACCTAGAGTGATCACTGATTAGCAAAGGGAAGTACGTTTGGTGGACGGCAAAAGCATTTTACCGGTGTCTGTAAAGAACTTGTGGCTGGCCTTGCCGGCTTCGAGGACTTGAGATGGAGGCTGGCCGAGAAGGGCGATAATCTCGGCGAGATGTGCTCTGCTGCGGTATTTCTGGAACTTGGGGTCATGCCCTGTAAACATATGCCGACCCTCAAAGAGATCCCAAATCTGGCGCCGGAAAGAATCAGTTTCAGTGCACTAAACAATGCTCAAAGTAAGTTACCATGCATCCTGCGTTCCATATGTCCACCTTGTATGACCAAGGGGCTTCAAGGATGACCTCGGGAGCTCTGTAGATGTCTGGTTGGATGTCTTCGCAATGCTCTACATCACCTGGAACAGCTGAGCCAAAGTCGCATAAAACTGGCGCGCCATAGTCCTTGGGCTTCCGGAGTTCTCGCGATACGTATATGGTTCTGCCGTCCACTTCCTTTCTTGGAGTTGGCTCGCTGAGCTCCTCTTCCTCGAAAGCCGTGAATACAGAGTCGTCATAAATGCCAAACATGATGTTATCTCCTTTAATGTCTATGCATCAACAGGTAAGAAGGCTTTCAAGGCCTAGTGAGGATCGAGGAACAATACCTGTATGTAAAACTTTACACTCTGTATGGAGATAATCCAATGCCAGAAAGAGTTGACGCAGGGTTACAGCAAGGACCACTGGAGGGAGTCTTCTTACTGGATTGCGGTTCAGGAATGTCCACATGCTCTCCCATAGCGGAGGATGAACAAGACAGCGATGAGATCCATCAGGCCCAGCAACATCGAACGAGTCAAGCAGTTCTCTCACAGCGCTGCGTCCAGGATGCTTAGTTGACGAGGCAGATATGCGTTTGTACATTTCGAGCTCACTATCCAGCTGTTGTCCCATGGACTGATTATTGATGAAGAGCTTTAGCGCGACATGTCTACGACCACTGCCTGATATTAGCACAGAGTTCCTACATTAGTATTCTTCAGGGATATCTGGTGAACCTACTCTAAGTCGCGCGCCAACCAAACGGTCGAGCTAGCTCCGAAGCCTAGTTTGCCTACCACTTGGTAGCGGTCGCGCAGGACTTCCCCAATCTTGACGGGATAGTAGCGAGTAGTGACGTAATCAGGGAACCGCTCTTCCTCTATCCTTTCCTCAACAGGGATTCTTTGGAAACTGGGATTCGAGAAAACCAGAGGCTTCCATGCCCGGCCAGGCCAAGGTATTTTTCGCAGGAATGAGGCCATTGATACGCGTTGGAAGAATAAACAGCGAGAAAGGGTCACGTAAATGTATCAGTTACGAGGATGGGCGTGCTTTTATTCCGTCTAGGCAGTGAAAAGAAATGTCACAGAGTTGAACGAGCGATGTAGCAATGTGCTGCTTTGCTGATGAGTCAGACGCAACTTCGGCGAATCAAAGCAAAGACCATAATTACGTACGCGTAAAGTGGAGAATCTACTGAGGAAGGTACTTCAGAACAAAAAGCGCGACTTGATTGCTTCCGATAAAGCTCATAGACCTCCAAGCTAGGTATGCTTTTGCCTGAGCTGACCATTCTTATCTGTAGGTATAAATACTCAAAAGTATAAATTTAAAAGTCTTAGCATTATCATTCCCGGATCACTCACTGTACAAGCCCGAATATCCTACGTTCTAACGTCTCGCTTTTTACCGCCGACTTTTAAATTTAAGAAACGTAATAAATTAAGTCACGTATACTATGTAAGGCTTTAAACCTCTGGCTTTACTTCTTATAATATAATTACTTTAGACCTATAATTATATCTACCCTAAAATAATTTACTAAGTATAAAGCCTAGCTAAAACTTTTTATATACCCTTTTATAAGACTTAAAGTAGCCATAGCTATAGTATAAACTAATATAAAAGAGCTGTTTTCTTGGTTAAGATTCTAGTGGGCAACTACAGCCCATATAGTTAAGCTTTAGGATGCAAACACCAAGCTTCTTAACTATCCCTAATGTTTAATAAAAAAATAGTTCCTCTCTACTCTAGACGCTTCGTATTGAGAATGGACCTTATATTATGTTCACCGTGATACCAAGCCTGTGGCTCCGATAGAAAATGAGCTACGGCTGACTTACAGCTTTTATTATCAAACGATAATACTTCTGCCAATGCATAAGTGAAATCCCTTCAGCTCTTATAAGAGGTCTACCTAGAAGCCTTCGGTGAAGGATAGTCTAGTACTAATCAACTGGGATTTCAGTACAGCATCCAGGCCTGTCCACAGGTAGAGAAATTCGGCGGGACAAACGCCAGGAAGCCTTAAGGCGCAGCATAAACCGTTATGGTAAGCAGACCACCTAGAACAAAAGTTGTTTTGATTATCGAGCGGATCTTGATCAAGTTGAATACGTCAGCTGTGCTAGGCCTTGAATGGTAAAGCCAGGTTTTAGATGTGTTACGGAAGGATTGAGACGTCTGGCTTGTCGATGTCAGAGGCAACTACATGATCGATGGCGTGCTCCAAAGTCAAGGCTCTTGCAACCCAGGGCAAAGTGTGCGGATACAAATGCTAGAGAAACGAAAGGAACTACCAATTGGTACGGAGACTACTATATAGCGCACAGAGCAAAGAAATACATGAAACCAGCAATACATCATCGAACCATTATATTACCCGCCTCTGAAAGACTCGCAGTCATCGCCATTATCACCGTCATTGGGCTCACCGCCATCATCCTTGTCGCCGCCGCTATCACCTTCTTCACTGATTTCGCTGTTGTCGCTGTTGTTGCCATCATCGATACCTTCAGCTACATTCCTGCCGAGGTGAACACGTTGCGGGATACCCTTGGAAAACCAAGGTTCATGTATAACATTGGTCTGGGCCCTACCCTTACACTTATTCTTGGACGTAGACTGGTTCATCTCCTCACAATCTTTCTGCTTAGCAGTGGGTTTGGTGTATACCTCTGAGAGGTCAAGCTTCACAATAGTATCCGAGCGGCTTCCATCGTCTCCCGGAGCGGCAATGATATCCTCGGTAATGATAACCGCATTGCCTCTCTTGAAGATCTCGTTGAGACGCATAAGAGCTGGTTGGAAGTTTACGAAGCGGTCACTCATGTCGGCATACTGGGGAACCATAGTTATGTCGTCAGACATGCGGCGAGCTCTCTTCGCTGAGCGATCTTGACTAGGCGATTTGGCGAGTCTGGCAGTTCGGATACGAGGCTCGATAGTAGTTGAAGTGGTCGAAGACGAAGCGGCTGAGCTGGACGGCGGAACAGCGGTTGGCTTGTGCCTGGAAGATGATGGTTTTTCATCCTCGTCGCTAGCCCAGTCGATTACCGCAGACTTACGCCCAGTACGAAGGTCGCCGGGACTGAACACGGGATCATCAGGGCTAGACGAAGGTGCGGGAAGGGTCCCAGAGCCGCCAGTGAGCGAAGTATTCGACCTCCCAGTTGAGGTTACCGCACGAGCGGCAACGAGTTGCGAGATAGCCTGGATTGTACGAGGATCTCCGGGGTCTTGCTGGAGAAGCTGAAGCATCTGACCCAAATAGGCCGGATGAGGTGAACTGGGGGCGGCGGCAGGAAGTCCAGCAAGAGCGGGAAGTGCAGCGGCTGCAGCGGCTGTCTCGTATCTAGCAACTGCGGCGTTTGCCATTGGTAAGTCAATGAGGACCGGGTTCTCGATGCCGTGAACAAGCAACATCCATTCCTCAGCAGCCTGACGAGATGAGAACTTCCTGACTATGTTGGAGGTTAGTGATGTCCATGAACACATCCCTATTGGTGGCTTCGTACATGATGGTTTTGGAAAGCCGTTGGTCAGAATAGAGCATATGTGCCAAAGTGTGGTTATACCAACTAAGCGCGCAATACCTATGCCATACCAGCGATCCTCGTCGCCTTTGGATTGTTTCCCCATGTTCCGGCAACGGCGCTGAAAGACACTAAATATATGATTGGATAATCAAGGCGATGATAGAGGCTGATTGAATTGATGTCGAGGGTAAAGAACCTAAGCATTTGATGAGGGATGTAGTCTTTTATAACCACGACCGAGCAAAGTCAGCCCCTTTCTGCGAGGACCCTGGCCTCAACTGGCCTTGTGGAGTAGAGAACAACAACCACAACACCACCACGAAGCGATAAAACCAAACAACATCCAAGGACCCTGTTGGCTGAGTGACGTTACGATATTCATCTTAGCGGTGAGATTTATTGGCATCAATGAGCCCGGATCCCCCGTTCCGTGACTACGGAGCGTTAACCTACCAGCAGCTCCTTGGCGTTGTCTCCTCCTTTCGATCTTGTTGAGCGCAGAGGAGACAAGATGATCAACTACTTACTAGGTAATGATCAATTAGCACTTAATTTCACATTAATCAAATTTGGTTAATGACTGGTGATAAAATCCCTCAATCAAATACGTTCGATCGGCAAAAGTGATTGCTCCCTATTGGCTAGAGGCCCACCGTCCGTCCAGGGGGTGATAACTAATAAGTGATTGCTGAATTGCTTCTTATGTTTTAGTATCTGGACCTTTTGTGTTGCTTGTTCTTTGCTTTTGAATAGTCCCGGCGCCCGTTCACCGCCAATATCATAGCCAATTACATCTTCTAGATTGATGTTGGGGCTTGTTTCAAAACAATCTTACCCAACCATACATACTCTACCGCTCGATGAACAATTTCGCCGTTAATGCCCCATGATGATATTGACTTTGGGTATCATTTGTGGCGCTTACTAGCGACCAAACCCACCCGCTGTACGGAGTATCCGAGGTGGTATTCCGTGATTTGAGAGACATTTCCTTTCGACGGCCGCTGTATTCAGCCCGCATGACATATCACATCCGGTGTATACCTGAGACTCCTGTGTCGACGGATGTGATGCCGATGGTCGTGTCACTAGGCTTGGCGGTGAAGTTGTTGAGAACGGGGTTCATAAGGTAACTCTCGGCTCGGGGGCTGCAAAACAGGTCCCTTGTCTCCGATGGCCTTCGCGGTTTCGTTGACTCCCCCTTTCTTGACCTTACCCTGGCGTCTCGAATAAGAAGACAGAATTCATGCGTTATCAGGGATCTTAGATATTGATAGGTAGCGCTGTACAGTGGGTATATACTTCCATACCTCGGCTCGTTTATCAAGTGACTGTAACACACAAAGTGATAGAGGACAAACTTGGTTGACAAGCTGGTCTTGCGTCAAGCGATACAGTTCCAACATTGAGTAGAGGCTCCGTCAAAGCAACAGTGCTGACGCAACGAGTAAGAAGCAATGACATATTTTATTTACTTTATGATCTTTATCATGATATCCCCAATTCTGTAGGGCCAATATACCCCCGATTCAAATTCAGCCTGGTCGACTGAAATGCTACCGGCCACTGAAAGCTGTGTATGAATATTTATACCACTATACAGTTGAATCAAAACAAAAGCCATGCCCAAAGCAGCGATCCAGGCGTTTACCAGATGACGCGTGATTACTGGTGAAATGATACAAGGGAGCAAGGATGATCATAGAGCTATATATGGTTGAATGGAAGTAATATAAAAACTATCTTTTAGTTGCACCGCCGAGGCGCCATAGGCATGCTGGCATGAAGAACAAGATTGATGCTACGAGGAGCTAAAACAAGTCCCAAACTGAGCACGAGGAAAGTGAAACTAAGTTTGAGATCCGGACGCGTTTTCTTCCAGCACTACCGCATTGAATGCCTCCCTGGCTTCGTCGCCATTTTCTATACTGCGCGATGGCTTCCTCCTCTTCTCAGGAGGGGGCACATCTAGTGGCCCTTCGCGTTTGCCGGAGATAGACTTCACCTGCGCCAACTCTTCGAAGTTGAAGTCTGAAGGCTGGGTATTGCCAAATGCGGGTGGCGGAGGCAATAGGCTGTTGATCGTAGTAAATATAGGGGCAGAAGGGTCGCTGGTAGTAGAGGATGTACTGGCTGGTGGAGTTTTTGACGGAGAGATAGGCTGAAGAGGAGCTACCACAGACGTGGCGGGTACAGACGTGGCGGGTACAGACGTAGCCGGGGCAGAAGGTGTAGGTGCCGAACTAATAGTAGGATTGAGAGTTGTGCTGGGAGGGGGAACCGGAGGAGTAGCTGAAGGAGGAGGAATATCAGAAGCGCCGCTGACTGGGGCAGGAGGGTCGTTAGTTGATGCAGCTGCCTGCGCCTGCGCCTGGTCCTGTGCCTTATCCCACGCCCGAAACTGTTTCCAGCGCTGGATTCTTTTCTTTCGGTTTGAAAGGATGGGACCATTATCATCTACTTGTGGCTGAGAGGGATCCGATCCTGAAGAAGGTGTAGTACTGACTTCATCTGTTGTCTGGGTCTTCCTCTCGACAGCGCCATTGCTCTTGTTGCTGTTCTTGTTGCTGTTCTTATTATTGTTGTTTTTGTTGTTCTTGTTCTTGTTATTATTGTTGTTCTTGTTCTTGTTCTTATTGTTATTGTTGTTGTTGTTGTTGTTATTTTTATTCTTATTCTTGTTGTTGTTATCCTTCTTGTTGTTGTCCTTATTCTTGTTGCTCCCTTCTTCGCTACCCTTTGCGTTGCTCTTGGTCTGGGTATCGCTCATGGACTCCGGTGACTGGATCTCAGGAGTGTGGCTTTCAATGGGCTCATTGTCAGCTGTGTCGATGTCCATGTTTGCAGCGGAGCTATCACCAACACTGCCAGAAGACTGACTCTCACTCGGCGTTGACGTTGATGCTGTTTCTGTGTCAACCTCCATGGCCGCAGGAGAGCTGTCAATGGTACTGGCAGAAGATGTAGGCACATCGGCTGTGGATGATGGAGTGCTGGAGTTTGTAACCTCTGTGCCTTCATTGTCCTGAGAGGCAGTGTCCGTACCGGTCATGTCAGCGTCTGCAGATGACGAAGGTTCCGTGGCGGGGGTAGGAGCTTGTCCGTTCCCGGCAGTCTTTAGGAATTGGCCGAGTGTCTGCTGCCTAGGCTCCTTCACTGGCAGCGTTTTCGGCCTACCGACAGGTCGTTTCTCGGCCTGAGAAGATGTACCGCTTTGATCACCAGACGTAGTAGGCGAGCTCTCAGCAGCCTTAGCCTTCCCCGCTTTGGGTTTGGTAACAGTTGGGACCGTAGGCTTTCCAGTCTTGTCCAGGTGCTTAGCCCAGTGAGGCGAAAGTCGTCGATACCAAGCCGAGTTTCGGTGCTCATTTCTGGACATAACGTTGTTGCACTCCGGAGACCAGGTTGTATGGGGGCCGTTGCAGTTGCAGCAGCGAGCAGCCGCCTTACAGCCCCTCGTATCATGGGTACCAGAGCACCGCCCGCACAGCATGACGCTGGTGGTGCATTCCTCCTTGAAGTGGCTTGCCTTCCAGCATCTGTGGCAAAACAGCGGGGTACCTTGAACGCAGAAGGGTCTAATTGAAGTGGTTAGCTCTTGTCAAGACTAATTTGAAAGGGTAACCTTACACAATCTGGTAGTAATGGCCAAATATTGTCAGGCCTGTCAAGCAAAGTCGATTGACAAGATCGAAGGACTGGGTTTTGAGGAGCATGCGATCGTAGGTTACCTTCGCTTTGAGGTCCTTTACTCCCAGGGCCTTTAGCACAGCTTCTTCCAATTCCTTATCCCCCATGTTGTTGTTCTTGTTGCCCATGTGTGGCGCCAGATGCTCGACGTGCAGGGTATAGACCGGGGAAAGGCAAAAGACACCATGCTCAAGACCGAAGAGCCCACTCATCTCCGAAATGTGTTCTCGCATGTATTTCTCCGACGCTCTAGTCAGGAAATTGATCAGGACCTGGGGTTTCTGGTCTGCTGTCTTGGGTGGCTTCAGCTTGAGACTTTCAATCTTCCAGCCGGAACCCTTTTGGCGTAGCTTTTCCGCGATCTCAGTTGGGTTAAACGCTTCCAGCTTTTGGAAGTCGACCGGGTCCATGACGAGGGTGATGAAGCCCGTTTCGTCATCAATTGCACCATCAAGGTTGGCAAACATCCTATCCTCGAGGCGATGCAGGTTGCCATCCAGGTTGACAATACGCTCATCAATGTTGCTGAGGTAGGACTTGATGGAGTCATCACACTCTTCGGCGGTGCCTCGGATGGAGTGCTTGAGACATTTCAACTCCTCTTCGATGCTGACGAGGCACCGGTTAAAGAGGTCGAGAGCATTGATGTTGCCATGGTCAAGCATCCCGATTTCGTTGAATGGTACATTGACAGCATCGAAATGGCGCAAGCGCTCAGTGATGCCTTGGAGAGCTGACATGGTTTTACCAGCGCTGATTTCGCCGACCTCGGTTCTGAGCTCGGAAATGCGATCATTCATGATTTGGAATTTTTCACACATGAACGCCATCATTCTTTCCATCATGGCCTCAATCTTCCGATATTTATCGGAGTCGGGTTCAAGGTTCATAGTTGGTGACATGTAGCTCTCACCGGCATTGAGGGCCGACTGAGTGGGTTCCGAAGACATGATAAGAGAGTTGAGTGAAATATGATAATATGATAATAGAGTATATGGTGTTGATAAGAGAGCGAAGAAATCTGAGGAATACACAGATGCTACTGAAACAAATATGCTACTTTTGTAGCCAAAAGAGACTTAAAACGAGCCGCAAGGTATTGACTTGTTACTCCTGGTTACTGCAATCACCATACAATCATCTTTGTTTTCACAAACAACACAGACCAACGAGGCGAGACAATTTCGTGATCCCGGTCCTAGCGGGCTTATTCTTGCAGTTGCAACCATTATCACCGTAGATTTGATAGCGCTAAAGGCTCCATAGCCTTTCAGAGAAGCATCTGGATGGCTGGCGATGATGATCCAAATTGCTTTTGGGTCTTGAAACTCGGCGGAGTAAGCGTCGTCATTTTAACACCGTTTGCTACCCCGATTTCCACCAGCGCTAGTTTGATATGAAAGGGGTGAGCGGTGATATCACCTTTCATGCCGAGATCTTCATCAAAACCACCGTATTCAGAGTTTGCTATTGCTTTTTCTGAAGATCCCCCTATTTAGTGCATCTGACCAATCACATAAGGTACCAATTCCCTTCCTCGCCATCCTGAGTGTGACCTATCACTTTCTCAACATTTCTTAACCCCTTAATATCCCATGTTATCACATTTTGAACCCCTAATGGACAATTACCTCAACAATTACGGAGTATAAGCCCCTTTTTTTGTCATATCTGTCACCGACATTCACTAGCTGACCAATAGATTGTCATGCTCTCCTCATACTTGCTTTTTCCAGACATGGTTAAGGCCTGAATTAACATTCGTAATCTCGCAAGTCAGGAACTTTCTAGGTAAAGATTAACTAGTTATTACACATACATCGTACGATGATTCCTTAGGCGAGATTATGATCGGCAAGGTTAGGGTTGTTGTCTCATCGGATGAGGGAAGAGGAAGTCCTCGAGAAACTCCCTCTAAACCTCTCTCTGACTCTCATCTCAAATCACATCTTGCTCTCTACTCTGTCCTTTGAAACCACAAAACCACTCATACTCTTTTCAGTTTGAAACATTATTTCAACATCCCAATCATCGTGAGCCTCCGGCTTTACTCCATCAATTCACCCTCAATCTCCTTCTCACTGCGCCAACTTACATCCTGTCCTCATTGCCCCTCGTAGTTAGCTTTGACATCGCGCAAACTTAACACGCGCCGGGAACCATGGGGAAGTCTCAACGGCGCAAGAAGCGTTTAAAAGGGACGTCACAGGAAAAGGAGTTTCTGGCCCGCTCTCAGCTGATCATCGATCAAGCAAACTTCAAAGACTCTTGGCAACGTGGAAGAGACTTTCTCGCGTACCAGCGTGAAGGGCGCAACGGTGGAACTGCCGACATCATATGCGGATGCGACCCATCCTTCCGGACCCCATGGCGGAATAATAAGGACTACTATGTCAGCATCAGCCCATCCAGGGCGCTTGTTGAGACTGATAACCCTGACGATCCAAATCGCGAACGCAAAACATACGGCAAGAAGAAAAACAATAAGCGGAAAAGGACCAAGAAAAACAAGGATGGCGACGTGGAGCCCCTGCGATTCAGTCGTGTCTTCTTCTACATCCACAAATCAATCCCGCGGGATCGATGGAATGTTGAATATCACGAAGGTCCCAATAAAGACATGCTAGCAACACTTCATTTAACAACGGCAGACGGTCCAATTGCGATTCATTCCGTGTACAACGTCAATCAAGACGACATGAAACTTGACATTGAGCTCATGGCTGAGCAGACAACCCGCGAACCACGCAATATTGTCATGGGAGACTTCAACCTGCACAATATACTATGGACTGGCCCTGAGTTGCTCACTCCGTCTCGGGACACCCCAGCCGGCAGGTTGCTAGCGCACGAGATGATCACGAAGGCCAATATGGCACTCTTGACAAAGCAAGGTACTATCACATGTACTAGGGGCGAAGGCGACGACCACAAAATTGCTTCGTGTATCGACCTTACCTTCGTCAGTGACAATCTACGCTCTCAGGTTTCTCATTGGGGTGTCTTCTCAGATAATCCTTGGAAGAAGAGCGACCATCGTCCCATCAGGACAGTTCTCAACATCACGCCATACAGAGACGATACAAAGAAGTTTCTGCACAACAAGGTCAAACCTGGAGTGTTCGCCGATGCCCTCAAGGAGAACTTGCCCCGTGTGGAGGAAATGCCGCTTGAAACTGAGGACGATGTAAACAAGTTCGTGCCAGCGCTTGTCAGTCTTATCTCAGCCGCCTCAGCGAAAACCACCCCAACCCAGCTCGTGAACCCACCACCAGCACGGAAACCAATGGACCCTCATCTCAAACAGATACTGCTTGGGGGCGGCGTTGAGCTCAATGTACCTGCTTCCGAACTCGACTTCAAGCCGCCACCGAAGAAGCCAACTCCTTGGCGTGAGTACCTTCGACAAACAGGCGAGTCAATGGATGCCTTTTGGTATCAGGTCAGAATAGCAACCGGAATGTCAAAGGACCGGATTGTGAAGTGCATGCCGGCGCTGGCAGATGATGACGGCGTTCCTGCTTTCTTCAGTGAGGAAGAAAAACAGGACAGGATACGATGCAAGACATGGACAAGAACTAGCGATCTCGATCATCCAGTCGAGATTCCATTCCCCATAATGAACGACACTGGGAAGATGAATCGAAGGATGCGACGCTTCATCGAGAAGCACCTCACAGCCAAAGATATTGAGATCCTCATCAGGAAGCAACCTAAGCGGAAGGCTCCAGGCCACGACTTGATCTGCATCGAGCAACTCAAGATGGGCTACAAACAGCTTGCTCCTTCTATCGCACGTTTGTTCAACACCTGCCTCAGACTCAATATATTCCCTGAAGCATTCAAGACCGCCATTACCGCAATGCTTCCGAAATCAGGGAAGGATAGTTATGACTCAGTTAACAGCTGGCGCCCTATTGCACTTCTCTCCGTTCTAGGAAAGCTTTATGAGAAGATTCTTGCTGAGCGTCTTAAGAAGTTTGTTGTGGACTATGATTTACTTCCTGAGACCCAATATGGCGCACCTGGGAAGTCTACTACACATGCGATTCAGAGCATGATAGGCGTGATTCATAAGGCCTGGTCCCGGAAGTTGAACAAGA
Organism: Fusarium sp. NRRL 52700; assembly: GCA_013396095.1. Classification (NCBI taxonomy): domain Eukaryota; kingdom Fungi; phylum Ascomycota; class Sordariomycetes; order Hypocreales; family Nectriaceae; genus Fusarium; species Fusarium sp. NRRL 52700. The sequence continues at coordinate 197,691 of JAAQRM010000217.1, read as the reverse complement.
AGCTCAAGAAACGCTGGAAGCTTATCAGGGAGAAGGTGACCATGATGGGGCTTGATGTGTCTGGGGCCTATAACTGCGTCGACCCCGCACTGCTCTTGCAGATGCTTGCAGACCTTGGAGTGCCGGAATCTTTCCTTCGGATAATGCATTCGTATTTCTCCCACCGGATCGTCAAGCTCAAGCTACCCCAGAGCACATCTGCGGCATTCTATATGCTCATTGGCATCCCGCAAGGCTCGCCTCTCTCTCCGTTATTGTTCCTCATCTTTACTGCACCTCTTCTCCGCAAAATCAATGAGGACAGAGAGAAGCTTGGCAAGGATCGTATCAGAATCTTTTCCTTCTCCTACGTCGATGACACCTACCTCCTCGCCGTCTCAAACTCTTATGAGAAAAACTGCAAGGGCTTAAAGATATTCCATGATGAGATCATCAAATGGGCTTCATCCGTCGGTCTGACATTCTCACCGAAAAAGTATAGCGTCATGCATTTCCGGGCTCCAAACGATCCCGATCCACCCTGCAAGCTTCTTCCGGATATTGATGGACTCAAGGACAATCCTGAAGCACTCAAGGAAGAGGAGCTAAAGGTCCTCGGAGTGGTTGTGGATCCGTCTCTCACCTTTTCTCATCACATCTCCAACCTTGAGAAGAAGGCCAACAACGCAATACGACATTTCCGCACCCTTGCGGGACCGACTTGGGGTATGCGGTTGAAAAAGACGAGGACGTTCTACATGTCCAAGATTCGACCCATCATATCGTACGCGTGCGCTGCCTGGTTTCTTCATTGCCCAGGTCGACGTATACCATGGTCGCTCAAGCAGAAGCAAATTGACAGACTCCAGACATTACAGTACAAGTGTCTGCTACTGATCTCAGGGGGTATTCGTAGTACCTGTGGTGATATGGTTCTCAAGGAGATCAACATCGAGGGCATTCGCGAGTTCCTGTGCCGCATGTCCTTGTCCTCACGAGCTAGGGAACTCCAAGTTCGCAACAAGGATGTATGGTTTGAGAAATCATCGAAGCCACCCTGGGATAAGAACTACCACGTCACTGCGTATCAAATACTCGACCAAGAAGCATATAAGTTGACCGGCAGATCGGCCAATTATTTCCGCAAGCGCCATAAAGGCACCGATGAAGAGGCATTGAAAGCTTGGAAGATCCCAGCCAAACGCAACGACGCCGTTAAGAAGCAAGCGAAGTACGAAGCAGAAGCGAAGTGCGCCTCATCCTGGATCACCTACCGCCGCCAGAGAACTGCTAAAGTACGCACGACACACCGTCCAGCCGCTGTCGAGGAGAGGCGAGGTCGAATAAGCTTAAGTTACTATAAGGGTTTCACTCGTCCGCAATCTACACTTGCCATACAGCTGCGCACCGAGCGCATTGGGCTCAACGGATACCTAAGCAAGATCGGAGCAACCCGAGACGTCAAGGTTCCAGGATCCGAGGACGTAATCAGGCACCCCATCAAGCCAGCATGCTCGTGCGGTCATCATACTCAGACCTTCATACCGCCAGGCTAAGGTTAATTGAGCGCATTGGAGCACTCAACTGGAAGACGTTGCTCACTACCCACCTCAGGTTCGCCGTCGACTGGGCCATGGTTTACTTCAACCTCAGCCAGTTCGCGATTGCCCAGGTGGACTCCATGTTCTACATTCCAGATAGAGGAGGTTAATTCCCTCCTCACCCGGGGTATAGATGAGACCGAGTTTGTCAGACTGTGTTACAAGATTACTACACATCCTTTGGCAATGTTTAAGTCCCGAGGTTTCATATAAGAGTCACCACTACACACTCCTTGCATCCCTTTGATGCCTTACTCATTCTCTCTATCTATACGCCGCCCTCGAGATTCCTCCCTGGATTCAACATCCGAAGAGGAACCTCCCCAGTTTAAGCCACTGTTTCTTCACTGATATAACTTTATCTGGTACGTCATACTGTTCACCGTCTTCATCAGCTGGTACTGACTCGATTCACAGTTCTTGGGCGCAAGGTCGGTTGGTCACGTGCTTCGGCACGTGCATTCAATTGATTGAGGTATGTCCTCTGATCTCTCCTGTTTGACTCTGGTCCAACTTACTCAAGCCAGTCATGACTTCAGGTCGATTTGACTTTCGCCAACTAACTTACACCAAGTAAGTCACAGCTCCCCCTACCATCTAATCATTGCGATCGACTCACTAACCATATTCTGAACCAGCAGAGTCAACCCATTTCCTTCAGTACGTGCGCTACCCCTCATCTTCGTTACTTTCACTTTGCCTGACAGCGCCAGATTCTGACTTTGACAGAATTTTCGGTCGGTAGGGCATCCCTCCCCCCTCCAGGCTTCGAAGACTCGACCTCTCTGTGCGTCTCAAGTCTAACATGTCTTAGCAGAACCCCGCCATTACCCCGCGTTCATCCGTATGTCCTATCTCCTCCTCTCCATCCCTTATCCAATTCACCTATTGACTTTCGCTGGTCAGCAGAACTCTGTTCGCAGACACGCTGTCCGTAAGCCCATCCAGACCCATCTCCTTATCTTCTTACCCAACTATTACTGACCAGAGCTACTGCGGCAGTTTGCTCTTGTGGTCTCAGACTATGACCAGCCTGGTCTGTATAGTACTTAGCCAGAGTCTTGTACCAGTTCATTGAGCTTACACTAACCTAGTCTTATACTTAGTCACCAATTCAAGAGCAGCTCCCCCTCCACTGTGATGACCCTTTCGGATACGTTGAGAAGCCACTCTTCGTACGCAACCGAGTTGTAATTTCCCTATCTTATTAAATATGGACTATTACTGATTACTATTAGCAGGCCTGCAAAGGCAGCAAGGAAGGCTGTCTGGTCTGACATAAGGGGGTTACCTTCCCTTAGGTCTCTTTCTAGGTCCTTGAGACCTGATAGCTCGAGATAGACCCAGCCCGGATCAATTAGATCAAGACAGGCACTCCTATCCGTACGACTGATCAACCCAATCAGGCTACACTCAAAGACAGCCATCCGTAAGTAATTCTATACCTTTCTCATTATCTTCCTAACTATAACCTTTACTATAGGTACGAGGTTAGATCGGCACCTTGACGAGAAGTTCTTCCTGATGGCAGCTACCATCGTACGCATCTCTTCCAGTTCGGCTCCATCGGCTGCCTCCAAGGCCGGCCCGATAGCTGGATCGAGGTCGTGGCCAGTCCTGCAGTAGCCATGATCGTACGGCTGCAGGCTATTTCGTAGTAAGCCTTACTGCTCTTTCAATTCCTTCCACACTAGTTACTAACCATGTCCTTACTAGCAGCAGGCATCGTGTCGTTGGCTATGATTGATGTCAGCAACTGTAACTAACAGGTATGTAAATTGCAAATGTACCTGCTATTGAAGTTGAACTAACCTAGTAGAGGGAAATTCAGGTCGGGGAACGTACTTGTGAGTTTGTGCTTGATCTCTTCCTTGGTTAGGGTCTAACTGACCTTTGAGTGGAAGTGTGATGGATACACAGGCGCGGTATGTAAGTTTACTCTTTTATTGCCTTATCTATAAGCTCTTGCCTAGTCTTCTTTCGATGCTGACCTTTGTAAAGGTTATGAAAGTCGATCAAAGAGTAGGCATGCTTTACCTCTCTTTGCCTGTTGTGCTGGAAGCTGACCTGCAGTGTCTTAGTCTTTTGGGTGGGACGAAGGAAGGGACCTGACGCAGCTGCCGAGGGGTAAGTACGTGCTACCCCACTTTGGTATCTCATGACACGAAGCTAACCAATAGTGGACCTACAGGCGGTATTTATACTGCTCGATCAAGGCAGCAATTGCGCCACCAAGGCAGATAAACCTTCATTGATTTTGACCTTCGTGATACGGGCCTACTATAGGGGCCTCATTGTTTAAGCCTTTGAATTACAGTTAGTAGCTTGATAGCCTCGTACAAGGCTGACGGCAAGGGAAAAAAATAGATTGTGCTATGGGTCGCAAAACTCTCTGGTCCCTCTCTCCTGCTTCGTGAAAAGTCTATCTGACTCATTCGTGTGATTGGCCGCATTGCATGACTCATGGTCTCCACACTGCCAGCTATAAAACCCCGCCCGCCCCCTCCAAAGTCTTCAACCTTTCAATGCTATCCATCTTCGACTTTACCCTTTACCATCGTCGCCTACACCATCATGGCTTCGAAAGCCCTCATACATCTGCCTTCTGAGATTCGTCATCAAATCTTCAGAGACTGTCTCGAGGTAGACGGGGGCTATGTCTATGATGTTCAGACCGACAAACTGACAAATGCCGACGGGACTGCGATTGACCTATCCCTTCTTTACACTTGTCGCTCGATCGCAAATGACACCAGGGCGATGCCACTGGCAGTCAATACTATCCGGTTCTCAACTGTCTTCCGTCAGGACTGGTGCAGCTTGGCCGGCTGCTTCGATCTCGCTGCTACCATTCATTACGTTCTGGAACAAGATTTTGTGTTTCATTTAGCTCGATTCATCACTCCTAAGATGTACGCCGAGCTAGACATTATATGCCCAGGTTTTCAGCAGCAACTTGAGATTGAGCTTGTTCGGCACGAGACTTGGATAGATGAGAACAACGGACCTGACGAGTTTGTCCAGCTTGCTAAGGCGCGAGCAAAACGACCTGCCGTGTGCAGCATGGTACGACAATTTTTGAAAATCGTCGACCTAATCAAGATCAATGAGCAGTCTGCGACTTGTCCCTTTGGCTCATTATGTGAAGAGGCCGACGCAAATGCCAGCTACGATGACCGCAAAAAGCCTTGGACTCAGGGCGAGCTTCGGGAGGCAACATCTTATTGCCTGAAACTTATCTCAGAAGCGGAGCCTGATGAGTTTGCGAAGTGCGTGTACGATTCGCTTCCCCACTGGATTGGAAAGCACCCGGCACAGGACTTTATTAGGCTCACATTCAACCTATGGGAGATCCCCTCCCATAGGCAGGTAGCCAACATGCTAGAATTGCTTGATATTGGGGCATTCGTCTGGGATCTTGCTGCTACTTGGCACTACGAACCACCAAGCTTCTACGATCACGTCGGAAAAGGTGTCCAGCAGGATCGACGGTCTCCGGAGTTTGAGGAACCAGATAACTTGTTGGAGTATTTCACCACTCGCTGTCGTGAGAAGCTTAGGTTTTCTGCCACCGCTGCCGCTATACGATTCCTCGAACGACTTCCAGCCAGTCAGAGGACACAGATCCGAAGGCTTGTATTGAACGAGGATTTACCATCAGTGCATCTACCATCTCGTCATACCCAGGGAATAATTCACTTATTGAAAGAGAATCCGCTGCTTGGAGTAGAGCGTCGCGCAAGTGTTTTTGGTTGTGTCACACGCCTGCGTCGTCCCCCCGATCTGGTTGTGTTTAACTACGAGGAAGGAGAGAACATGCTCCCGCGCCCGACCAAGGTGAAAGAGGATTTTGAGGCCAATATCTTCTACTGGCTCCTCGATGCTCAGGCAGTGGTAGATTCCGGTCTTGATGGCAAGCGCTTCACTTTTGTTCTGGAAGCCGGGCCACATAGCGATTACTGCTCTGAACTTTTTCAGGAGGTCATTCAGACAGGGATCTCCAAGTCAAAGGCTTGGAAGATCTGCCTAGACACCGGGCTTTTGGCATCTCTGGGGCCTGAAATAAGGAACGATAACACAGCGAGATTCGTAAAGGATCCGAGGTTCGAGGGGCTCGTTGAGCTCCTAGGAGATGAGACTTCAAATCTCCGTTGTGACTTCAACACTGGCGTGCCGCTGGATGCAAACTCTCTGGTCGAGGATGCCAAAGTACGTCATGGGGAAGATATTGATGATAAGTGGGTAGGCGCCTGGCATTATGACCCTATTACATTGCCATATGATCTGTATCATGATATGATGGTGGCTCCCAATTTCGAATTTCAGACCCGGCAGGAGTATATTGAGTCACGGGGAAGAAATATTAAAGCGGAAGGCTCTTGAGGGACTTGTATAGACGGAGCGGGTTGCAAAGGGATCAGATATCAGGGGGTCCGGGAATAACTCAAATTGGCATGGTTGGACCTAGTCATGTAGTGTAAGGTAAGTACTAGAAGTCGAGACTGTTATTACACATTCGAGGTTTACCTGGATCGTATTTGTTCATGTTTTGAATGAAAGCCCCATTAGAGGGGTTATATAGCATCTATTTTAGCAGAAAGATTTATGTTCTCAAGCTGATGAAGGCAGACGGCTTGGACAAACCATCTATCCTCATATTATTAGAAGATAGACCAAGGCAATCCATTAAGTAATGTCAGATACTGGCTTGATTATATCCTCAAGAGGCACAATATCATAGTATAATTCACTGCTTGGTTCGCTTTGTGTTACAAACAGGTTGGCAAAGCAAGGTTGAGGTTGAAGGAAGTAAAAGCATGGTTACTTGTCAATTTGAGTATGAACAGTGGTTACTGGAGTCCCGTACATAAAATGATCCGCTGGCTGCCTTATGACAATTAATACTAGAACTTGGCTGTCCCAAAAACACCATGCCGTCCCGCTCTACTACTAAAATTCGCCGCGCCCTTCATACTCTCCGTAGTGATAACCTTGACCCCATTCTCAAACTCATTCCTCAACGTATCCTGAAACGAGGATGCGTTATAGCTGGAGTAATAACAATTAGCCCTGTCCACATTCATACACTCCTGCGGAAACGTGAGGAGTTGCTTCGCAATCTTGGTCGCCTCCACCAACGCCTGTCACTTGGGTACAACACGGTTCGCCAGTCCAAATTACAACGCCTCTTGCGCCGAGGCAGGTCTTCCAGTGAGTATCATATCCATCGCTCGGCCGAGGCCGATGATGGCCTGTAGCCGAACTGTACCGCCGTCGATGAGGGGGACGCCAAATCTTCGGCAAAATACACCGAAGACGGCGTCTTCCTCGGCAATGCGCATGTCGCCTATGAGTGAGAGCTCCAATCCTCCAGCGACAGCATAACCAGTGACAGCGCTGATAACGAGCTTCTTGACTTGCATTCTCGAAGGCCCGATTGGGCCGATGTTGCGGTCTTCAACCTTGTGATTCGGGTCGATGATTGGACCAATATAGTTGTCCATTCCCTGCGCAGGATTCCATCTGCCGACTTCGTGGAGATCGAAGCCTGCGTAGAAAGTACCGTGTGCACCGTAGATGATGCAGACCTTTTGCGTAGCGTCATTCTCAAATGCTACGACAGCGTCGGTAAGCTTTTTGGCTGGAGTCCGGTTATAAGCCATATTTAATGAGTCATTTCCGATGCGCATGATGACTCGATTTTGAACTTACCCTCCTAAAATCGTCAAGAAACCAACGCGCGACAAATTAAAACTACATGTAAGTCAAGACGCCAATTTGATTATATTACAGAAGCATAATATACAGACTCACTTCAATTAGGGGAAGACGAGCTTCAAGTCGGTGCGTCGATAAACCCGGGAATAAGCCGGAGACATTTTGTCCGGCTGCGGATTAACCTAAACCACTCCGTTTCACAAATTTCAACAAGTCCCCAAGTTAAAAGGATTTTAGTAAGTTTAATGTATTACATTAGAGCTTTAGATCAGGTTATTCTGTCACCTTGATTTAACATTAGAAGTTCTCTTCCCCTCGAGGAACGCCGAATCGACGCGGCAGGTGAGATTATAGAGAAGACGCGTAAATATGTTAACTTGACCTAGTATTAAAACACGAGCGCGCTAACAAGATGATAAAATGTTGGTAGAATGGGATGTATTGGTGTCTTTAATTGAGTTCGCTAAGCCGCCCCATTCATTCCTGCCAACTTCTCTCATCGTTGAAGATCACGACGATAAGACACTCGTCGATCATTCTACCCCGTCTCCTATTCTATGTCCAGTGACCTGATCTCCCAAATCAGTAACCTTCAACAGTATGAGGAAGACGATTTATGTGCCGTGTCTGATCATCGTTGCCACTCCTCTGTTCGTCGACGCTTCTGGCTGTGTGCAGGTTTCCGAGGCAGGGTGATTGCCCCATCCCCTCTCATCATTTCGATTTCATCGACTAGTAGCCATTGTTGGGCGGAGCCTTGGGGTAGTGGACCGATTTCTTCGGGCGGTGGACCAGTTTCTTCGTCCGAAGATATGCTGGCGATGTCGTTCATACCGCTTCCATCGCTTGCTTGATCCCAGTCGATGAAAAGAGGGCTTTCCTCTCTCTTGATACTTGCGCTGTCGCTGGTCTCTGAGTTGCTGCAAGGGAACAGTTCCCCGAGTTCGGCGCTCTGCTCCCTGGTATTAACAGACGACTTGACGTCGGTCGCGGATCCAACACTCTCATATACGGCATCAGCGTCAGTTGAGGCGGGATCGTTGCCTAACACTTCAATTTCCTGGGCGAACCCGAACAACCGAAGAGCGCCAGATAGGAAACCTGCCTTGAGCTGAGTGATACGACGGTCGGCCACGTATTTGGCTCGAGCAGCCAGAGCCTCAGATTTAGCAGCGCGATCATCCGACGCCTTGATTCTTTCTTTGAGATCAGCCACCTGCTCGTTCGCGGCTTCGAGACGGGCTTCGACATCAGCTAAATGCGCCCTGGCTCTCTCTTCTCGGCCTTGCTCACGTTCCTTGATCAATCTTTCGATGACATCGGTGATATCCTTCGCATCCTGTCTGTAGGGAGACATGGGAAGTCCAACAAAGGGAATCATGTTGGAAGCCATGGTGATGGTGGGCTGTTGCTGAATGAATTGTAACTCTGTGCGGATTGCCCCGTTGGGCCGTTGTGCGGTCACCAGTTGTGGCTACACACGAGCGTCAGTCAGACAGTAATGAAGAAAGGATGGTGAGAAACCTATTCGAACCTGGTTGTCTTTTTCGATCGCTTGTGAAGCGCGATGCGAGAGGTGAAAGAAAGTATGAGGTGAAGGTGGAGAGTTGAGAAACTGAAGGCGGGAGGAGTAGGCATTCGCTGCACTGAGAGGGTTATGCGGTTCGCTATGGGGCGTCTGCTCAGATGAAAATCCTCGTACATTTGGCTATATAAATCTCCTGAAACAAGACATCAGCCTCGCCGGTATGTCTCTCATTCACTTGACCTACAAGGCAGAAAAGGTGGAACCCCAAAGCACAGGCGCTCTCTGTCGCGTTTGAGCTTCGAAGCTGGATTTAATCTCTTGATCGGTATCTACGGAATACTACTCAAGCCGTGCCGACCTCAGCGCTTTCAAAAGATACGTTGAGGGTTTTCCAACGTCTTCAACATGACATTCTCGACAAGTCTTCTCCAACAGCCAGTGTTGTGCATGCTCCGTCTTCGGTGTATCAGAACATGAACACCAAGTCAAGCGACTGAAGACGACACTCGGAGTCGCCTTTCAATCGCTGCAGTAAAAGAGTCGTGCTACCGAAGTCAGCTCATTTCGCGAATAACTTGCAATGGCACCAGAAGATGTTGATATCAACGAGATACTGCTCAAGTCAGGCTTGAATGACTCAGAGAACAAGAGACGACAAAGAACCTTGAAACTACCTGAAAGAAAGACAGAACCTTTCAGGACAGAACCCCATTACCCTCAACGCTGACCTCGCAATTATTACAGTCAAAGTATTCAGATCCCGTTCAAAACAAAGCATCCATTAAGGTGAGCCCCAATGCGACTTGTCCCATCTTCAATTGCCCAATCAAACACACGCCAAAGCGGATGGTCCCGCTCATAGCCCCAAAATCTGACTGTAACCAAGCATGGAGGAGGCACGGAGGGAATCTCTCAGGCGCTGATACTAAGATCAAGGCTATCGAACCATGTCAGACTGACAGCGAACTTAGTCTAAGCAGAACAGTTAGCGCAAGGTAGCCATCAAACTCAAGAGGCTATTCTACTTGCGAGCGGACATTAAATAACATGTCGTTCCCCTCTACGAAATCACTCCATCACAAAGCCTTCTTGCTCCATCCTTCAACATGTCTACTTCTCTTGTCCTAGTCACTGCCATTTTGGCATCACTGTCCTTTCTCCTCGTCAAACACATACTACGACCTCAGAAACCTCCCTTGCCACCTGGTCCCAAAGGCCTACCACTTTTGGGCAACATCCGCGATCTCCCACCACCCGGAACACTAGAATGGCCTCACTGGCAGAGCCACAAAGAGAAATACGGTCCAATTACTTCAGTTTCTGTGTTCGGACAGCATTTTGTCATTTTGCATGATAGGCAGGTCATCATGGATCTTCTCGAGACGAGAGCGATGAAGAGCGCTTCACGACCCAAACTTGTTTTTGCTGGCGATATGTAAGTCCGAGACATCTGGTTGACAGTGAGGTATGCTGACGAGCCGTTGTAGTGTTGGGTACGATGGTGTCATGGGCTTGATGTCGTACAATCGAACCTTTCGGATGCATCGGAAGCTCACAGCCACCCAAGTCAGCCCCAGATCCATCACCCGATTCGAGCCTATCCAGGAACTAGAGATCCTCAGATTGTTGAAGAGACTCCATCAAGACCCCAACAGTCAGAATCTGCCAGACCATCTGAACCAGCATGTCTTCCTCCCTGCCCCCGAGGCCAAATGCTCACACGCTACAGAGTATCCGGCTCCATCATGCTCCGCATCCTATACAACTACGAAACAGACCCCGAAAAAAGCGATCACATCGTCTCCATGGCTAATCTCGTGATGGAAGAGTTCTCTCAGGCTACAGCTCCAGGTGCATGGATGGTAGACTTCATCCCATGGCTTCAATACCTTCCGGAGTGGATGCCTGGCGCTGGGTTCAAGAAGACCGCTAAACTCTTCAAGCAGCATCTCCTGCAAAACGTCCAAGGTCCTTACCAATATGTGAAAGATCAGATGGCCAGTGGTAAGGATGACGTTTCCTACGTCGCTGGTCTCATCAAGGATATTCACCGCAAGATTTACCCGGAGGAAGAGAGTGTCATCGCGTGGACTGCCGCGTCGATGATGAACGCAGGAACCGACACCACCGGCGCAACCCTCCTCGCGTTCTTCGCAGCCGTGCTTCTCTACCCCAAAGTCCAAAAGAAGGCCCAAGAGGAAATCGACCGCATCATCGGAGACTCACGCCTCCCCTCCTGCACCGACAAGCCAAACCTTCCATACATCAACGCTACAGCCCGAGAAGTACTCCGCTGGCATACCCTCGCCCCAATGGGGTTTCCGCACATGACGACTGAAGACGATACATACCGCGGCTACTTCATCCCCACGAACACTCTTCTCTTTCCCGCAGTCGCGTCTCTCACGCACGATCCTGAGGTCTACCATGATCCGATGGAGTTTAAGCCAGAACGGTATTTTGAGCCGTATGGTGAACCTTCACCGTCGGATCTTGTGTTTGGGTTTGGGAGAAGAGCGTGTCCGGGGCGGTGGATCGCTGAGCAGACTTTGTTCTTGAGTATTGCGCAGACGTTGGCGGTTTTTGAGATTAAGAAAGAGCTGGATAGTGAGGGGAGGGAGATGGAGGTTGGCTATGAGCAAATGCCGGGTGTTATTTCTCGCGTGAAACCGTTCCCTTTTAGGATTGTACTTCGAAGTGATAAGTACACAAAGTTTGTAGATTAGATTGGCTGAGACTCGTGGTTAAGATGTGTTTGGGATGTGCATAGTTTTCCAACTCTCCTCTTCCAGCCATAGCTTCAGCTCCTCCATATGATATTGGAAGGACTGCAATCCGAGGGATACGAGCATCTTAGAAAGTCTAATTGAGCCATTCTGATATATACCTTCTATCCTCTTGCTTAGAGATGAACTAGCCCTGTATATGATGCAGTCCAACTCTCATATGCCCTTTCCCCCCTCTATTAGCCCTCACGTAGTACGGCACAAAGACGCCCTCCTTCTCATCTTCAAACCCGGATCTCATCCCCTGAACAACGAAACCCGGTGTCGATACCTCCTCACCGAACCTATTACAACGTTTCCAGCATGAGGTCCTCAACGCAATGTACTCTTCATCCGTCCCACTAATACACAGCCTCTCCTCCTTGACCGCACTGCCCGCCTTGAGCCCAACGTCCTTGAAGTGATTGTCTTCCCATACATTGTCTGCATCCTCGATACAGTACACCAGTGGTCCTCGAGCAAGCGTCAGAGTATGCTGGTTGGTGTATGGATGCGGAGCGATGTATCGAGGCGTGAAGTTGCCGATTGTCAATGAGAAGGTAGGATTCGCTGCCGTGTAAGCTGGATCGAGCGTGAGATAGCCTTTGTGCAGGTGAAGACTGCCTTCGCTAGGCTTTGGATCCAGGGAATACTGATTCTGAGACCAGCCTGGAATCCTGAGTCGCAACGTAGTGTTCACCACCGCAGGAGCCGTAAGTCGAAACTTGACGAGTCCATTCCACGGCCAATCCGTCTCCTGCCGAAGAACAACCTCTTCCTCCCCAACTCCAAACTTCAACTCAGCATTGGTATACAAATGAACATGAACAAACGCCTCGTTAGCCTTCTCCTCCCCAAAGTCCCAAAGATAACCCCCCAACGATCCGTACAACCGCGTCACATTGGGCGGGCAGCACGCGCACCAAAACCACTCCTCCCTCACACTTTTATCACTCTCCGAACTCCCCAGCTGATTAACATACGTAAACGCCTTTCCATCAAGACTCATCGCCGTCATGACATTGTTGTACAAGCAAAGTTCCATGACATCTGCAAAGTTTGCGTCAAGCTCGATATGTAGCAGTCGCTCGGCGAGCATCATGACTGCAATGGACGCACAGGTTTCGGCATAGCACCCGCCTTCGTCGGTGGATTGAGGGAGGAAATAATCGCGCCCGAAACCTTCCCATTGCTTGATGGCGCCGATGCCGCCAGTGAGATACATCTTTTTGGTGACCATGTTGTTCCAGAGGCGGCAGACGGCGTCTTTCCAGGTTGACGAGGAGGAGAGTGATTGAGATCCGGATGCATCGATGCAGAGCATGTCAGCTACGGCTGTGAGGAGATACATTGCGCGTACGGAATGACCCTCGATGGTTTGCTGTTCCAGGATGGGTTGATGAGCCTGGCAGTACCAGTGAGACCCGTGCTCAGGGTATGGATCAGGGCGATGCCAGAGACTCTGTCCACGTTGTTTGGACTCCCATTCGAAGTAAAGCTGACCATGTTGACCTTTGGGGTTACCTCGTTCTTCGAGGAAGTATCGAGATAGGTCGTAAGCGTTCTTGTTTCCGGTGACTTCGTATAGGCGGAACAGTGCCAACTCGATCTCTGGATGTCCGGGATATCCGTGCAGTTGGTCTTTGCCCGGCCCAAAAGTGCTGTGAATCAAGGCGACGTATTTCTCAATGGGCTCCAGAAGAAGGTTGTTCTTGTAGTACTGGTGGTGGGCGAGGGCTGCCTCGATGAGATGACCAGCGTTGTATCTGAAAAATGAGTAAATAGACACAAGAATGCAGCTGTTTGACTTACAACTCATGCATGTCCTGCAAATTCGTCCACCGCTTCCCCGGCTCAACCACAGTATAGTGAACATTCAGATATCCATCACTCTGCTGCGCGCCTCGAATCATCTCCACCAACTCTCTCACCGCAGTGTCAATCTCAGCATCAAACTCATCATGAAGAAAATAACAAGCGCCCTCGATCCACTTGGCTATATCGCTATCCCAGAAGAGATGGAAGGGAACAGGCCACATGGACTTGTCCGCGTAGATCTCATGCCACTGCAGCTTGAAGCAATCATAGCGACCTGTCTCGCGAAGTCGTTTGAGCTGTGTATGCAGTGTTGACTTTGAGACGGTGGCCCTTCGACGGTGGAGGAGGGAACCTGGTGTTAAGGTGGTATGCTGGAAGATGGACTGGGGATGAGACATGTTGGCAGTATGGTGAGGTGAAGATGGCGGACTTGAATCTCATAAACGAATCTGATTTGGCATGATATACTGCTATGCGAGTCATCGGTGACGATTGTTGATCAATTGGTGTATGTCATTAGTTCGTGGTGGGAGGCCGGGATATCCCACCGGAGCTCCCACCGGGGATCGCCTCAAAGAGGGGAAACGGTCAAGTGCTTGTGAGAGTGGATGAGGAGTTACTCAATGCCCAAAAGAAGCCTGGTTAGATAAAGCGGCGAAAAGCCATTTTGTGCTTCTCTCGTGATGATTCTCCATTGACGGCCAAGTTATCCGAGGCTCGCATATCATACCGACGATGATCAACTTGATGGAGTTGAACTGGACTGCAGGTGCAGAATGCATTGACTCTCAAATAGCAAAGAGAATAATATTGCTGTCATTGCCGATATGTCGAGAAATCTGACGTCAATTCACCGATTCAATGAAGCAGAGATTGATTCATGGTTCTACAAGATTGGTGCGCCTAGTTTGATCGATCATCCGACGTGACTTTTACCCCAGACTCTAGACCAACTCTAGCCCGATATGTCCATTCGCAAGTGGGGAAGTCCCCGACCTCGCTCTGCGTCAAACCATGCTCACAAAACAACAACAATCACGCTTCAACAAGCCTAAGAACGCCCGAAACCTTGTTCGCAATGGAGAAGTACCAGTGTTCCCAATGCACCAGAAGCTTCAAGCGGCCCGAGCATTTGAAGCGACACCAGAAAGGTCACGATAGCTCGAGGGGCTTTGAATGTGATGTTTGTCACAAGAGCTTCACGCGCAGGTGAGCGCCGCCGAATACTTCGATGGGAGCGATGCTGATGCGATGGAAGTGATATCTTGACGAAGCATGTAGCGATCCACGATCATCCGTCCGCCATGTCGAGACGCGACGCTGGGCGGCGCAGAGCGTGCTTGGAGTGCGCTAGGGCGCGCGAGAAATGTTCGAGAAACCTCCCGTGCCTGCGCTGTTCAACAAAGGCACTCGATTGCGCTTATCCCCAGACCAGAAATAAGACAGTCGAAGCATCCCCGTCTTCACAAACTGGTGCCATTGCGCATACTCCGGACCAAACTCTCATCAGCCCTGTCGAGACAGTAGATGACGCGTCGCAGCCTCAGCACGTACAATCAGATCTACCGCTCGCGCTACCTTCACATCGAACACCGCATTCGCAGGACAGTCCTTTCGTCGACAGTGCTGTCCATGAGCAGCAGCCGGGGTTTGACTATGATATGTCCACTTACGATATCGACTGGGACTTCCCCATCAATTGGCTACCGTACGACAATGACATTGAGACAAACTACTACTCGATCCTAGGCCTTGATATGAATCAGCCGCTTGATGCTGGTAATGCAACCGTGATAGATCAGCCAGTTCCCAGCTTTCCCATCATCGACGCTCCGCCACGCCGCTTGTCAGCCGTAACGTCGCTTTCCCCGGGGAGCGGCCTCGGAGTTTCTCCCCAGTTGAGTATGAGCTCTGGACGCACCATACCCGGAGACCTATACGCCACGAGCTCAAATGGTGCCCGGCGTCCATGCACTGCCAAGTCAAAGCAGCTGTTCCCACCGCCAGGGCTTCAAGGATACACACAGCTACCCATCATTTCCCAAGACCCAGGCCTCCGAGCTAACAGCCCTTCAATACTTGCGTTCCCAAATCTGAGTCACATAATTCTGGAGGACGAAGCGTACAGAGAGTCCTTCATGACAGAGTTGACGTACAGCAAGATCTGCGACGCTTTTAGACAAACGTGTCTCGAATCCTCCATGTTCCATCAGCACTACAACTCTGCTGACTTTCCGTCACTAAAGCTACTCGAATACTTCGTCAAACTCTTCTTTGAACACTTCGACCCCATCGTTCCGCTTGTTCACCCTCACACAACAGACCTCAATGGGAACTGGGTTCTTGCTCTGGCCATCTGTGCTATTGGGAGCCAGTACTCAGCCACAGCGGACATCCACGCATGCGTTGTTCCATTTCATGAATTTCTCAGAAGGACTTTGCTTACTCAATTGGAAGGATCGGAGCTCAACCTACCGCTGGCTCAGGCTCTTGTACTGAGTCAAGCTGGCCTGTTGTACTCTGGTGGTAGTCAGCTTCAGAAGGTTGCTTACGAAAGGATGGGGACTCTGCAGAGAGTCATGACGTTCTATCATTGTCGATCTGATTCCCAACGAGATCTACTGGATCATGGTGAGGGAGATGAAGATAGATGGCGAGGCTGGGTCGAAGATGAGACGTGGCGTCGACTGTGCTATTTCATTTGGGTGAGTTCATGGCGCCTTGTCCTTTCAGGACAGAGACTGACACACAGAAGCTATTAGATCGCATGGGACGGTACTTCTTTGATGACCACCAGACAGGTACATTCAACGTCGCAGGCCTGACCTTGCCGCACGATGGCCTTTGGTCACAAGCAACCTCATCAGATTGGGCGCAGCTCCATTGCCGCGTCCAAGGTACGTTGCATCTCCCCTCTCCCCTCAAGTCCCAATGCTTCCCCGCCACAAGCGAACCCAACACTTGAAGCTGCCATCAGCTCTCTCTTCCGCGAACGAACCGCCAAAACCGATCTCGGCGAATTCTCCCGAATCCTCCTCCTTCACGCAGTCTACCAAGAATACACCACCGTCAGCACCTACTGCAAGCGCCCTCTCTCATCCTGGATCCCCCAGAACAACCCTGAGCCTCGCAGCGACGAGATCCAGCACCTTCAGCTCTCCGACTCCAACTGGCGAAACGCTGCTCTCGATTGCGTGGACACGCTTCACTGGGCTGCTAATGCCACCATAGCGTCGCTACTTGGAGCCGAGCACCCGACGGTCCTGCATCTGCACTTTTCGCGTGTTGTGCTACTCGTTCCACGGAGAGCGATAATCACGCTGGCGAAGTATCTCAAGGCGCCGGAGGATTTGAGGAAGGAGGCTGCGAGTCAGAAGGAGGCACTGCAGGCGGAACGGGAGATATCGGAATGGGCTCAGCAAGATGGCGTAAGTTCTTTTGGGTGCAAGATTGGTGAGATGCTAACTTGGCTACAGTCCAAAGCTCGACTTGCCGCGCTGCACTGCGGCTGTTTCCTCTGGCACGTCCGACGCTACGCAAAAATGACATTCTACGAACCCCCCTGCGTATTCTGGGCGACCCTGACCCTCTGGGCATACAGTGTATTCTGCAGCAAATCACGAAGACCTGATCCACGCAGCGGGAGTGCAACACGCCAGATATCGCCCGATCGATCAGACGACGAGAATCCCACGTTCATAAGACTCGATCGACCTAATGATGATGAGATGGTGCAGCTGTTTGTCAGGACGGGCGTGTTGAAGGCGTATATCAGTGGTGTTGGGGATATTTACTCAGCGACTGCGCCGAAGAGAATCTTGAAGGAGGGAAAGAGGGTTCTGGAGAGTGTGAGTTTGGCGTGGGGACGAAACCGAGAGTATATGGAGTTGTTACAAGCTTTGGCCTGATACTTGGAGTCCATTGTGTCTTATGGTGGAGAGCAATTGTTGGTGTTTGTGAGCAGGTTCGACACAGAGAGGCACGGCTTACAGGCCACAACCGAATGTCATGAACGGGCTTATCCTCAGGTCTAACTAATACATGGAATTGGGGCTGGTTTCTGCATATAGCTTGTGATCAATCACTGGCGTGCTCTCCTGACGTTATTGCCTGCCTGTGTATTTGTGGCTACAATCTACCGTACCTAGATCTGTAGTCGGAGCTACGTGCCCTCAATGTTGAAATGGTAGGTCTGCATGGCTGTGATTTACTAAAGCAAGGCCATGATAATGACCTGACAGCTTCTGCCACTGCAAGTGCTTATTTAGCTACACAGCAAGCTTCATGATGTGTAAAAAGATCGGATGAATCACGCGGCTACAGAGAGAGCAATTTGGCACAAAGGGGGCTTCTCATTTTCTCCCCCTCTTCTTTTTTCTTTTCCCTTTTCATCATCAACACCACCACTGCCTGTTGCGTACGTATGACCTATGGCTCAAATATGATCAATACTAATATTCCTTCTTCATACAGACCATCAAGATGAACCAGTACGAGATCCCTTATGTCGCGACATTCTTTTCGGCATGCGCTCACTATTCAGTAGCAACTACGAAAGCATCATCAAAAAGAGCCTGAACGAAGTGGTATGTGTTATGCGCGCCCATGCACAGAATAGGAAACTAACTTGTTGATAGCCTGGACCTCTTCTAGTACTCCCTGAAGGTCCTGACCTTTCCAGGGTCGTTGTTTCACAACGAGAGCTTGCTCGGTACACCAAAAATTCACTGCAGCATGATGTCCTTGACTTGCCCGGCATGCCTGTGACCTTTATGAACGGCCGGGTACGCTGGGGGCAAATCTTGGGCATGAGGGACGGGTACATCAATGCCCTTCTCATCCAGAGTCGAGGCACACGGGCGGCGGTTCCTTGCGCTTCGTGCGCCAAGGCAATGGAAAAGGACCGCGCCTCGTACGCGAATCCCTTCCCCTCCTGCATTCGTCTCCCGGGTCACTTCGGTGGCAGCTGCGGCAATTGCAAGTGGAGGGATCATGCTCTTCGGTGCCACACACAAGAAGAGGCCGGTGCTGGTGCGGGATCTCGAGAGGAGCCCGTCGACCGTGATGATGGGGGGGATGATCCAGTCGTCGTCTCAGACGATGATAACCTTGGCGTTGATGCGCTCGAGGACGCTGGTGATTTCCTCTCCGGAGCGGAAGATGAGAAGGACATGGAGATGAGCCTAGTCCCGCTCCCTGATGACGGATCCGCTGGTGTTGGTACCCAGGACGATCCTATTCGGATCGACTAGGTGAGTCATATTTTCCTTTCTCTGCGTGCGCGAACCTTAGATAGCTTTTCGCCGAAGAAGCCCTGGTCTATAACCTTGTGTGGAGGCACCAGGACGATGGCTGGCACCTTCGCGTGGTGTTCTGGGTCAGTAACTAAGGATTAATTGGCATATATGTATATGTACAATGTCCTTTAGTGAAGCAAAGACCAGCCGAGTGAATCAATTTGCGTGAGGCATCCCACGACCCAACATCTCACCGATCTTTATGAAGGTCTCTCTTTAGCGTTCAGTAACCCAAGCTGGACTCGGCCGAATAATAAGTCCGTATGACTTCTACCGTTGCATTCAAGTTCTCATGCCTGCCAAGAAAACCCATCTAACTCAGAAAATTCGTCACCTTTACATGCAGGTTCAAAAGCCGTATTTCCAAGCCGCGCGCTAACAAAGCATGGCTTTTCTCTAGCGCTGACTCGTGTTCTCGCATTTTTGGTGCGAGAACCTTTGTAAAATGCCGATGGAAAAAGCCGATTTCGGAATTAAATTCGGATAACCGGCAAAGCGTACATCCGGAGGCGGGGACCCCGTTGATTGATAAGATGGCACAGATAAAAAGGACCGAGATCCTTTCATTTTCGTGTCCGGCTTCTTATTCCTCTGATTGTTCAAATTATAGAGATATAGACATCATGACTGCAGGTTTGAAGAACGTTGTTGTCATTGGCGGCTCGTATGTTGGGCTTGTAAGTTCATTCTACGAAATGGTGATGGGTTTGACTAATGCAAATTTAGGCTGCTGTGAAAGAGCTGGCGACGCTTCTGCCAGTTACTCATCGTGTATGAGCACCACGTAAACCTCAAGAGTCAATGGCTAACATATCGTAGGTCCTCTTGATAGAACCTCACAGTCATTTCCACCATCTCTTCGCCTTCGTAAGTCCCTCCCAAATCATATCCCACCCAAACTAACCCTCTCAGCCCCGATTCGCCATCGTGCCAGGCCACGAACACAAAGCCTTCATCCCCTACACCGGCTTCTTCGCCTCTCTCCCCAACGCCCCCAACCACACCATCGTCCGCGCCCGCGCAGTATCCCTTCAAAAGAACCAACTCACCCTCGACAGACCATGGCAAGGCTCAACAGAAATTCCATTCGAATACGCTGTCGTCACGACGGGAACGCGACTCCAGGCACCTAGTAATATGCAGCATGATGACAAGAAGCCCTCTGTTGAGTACTTTAAGTCTTATCAGCAGGGCATCAAGAATGCAAAGTCTATTGTGATTGTTGGTGGTGGTGCGGTTGGCGTGCAGATGGCGACGGATTTGGGCGAGGTTTATCCGGAGAAGAAGGTCACGTTGGTTCATTCGAGGGATAGGCTTATGCAGCTTTATCATGAGAAGATGGATGCTATTCTCAGGGATAGATTACAAGAGCTTGGTGTTGAGTAAGCCAGCCTTTCCGTGATGAGAAGAGAAATACTAACAGAGTAGTGTTATCACCGGTACGAGAGCCGTGATCCCAGCCAAGGGCTTCCCAACAGATGGATCAACATTCGAACTAGAACTCAAAGACGGTCGAAAGATACAAACAGATCTCGTCATTCCAGCAACAGGCCAAACACCGAATAACCAGTTCCTCAAAGACCTTCAGCCAACGTCTGGATACGAGATCATCAACCCGGCCAATGGCTTCATCCGAGTCGCGCCGACACTGCAATTTGCGGATCCTGAGTACTCGAACCTGTTTGCATGCGGTGACATCGCCGACAGCGGAGCTCACAAGGCCGCACGCCCCGGAGCAGGACAAGCGCAAGTCGTAGCGCAGAACATCGTTGCTATGGTAAACGGTGGACGACCTGAGCAGACCGTCACAGTTGATCCTCCTGCTATTCATCTATCTCTTGGATTGGTACGTATCACCCAGCGGGCTGAGTTACGGTGGCTAACAGCTTGGTAGAAAAAGAACATTGTGTTTAGAAACCCTGCGAAAGGCCAGACTGAACCTATGATCATTTGGAGAGATGAGTAAGTCTTCTGCTTCGTTTTGCAGTGCAGATGCTGACGTGTTGATAGTGGGTCGAGAGATATGAACATTGAGGGAGTTTGGGAGAGGAGGGGACAGAGAGTCACGAAGCAAGATGACTACCATCTTTGAGGTTAATTTTGTATAACGTAAACTTTACGCAGTGCCCACCAATAGATTATGTTATTACAGATCCAGAGAATACCTCAAATGTAGTCGCTTAGTTAAAATCGCAAGTGAGAGTCCTGATACCTCGTTGTTGAAGTTTATGTCTGTTTAGGGTTGTATAACAACAATCCAGACACCGTTAGGAAAGCCTCAGATCTGTCTGCACAATAAACCGTAATTCAAGTTCACGATTACACTAACTATGAGGAAACA
This sequence comes from Fusarium sp. NRRL 52700, assembly GCA_013396095.1. Taxonomy (NCBI): domain Eukaryota; kingdom Fungi; phylum Ascomycota; class Sordariomycetes; order Hypocreales; family Nectriaceae; genus Fusarium; species Fusarium sp. NRRL 52700. The sequence goes on along the minus strand of JAAQRM010000217.1, from coordinate 176,644 downwards.
AGCCAACAGAAAGATCGTATGGTCAAAAGCTTCTAGAAATCTTTGCCCATCACGGTCGCAAATCAGTAGCAGTTTGGTCAAAGGTCAAGCGGTGGCAATGTAAGCTTTGCTTTGCGATCATGGAATGACGACACAGTTATGTTGCACGCTCGAGCATCAAGGATCGAGCACCTGGAAAGTAGAAGTGATACGAACGGTGCTAATCTTGCATTGTAGAAATTCTCTAAGATCTTTGACGTTTGTCGTCGGCAACCTTCCAATATCTGCCTTGGCCGGTACAAGGACATGATAACAGTTCACCTCATCGTCCTTGAGCATCAGTTTCCTCTTCATTGAGATTCCGTACCACATTCCATCTACCTTTGAATCACCATTCACGGAGCAACTGTGTAAGAAGTTTGGTATGCTACCTGAATTGGATTTATGAGGATGATATCTCAGGTTGGCAAGCCTGACAAGATGCTTCTATCGTGCTCAAAGCTTATGATGTCTCACGAGACATATCAAGCCAACACAATGAAAGGTCCTGACTAACTTGTCCGTCTTCGTGCCGTTGACTCCACTTCTACTGAGTTCTGGGATCAACAAGATTCCGTGTAAGTCTTTCAAGAGGTTTCTAAGGGATTCGACAAGGAATCTGTAGCAGCAACAATCAGGATCAGTGGACGCCACCGCAGTGATTTATCCCTCCGTCCAAAGTCAACCGAGCTTCCTGAAGACGTAAAGAAACCTTATGGATCCTATGTGAGCTTGATACCCACGAAGCTGAGTCCCCCATGCATGGCCTTGCATTCACAGTCTCCATCACATGAAAAGATAATCCTCACGAACTACCCTCACGACGAATAACAACTTGCGCCAAGGAAAAACTTGTCTTTTACTTCACCACTGGATTCGATATGACGCTAGGTGTATTCAGAAGTGCTGTGCCACAGGGGAAAAGAATAAGTGTCCGTCATTTACGATTGGCCAACGGATAAATAAACTTTGCAAACGTGAATACTGGCCAAGTCAGGGTCCAAACCTTGACCAACTAAGCTTTCCGTATCCCCTCATGTTTATCATGCTTAATTCCGAGACCACTGGCAAGTCAAAACACGCTTTTATGTCAATTCACTGTACACCCTCGCCTGTCATGTAAGGTAATTTAGGATAAGCTTAGGATATCTTTACCAGGTTTAGGATACATTCTGATGAATTTATATTTAATACTCTACTTTTAAATCTGAGTTTCTTTCCCTTTCGAGACCTACTCACATCCATAAGATTGGAAAGACTCAGCCGGCTATCGTGAACGGAATTGCTCTCTCCTGCTGGGAAGGAGAAATACTTGGAGACGAGGGATAACGGCAAAGGAGGTATGGGAGTATGCATTGCAGCGTTATAATTATGTATGTAATATAAAATAAATAAGAGGCGGACATGTAGTCTGGATATAATGACGAGCTTATCGATCAAAAAGCTCATAATATGAAGCGCAACTGGGCAGATTAGCCTCATGCTATGTAGTATAAATAGAGGCTCAAACTATAAACCTAATATTTGATGCTGTGGTGCTTATCCTACTGGTAACGATCACGACTTAAGCTTGAAGCTACTTTGAGAAACATACTTATGAGGGGAAAACAGCCGACATGGAATTGTGGTGCATAGGCTCAGGAGGCTCTCGTAGCCCTGCAGATCAGCGATAAGGCGCTGGGAACTGTAGTACTAGATTGGGCCACCGTCCGCGATACGGCTAAATTGGACAGAACCCCATGGAGCATCGGTTTGATGGTCAAGCTGCAGTCTTTTACTTACCCGGGGCTAGGGGAGGAAAGAAAACCCTTAACCCTAAGTAATAAAAATATTTAGGTAAACCTAGCCTAAGCTTAGGGGACTCTTTATCAAGTTTATTTTTATACCTTCTATTAAGGTCCGGTATTTTCTTGCTCCCCGAGGCCGGGACACCCACCCAGTCGAATGCAAACTTTCGACTTGAGGACCCCGCTATCATCGACGCAACACTGATGCCGACTTGAAGCTCGTCTTCGGCCAATTGAAAATGGGCTACATTTGTGCCCGTGCGATGTGATTGAACTGACCTCTTTATTGAACCTGCAGCAATACTCGTTAGCGCTATCTTGGTTCCGTTACGATTTGTCGGTGATCAATTAAGAAGTGCCTCGTCACGTTATCGGGAATAACCGATAGAAAATGTGTTAGAACCGGATCTCTAATTTTCGGGCGAGCTTGCGGCCCGACCAGCCCAAGAGCTCTCATCTACGCGACCTCGGTCAGTTATTTCCAGGCAAGGATCCCCAAGTCACAAGCTTTTCGGGAGTGGATTTCGGCATGTTTATAATTAAAACAAGATCCAAGTTTCCTTCGTTAGGATGCGACAGTGGACAGCCCCGTGTGTCAAGGCTTTAGCTATGGCTGCCTCCTTAAATGCACAGGCCGTGTCATGTCGTGCCGAGGTGGCTGGTTACGCCCTGCGACAATGGTGAAAGCACATGGTGCTGGTATTGGATTGAGTAACCAAGGGGACCAAAGGAAGAGTAGCAAACGTCAGTGTACGGGCAATCATGTCCTTGAAAGCCATCGTTGTATTACTTGGAACAGACACGTGTATGCTGCTCCTCCTCAAGATGATGGTTGTTGGCTGGTGATGTTCTGTCTCAAACACGGTCGGGACCCTAATGACTCGACGATGAGTCAACTTTACATGTCCAAAACCAACAACAAACACCGCCATGAGAGAAATACTTAAAGTCAATGAAAATAAACAGAAAATCACAATCATTTAGTCAACAAATATTTGGCGGAAGTAATGGCTCTGCGACGTCGCTGTAATAGTTATGCAAGCACGTGGTCAATCTCCAAAACGAGCCTTCACCAGAACAAGACAGTCAGCAATTCATCACGGTCGCATCACGGCTACTGGGTAGAACCGACCAAAAAAATAATACAAATCGCTTGCAATTAATTGACAAAGAAAATCTAGAGTAAAGAAGGTCTAAATACATCCAATTAACCCACCAAACTTGTACACGAATTGAAACCCTATCATTTTGCCATCGCAACTCCAAAACTTTTAAATCCAGGCCCAAACTTTTACAATTACATGTCCCGCCAATTCGTACATAATAAAATACACGCTAAACCACAAAGAATCGAGGGTATCCTATGATGTACAAGTAGCCAAGCTTACGGGTCAAACGCTAATACATGAGAGAGAAGAAAGAAGAAGGAAATTAGAGGCGGTTGGTGAGAGCGATGCCCGGCGACGCAGGGCGGTCAAGCTCAAGACGGTGCATGTGCGCGTCGAGAGCGCTGACAGATGTAGACGCGCCAATGGACGTATGTCGCTTGTGACGCGATGTCTTCTTGGTGACGCTCATCTTGCGAGGGCGTCCGTTCTTCTCGGCCGGTGACTTGGGGCACTTGTCGTCGCACGTAGCGGTCGAGGAGATGGAGGAAGTAGACGAGTGCGTGGATGTCGTGCTGGCGTAGGATGAAGCGCGCGAGATGGAGGAGTGGATGGATGAGCGCGATGACGCCGTCTGGGGACGTTCAGCAATGTCGGAGAGGATCTCCTGCGGCGTGCGCGGCTTATCGTTCACCATGCCCAGACAGCGCTGCCACCAGCCCTTGTCCTTCTCATCAGAGAACTCAACCATATCGCCCAGCGCCTCCTCCGCACGCTCCGTCTTGTCCTCGTCGAGGCGCAGGGCACCATGCTCAGAGGCCAGCTCCAGCAGGGCGGCTGCATCACAGGCATCGCGTCGCTTGCTGTTGTCGTTCTCATGCAGACCGCAGGCGTCCATCTTGAAGATGATGAGGTCCTCGAGCGACGTGTACGGGAGAGTCGCTTCGTTGGTGACGTCGCGGACGCGCTTCGCTGACTCGGGGAGGTACGGGCTCAGCCAGTCGGGGATGAGCTTGACTTCAATCTCCCAGCCGCTCGTGTGGCGGTACAGAACGGTGCCGGACTTTTCGACGAGGGGACTGATCGGATGCCCGACGATTTCTTTCTTGACGCGGCCGGGGGAGGAGGATTTGCTGATGACCAGGTCGATGCTCTACGACGTTAGGTGTTAGACGGTGGTGCGCAAGAGTAATCGCGATTGAGGGAAGACGTACTGCTATGCGGTTCTGGCGCGAGAGATACTTTGCGACAGCCAAATCGCCAATGACGGCGAGTTTGGTGTTGTCCAGGCCGGGAATGTCGGCGATGAGACGGATGATGTGAAGTGCAGCTTGCTCAAGCTGGGCGAAGCTTAGTCTTTGCGCCATGGTCTGCACAGGTTGCTTTCTCTCACAAAAGCGACTAGAGACTTCGCCCGCTGCGGTTCAAAAGGAATGAGATACAACAAGAACCCCTTCCATTCTTTGCCTGCGCAGTCCCCTAGATATTAATATTGTCCGTTGTGTGTTATTTTTTTTTGGCCCTTTGGTCCCTGCGTCTACGGCACAACCCAAACAGTGCCCAACTTGGCCATTTCTGCAGGGGGTTCCAAGGATTCTGCCAATGGGATGGTCTGTGTACCTGGCCTGCCAATCTTAAAATCTCAGGGTATCCCAGTGAATTGCCATGGCTTCCGCGCGTTGGGTTTCAATGCCCAAGGGGGAGGCGGATTGTGTCTTGCTTGGAATGAGAGTGTCTCGGGCGAATCGAATTGACAGCGATAGCCTTGACATTTTGTTTTGTTGACTTGAGAAAGCAAGGCTTGTAGCTATTTCTTGGGGAGACGACAGGATCTCGATTGCTGGAATGAGTGTGCTGGGAAATGAGATTTTAGCATTGACCCAAGGGCAGTGCTGACACGAGCCTCGAAGCCGGGGTTTTCTTTTCATGTCCCTGATTTCATTCCTTTTTACACAATATCTCGAATATTTCTCGGGCAATTACGACGTTCATTCTCGTGCGAAAACTTTTATCGCATGACTTTTACAGGGGATTCACTGTTAATTGTTTCCAGGTTGATCCAAGTTGTTTTGATCGGGGCATTTTAATTGAAAGGCCTGAGGATCGTGATCAGCGGCGTAGTGAAACAGACTGCGCAGTTTCAGGCTGAATCTTCAATGTGGCTGGAATGAGTCCTCCCTTCAAAACAAATTCGAGTCATACTCCGTACATGATAAGTAATGGATTTTTAAATTTCCCCAGGATCACGGGCCGTAGCGGATTTATTTCCATCAACTATCCACTTGATGCCCGATTAAAACGCTCGAGTGGATGCCAACTAGATGACGTCGCGTATACCCTGGAGGTAAGGCAGAAGTCAATTGAGTCAGCCCTGCACTTGTCCAGACATGCGACGCCTTGAAAAATTAGAATCTACTTGCTCTGAAACGATTTGAACTGAGTAGAGTGTCACGATAATAAACAATTATGTTGTGATATTGCCCTATTGGCATGTGAACAGAGACAATATCAGGATTAGACTCGTTTGGGCATGACAACCAAAGGTCATCTGGTCGGCAACAGCCTTCATCCCCGAGAAATAAAGCATCGCGCAGTAAAAGCTGACTAACAAGTGTTTCAAATGAAGAGACAGCAATGTCAGACACCTGTATCTGCCAAATGCGTCCAAAATCTACCATCATTGTCCAGTATTGTAGCGCACCATCAACGTTGTCAAGGCCATTAGAGCGATGACCCTGGGTTTAGCGATAACAGTATGCTGTGCTGAGCTCGCCATTCATATACTGTAATAACGGTCTGAAACTTGAACAACATCCGGTATGGTGTAGTGGCTAACATTTCGCGCTCTCATATTCTGAGGGATCAGTACCGCGGAGCCCAGGGTTCGATTCCCTGTACCGGAGTTTCCTTTTTTCTTTTTATCTTCAGAGCTGTTTACAAATTTAATACTAATTATTATTTATCCTCCTTGTACACTCCTGTCTTTTTTTGCTCCTTTGCTGTTTATATAACAGACCTCTAAATACCAATAAGATTGCCCTTAAATGTCTTGCTGCTGACTCCTCCGAAAGTCAGGCCCCAGAATCTCCTCCTCACTCTGATTCTCACGGTATCCCCTCTCCGCCTCTGCGGCAAACACCTGATTCTTATTATATAAACTCCCGACGCCCCTTCGCTCATTCTCTTGCACGTAAGCTTCAGACGCGCTGTCCTTTATGTGTATCTCGGCTGGATACTTTGTACTTCCACCAATGGTCTGCAGAGGAAAGGATGCGCCAGAGTTCTGCTGATACTTGCTGCTGTTGCGAGAACTCCATTTGTTTAAATACTTCTTGTAAAGTGGTCTGCACACGGGAATGCCGCTGCAGATCATTGTTACGGTCATTTCGGCGGCGGACCAGACGATCAGGCCGACAGGGTCCTCTGATGGATGTTAGTTGTGACCTGTATGCATCAAAGAAGACGTACTGGTATGATTGGGACTCTTGAGTTTGGGTATCTCGAGGGTTCTCTTGATGCCAAACGCTCCAGCACTGAAGTATCGTTAGTTCGGTCTGAAGAACGCAATGGGAGCTGTTCATACATGACGCCCAGACTGAGACTGCTGAGGATGATAATCTTCTCTTTCATCTTCATCTTCAATCCCCAGATAAACAACCAAGGGAAACCAGCGAGGAAAAAGTCCACCACGACGCAAAGAACTGCTGGCGTTAGTTCTATCCACGCACGCTCGCAATGAGTACTCACTGCAGAGCAACATGGACGCAGGAGTCGTATCCACTGTACAGCGCCCACCAGGTATGGTCCTGTCCCAGAGATAATTCGGCGGAGTGCACTGTAGCCAGTACACAAAGCAGACAGTGACAGAAGCGCACATCAGACTCGCCATAGATATCCAAATAGCCACCTTGTGCCATTGCTCCTTCACAAGGCGAAGCAGAAATAAGCCGAGTGACCATTTCGCTAGACTCATTCCTACTATCGCGAAGCTTTGGCCAACGGCTTCAAAGATGAGCGCGGGGGCTAGGTCGGAGGGGTTGTTCTGGATTATATCGTCCATATCTTGGCCGACGCCGTAGTCGACTGCGACGGTTATGAAAACTGTGTCGAGGAGGAGGAATATCTACTACACGTCAGCGGACTTCAGGTCGGTATCGTGTCGCATCGTACCCAGGCTAGGTTGTAGACATGGTCGTCGATGCCGAACGACTTGACGACAAAGATCCTCGTATACACCCTCAGTACGACAAAGATGAGCGCAACAGCCGTCAAAGCCCACATCTCCCCAATGATCCGAGGCCCTTCCCCTTTGATCGCCATAATGAGTATCTCTCAGAAAATATGTGCTGTAACTTATAAACCCGACAGTTCAGTCCAGTCAGCGACGAAGGAGAGAAAAAAAAGCAACCACTGAGATGGTTTTCGCGAAGAACAAATGGGGCAGAACCAACAGATTTCCTTCCAAGCCACGCAGAATAAATACAAACACAGCAAACGGGTTCATTCCCAAAGCGGCTATCCTAGACTCGCGATGGCGAAAAGCCAATGCTATTGATACAGATACTTAGCATTCCAAGCAGACCCAGGAAGTTGGGTAGCAATCCTGATATTCGGATTCGGCACAGGCGATTATTTCTAATGCCCTCTCATACGGCGTTAACCGACTTGTCGTTAACGTGGCTTGGTGCATAGGGCGATGCGATTGGGTAGATTTCAGCCAATTTGTTCATATGACGCTATTTCGTGGAGGAAATTGGAATGAGCATCAGGCGATCTGACGATGGCTTTAAGGGGGGTACATTGCGGGGGGCTTGTCAAGAGGATCTGATCTGATGTTGTAACCCAACCTGGGAAGGCGCTTACGTCACGTGGCCATCTACATTTCTTACTAATTAAACAGTAACTCATGCCATACTATCTCTATCCTACCATAAGCCTTTCCGAGACTTACGATCAGGGGTGTGTGACGAAATGTGGCGTTGGCGACAATAGAAACCTTGGATGGGATGCTCCGCGCTACGCCCGCTGATGGTTCACGGTAGAGCTCTACGAGTGGGTACCGGCAGCGGAATTTGATCATGAGTTTAATTTATTCGAGATGTGCATTGTTGGGAGATCTATATAAATGATGTCGTGTATGACGATGGCGCAGAGATGTCAGAGTCGGGTTGTTTTCGCCACTTATTGTCCAGTTTCTATACTGCAAGCCTTTTGACGTGACTTGTTGTCCAGCATTGGGAATGGTTATTATTCCATCGAAGTGCGCAAAGGCCGCATGAGGCTGGCATTATTGCTGGGTATGTTTCTCAATCGCCGCCGGTGTATCAACATGCTCCGTGTAGTCACTCCGCTTGCGCGTATACGAGAGACCCTCATGTCTTGCTCCCTCTTACATGACTTTGGCTGTACCAGAAAAAGAATTCTCGACGATTAGCCTCAGCATGAGTGAGATGGGCTTTGCACAAAGTATCGAGCAAATGATTATAGCCCTTGAACCGAATGGATTGATTGTGAGGGAGCGTAGATATGAGGCTATCATTTGGAGGATAAGATGAAGTCCTTCTCTTTCTCTCTCCCTTATTGTTTTTTAAGCATTCGATTTCTCCTAGGTCAATTATGCTCCGAGGTAAGGTCTCTTCATCTATGCTGATATACGAGGCCCGCGATGAGCCTGTTTGCTTCGCCAATAGACAAGGAATTGCAATCGGATGCGGAGAGCACTTACCGCCATGGTAGTCATTGAGACAGAGCATGCTTCTATGCTACAGCCTTTCGTCGATCTCTCAGTGCTGCTGCAACGTGGAACATAGCCTCTCAACGCCTGACATGCCTTCAGTGTCGCAGGTAAGCAGTATATGCTCGTTAGATCGTCCCAGATGAACCCATCTATAACTTGGTAATATGATACTACCTTCGGTGCTAAGTGCGGGCTCAAAAGATTTCCCCAGTGTTAGCTATGTTCATTGGCATTAGAACTCCTTGGTCGTGTCATATGAATCCCGGCGTTTATCGGCCATTAACGCGAGTTATTCCCGGGGCCGCCATTGAGATCCATTTAATAAGCCAGTTCGATGTCTCAGCGAACAGCCGTAAATGCAAATGCTAATTTTAGAACAGTTAGTCTTTCTGGGGAAATCGTCCAGAGTTGGCAATCATTATGATAACGCGCGGGAATAAAGACTATCTGTAAGTTGCAGGGCTTAGACGCACCAGTCAGAGCGCCTTCATCCGTCGGTAACCTTATCCCAGCCGTTGTATCGACAGCGTTTGACGACATGGACACCGCTGGGCTTGCTCATGTTTGACCAACGGTAACCTATCAACAGCGACAAGACCAGCAAAGCATCCAAGTCGCATCGATCTATCGGAGACATAACAAGCAATCTGGCTCCTTTTCTTTACCAATAGCAACTCGCCCACCAGCACTCGACTCCTGTGGTCACACGGGGTCTAGTCCGTGATAAAGCATCGGAATTCCGTGCTTGTAGGATCCTCCTCCATGCAAGTCCAGACGCGCCCATAAAATCCATCAGCATGCATCGATCGGGACAAGGCGAAGTAACAGATAAGTGGCGAGCTGCAATAGGCTAATCCGGATCTTCAAAACCAGATCATGCGGTAGGGCTAGGAAATGCAACCTGACATCCGCGATAAGGCATACGTCGTCGATCTCCCATTCTAGAGCCCGCTTATCAAGCGCTCAGTCCGAGCATGATGCAGCAGATCGCGGCCGACGGTTGCAGGCTCGTTACCGTATTTGACAGGGCATCCAGCGGGTCGTTCCACGGTTTGGGATAAAGGTGGACCAGGGATTGAACAGTTCCTGGATGAAGATGCGCGGCGGGGATTGAGTGATGCTGACATGTGTAATGAGCATTCCATATCCGTACTGAAACATAAGCCAGGTCTGAGAGTTGCTACAGACCTGCCTATTCAGTAGCAGTCGCGATTGATAGCGCCAAGATGACGGCCAAGAAATGCATCATGAGATTTAAATCCGAAGCCCGAACGCCAAGTAACATTGCGTGCGAATCCAAGCGGAGAATTACGACTCGGCGCCGAGAAAATGGCCTATCGTACCCGTCTTGGCCCAGCCTGTCAACATGCGGCTCTGCACTGACCTCGAGAGCAATGAACCCGCATTTCACATCTCAATTACGAGATAACAACAAGGTCTCAAGCACGATATCTCAACCGTATCTTGCACCATGACCCAAACCCCAAATTGAATCTGGGGGAAAACGTTTTCATTACTCGATAAATTGGAGAAACTCCATTGGGGAAACGTCGAGTGGAGAAACGAAAAAAACGGAGCCCGAGGCGCTAAGCAAAGGGTCCTCTGCACTGGGAACTTCTGCCCGGGTCTGCAATTACAGGGGGGGAGATATCTTGGCGGGTTCAAAAAGGTCGTGGGGCCGCTGACGAGCGTCAAAAGTTCCGACGCCATGCGCGTGTAGGTCTTGTCTTGGCAGGTTGATTAAACGCGCGAAGCAGACGAAAAGACGTTAAGTACTAAAAGAACAGTTGGGTAATGTCAGATTCGGTGGTGGTCAACTTTTACATAATAAATAGAGTTCCCCCGCGAAAAAAAGAACCTTGTTTGCAAGCTTATCTGGAGAAGTGCCAGAAGAGGAAGCTGGAGTGTTGAATCTGTGAGGTAACGAGATCCATTATACGAGGTTTTGACGTGCAACGCGTGCGTCTCATGTTTAAAATGTTAATGTTAATTCAGTGGGGACTGGGGACGTTGACAGGCGATATCTCTACATGCAGTTTCTGAGCAAGGTAGCATCGTGTATCGCATCAGTCAACATTTAATTAATTAATCGATTGCCACTATCTGCCTTCATTTGATCTCGAGCGGCAACAGTGAAAATTCGTTTAGCTCGTCGGGAATAGTGGGCAGATGTATTTCCGAAGCTGTAACCAGGTTAACTGCTTTAGGAAGGTTACCGTTACATGAGCTTTAGGGTACAAGAGAGGTTTGAAGCAGAAGATGTTGGAATGACGTGCTGATATCAGGCAATTTTGAAGTTCTGGAGAAGGATTCTAATAATTTGAGACTACTGGTCCAGATATGGACATTGAGACATGCAAATTATGTTTATGTCTCGATTCAACTTGACCGTGAAGAAATGAAAGTCATGATTGAGTACACGACACTCGTCCCTCCAATTGTCGCTCAGACCCCTCATGACACGTTCAAGCCACCACTCAACGCTTCATCCCTTTGCAAAACGGAGAGGCGACGTTGATCTTGTCAATGGCAATTAATAAACGACCAACCGTAAAGCCAAGACCAAGCCAGGCGAATTGGCTTCAGCGCTCTTGGCAGCTGAAGACGCCACGCCACAGTGTCGGGCAGCTGGTGGCTTGGCCCCAATCGCAGCCGACGTAAAATAACATTCGGAGCCGGAAGACGCCCAGATCCGACGTCCAAGCCAAGACACTCAACGCACACGATACAATTAAGTAAACTATTTGCATTGTTCAATGTCACTGTTGCAATCCTTTACCAGGTTCTTCCCTGATACCAAACCGCTTCTCTGGGTCAAACAGATACAGCCAAATGTTCGAGAACAAAAGACAGAAGCACAAACATTCACTTCCTTCGGCCGACGTTACGAGAATGTCGACCTTCCCCGTTGGGTATCATGGCAAAAGGACCGATCCCGTACAAACTAGTGCTCGGGCCAATCCCCGCATGTGGTCTAACTCCCTCCCTGGAACTTTTGTCGTTGAAAAGCGTCCTGTTCTCATTGGTCCCGCCGGCAGATAAGGTGTCTCCACTAAACAACTCTGTTGTCTAAGGTTACTTTGACCTACGACTCTGGGGTTTTTCTGTATCAAGCTGGGATCGTCAACTTGTTCGCTTTTGAGAAGGTGGCAAGCAAGGGGGGACCCATAATGGAGTGATTGCTCGTTGGGTTTACTTTGCCCCGTAGATAAAATCATCTCATGTATATTTATTCTTCACATCCCCCCGCCTCAGAGCAAGGTCTTTCTCTCATCCCTCTCAACCCTCTTCTTCTCTCTCTTTCTTTTTGACAGAAGAATTTCGTCAAAATGACCACCGCAGGTCACCTCGACACAGACGCCATCGCCCGCTCTGGTCTCGCCGACCCAGAGACGCACGGCATCCCCCAGATCGTCGGCAAGGGCTCCATTGACGTGACGCGCCAGCGCTCCGTCTCCGACTCGGACGATGAGCTGCCCACCGAGGAGGAGCTGCAAACGCTGCGCCGCGTCTCCGGAAAGATCAAGTGGGCCATGTACACCATTGCCTTCGTAGAGGCCTGCGAGCGCTTCTCGTACTACGGCTCTGCGGTCCTGTACACCAACTTTGTCGGACAGCCGCTGCCTGATGGCTCCGTGACTGGCGCGCCCCTCGATCCTGACGCCCCAAATGCTCAGGCTGGTGCGCTTGGTATGGGACCCAAGGCTGCGCAGGGTATCTCTCTGTTCAACCAGTTCTTTGCCTATCTCATGCCTCTTGTTGGGTGAGTCCGCCTTGCTCTCATCGATGTCTGTCTTTTGCTAACGTTTTTCAAAGTGCCTGGATTGCAGATGCCAAGCTCGGTCGTTTCCTCACTCTTCACATCGCCATCGCCATCTCTACATGCGCTCACGTGATCCTCGTCGCTGCTTCTTCCCCCACCGTCATTGTCCGCAAGGATCCCGCTTTCGGCGCTTTCATCATCGGTCTTCTTGTTCTCTGCGTTGGCACTGGTTTCTTCAAGGCCAACGTCTCTCCTCTCCTCGCTGATCAGAATGAGGACACAAAGATGCGCGTCGAGGTTCGCAATGGTGAGCGCGTTATTGTCGATCCTGCCGTGACCAACACCCGTGTATTCCTCTACTTCTACCTGGCTATTAACATCGGCTCCGTCTGTGGTCAGATTGCCATGGTGTACGTTGAGAAGTATCACTCCTTCTGGCTCGCCTTCTTTATCCCCACCATCTTCTTTCTCATCGCCCCCATTATCCTCGCTCTCAACAAGAAGAAGTACAAGCTCAAGCCCGCCACTGGTTCCGTTCTCTCCAAGTTCTTGCGCATGTTCTTCTACGTCCGCAAGCGCAGCTCTTTCTTCAGCTTCAACTGGGAGCATGCCAAGCCCTCTCAGATTCCTGTTGACCAGCGCCCTGCTTGGATGACTTACGATGATGCCTGGGTCGATGAGGTCCGTCGTGGTTTGATGGCCTGCAAGGTCTTCCTTTACTTGCCTGTCTTCCACCTGGCTTACAACCAGATGACTGGTAACCTGACCACTCAGGCCTCCACCATGCAACTCAACGGTGTTCCCAATGATGTCATTCAGAACCTGAACCCCATCTCCATCGTCATCATGGTTCCTCTCATTGATCACCTTCTTTACCCCGGTCTCCGCAAGCTGGGTATCTCCTTCACCCCCATCAAGCGTATGACAGTCGGTTTCATCATCTCAGCTCTCGCCATGGTTGCGTCTGCGGTTATGCAGCATTTCATCTATGAAAAGAGCCCCTGCGGCAAGTATGCCAACGGTGATGGTTGCGAACCCGCCGATATCAACGTCTGGGCTCAGTGTTTGCCTTACATCCTCATCGGTCTCGGTGAGATCTTCACCAACGTCACATCTTACGAGTACGCCTATTCCAAGGCTCCCGACAACATGAAGTCCCTCGTCATGTCTGTCAACCTCTTCATGTCCGCCTTTGCCTCGGCTATCGGCCAGGCCTTCACCCCTCTCTCTGGCGACCCTCTCCTCGTCTGGAACTACGTCGTCGTTGCTGTCATCGCTTTCGTCGGTGGTACTGCCTTCTGGTTCAACTTCAAGCACCTCGACGCTGAGGAAGACAAATGGAACATGCTCAAGGCGTCTGAGTACAAGGGCGCCTACCAGCCCAATGCTCTGGAGAACAAGATTTCGGAGGAGCAAGAGGAGCAGCAGGCTCCTAGGGACATTGAGAAGATGTGACTACCTCCCACTTGTAAAAGCTGTTATAAATTTAGTTGTTGAGATACCACCATAGTCTATGACAGGATTGCCTGTTTGAGCAATGCCAATACATATTACACGACTTTAAGATTTGAGTGCCTCGACGTGAATGAACTTGTCCGGTCTCTGAGCTGTGTTTGTAAATGATGGTTGCCTTTGAGATCACTTGTACCGCTAACAACTGATTCAATTGAGTCCTTGTTCTATCTTCACATGGTGACATGAAGTTGCGAAAGCCATCAAAGATTGATTGACTTTGGTTCAATCAGTTAATCCATGGATACTAGGCTGGTGACTAGACGACGTCTCTGAGACAACAAACACTGATACAGAGGCTGGAAACCCTTTCTCTTGTCATGATCTGATCAGAGTTGGTGCTTGATAAGTCGGAGACAGCGATAAGCGGGAAGAAAGCTTAGGGCCTTGAACCGAAATGACAACAAGAATGAAGTTGGGTTAAGTTTAGAACGTATAAAAAAGGTCTGACGTTTTCTTGCTCTTCGATGACTGTTACTCAATGGAGTCGCCAAGGTCAACGGGTTTGCGATAACAGATAAGCGCAGACATGCACATAGCGGGGTTCACCAAAGACGCCCTCGCTTGGAAGCAGAGACAAAGCTCAAGCGCGACGCAAAGTCTATTTTAATAGAAGACAAGTCGTCACGTTGAGAGCATGAAGCCTGATATTGGCAATGAGTAGGAATGAACTTATAAGTACAAATATGATCAGGTATTTCGTCCCCTCGCTCATCATGTTTCCCTGTTTTCAAGACTTGTATTACTATAAAAAGGGCTGCTCTGCAGTTGATGAGACATATTAGGCTCCTGAACCCTTTTCACTTGTTGAACCGCTGTGAGTTGAGGGATTATTCCAAGATATGAGGTTTGTTAAAATGGAGGCAGCTGAAATGTGGATTTGGAGCGCAGCTTGAAATCCGGAAATAACCCGGAAACGCGACTGTGCCTGTTTGCCTTCGGAGCCAACACCATTCAGCCTTTCTTCACTGCCCATTCCATCCAAGAGATGCCATTCAATGTACCTCTAGATCCCAATGTAATCTTCATTGTCCAGCACTGATCCAGCGTTGGCATTCGCGTTCTTGAGAGCCCTCAAAGGCCCACGTCCAACCCTCGCCTCAAGATCCTTCTTGATCCACGTCCACTTCGGCTTGACCCGTCCATTCGGCAGAAAGACATTCGGCATTCCATCAAAGAATCCCTCTCCGGCGAGCGGTCCATCGAGAAAGACACCGCCGGCTGCGCGACGTCTTGCAGGGACCGACTGCCACATTTTCTGAGCGAGCTCGACGTCAAAGTCGGGAGTGTCCATTGGGGGAAGGTTCATATCGACGTTCATAGTCTAATAACACGTTAGAGCTGGGAGGGGAGAAGAGGAGGGAGGTACGGACCTCGATCTTGGCGAGCTTTGCGTGGCGTTCAATGTGGCGCGCGAGACTGCCGTTGCGGTTGACGAGAATGGCTTTGCAGACGGGGCAGTTCTTGGAGGAGCCGCGGACTGAGTTGGCAGATCGGGCTTTGGGAGGGGAGAAAGATGCGAGAGGCTCGGAGACTGGAGATGATAGCTTGGGAGGGGAGGAGGGAAGAGATTTGCGCTTGAGTCTGGTATTGCGAGTCATGGCGATGAGCTTTTGTGAAGATGCAGGTAAATAAAGATATTTGAGGAGTTTGAGGGGTTTAGGGAAAAGGTATAAGCAAGAATGAGAAAAGGGTTGATGAGGGATGATTCTTTATGTGTATTTGTGGATGCAGGCAAAGAAGTGAACGTGCCACTGTTGACAGGTGCCGGGTCAAGAGGGCTAGAATGAGCGTATAATGTCACGGGAATAAGGCGCTGTGGACTCAGCTGCAGCATCTGAATCAGACGACGATAGCCATCAAGTGACTCGGGAGTCTTTGCACTGTTTCACCGTGCGATTGCAAGGAATGGAGAGCTTCAAAGAGAAAGCAAATGTCTTCGAGGCTCAATGTCTTTTTGTCGTAGTTATCTAGTTCTCTATGCCCATCCCAAGAGTGTTCGCCTGCTGCAAATCCATGCCCAACCCCATCTCACTGCCCTCCGAGGGAGGAAAGAAAACTTGGGATCTCGAGGCTGAACGACACAAAGACTTGAGTAACTCAGCCTCAGTCTAGGATACCCTTTGCTGGGCCAATTTCAACACCTTGTATTAAGATCTGATGATTTCTTTCTCCCCAAGGCCCTCATTGAATCAATCATCCCATACCTAGCCCGGAAACGGGCGCTTGTTGCCGCGCCCACGCTCCAGTGAACCACCAGGTCTCTTCACCACACAGCGTGAGATCTCCTCAACGCGCTCCTTACACTTATCCTCCAGCTCCTTCAGCTTGCTGGATGACTCTCTCAGAATTAGATAGTCGTCGCGCTTGAGACCTTCGGTATGAGTTGCAGCGTTCATGGCGCGGTGAGCAGCGGTGACATTGTTGCCTGAGTTTCTGATTAGATCTTTGCGATATGTAGCAGGGCCATTGCACTTACGAATCTCCTTCGCAAGATTGAGCAGCGAATTGGTTGAGAGATCCTTGATCTGCTTCTGCAGCTCATCGTTGCGGTCGGTGAGGCTGAGGATGAGGGCTTGTGTCTCGTCGTTGGGATGGAGGTTGGCTTGTCCTTGGCCGGCTTTGAGGCCGAGCTCGTACGCCTTTTCGTTGATATCTTCGAGGAACCTGGAGTGCTCGAATGAAGCGACGTAGCTGAGCTTCCTCAATTCGGAAGGCTTTTCGTTGGAAGGATTGTTTGAGGAGCCGTTGGGGCTTTGGGATGACATTGTGCTTAGTGAAGATGTTGAAGAAGTGAAAAGCAGAAGTGACTAGAAGCTCGGAAGTGAAGTGGTTTTGAACGTGGAGGGTTGAAGCAAGAGGAACAGAGAAGGAAGTGTAATATAAATAGGAGGATCTCCAAGGCGTTGAGATTGGGTTTGATGTTACTGAATCAGAAGCGGAGAGGGCTTTTTGGAAAGGGGAGTAAAGCAAGCGATCTCGGCGCGATGAATTAGGGATGATGCGGTGCTCATATTTTCGTCTAGATTTTTTTGCCTGTCAATAAATCTCCTCTTGCACAAACTGATTCCATCCGTGTGCTTTGCATCCTCAACTCCACAAACAACAAATATAACATCGACATCGCATGCCTACCGCTCACACATCACCTCAAGATGGTCAAACCCCATCTCACAAACATTTGCTCCACGCAAACAAAGGATGAACCGATGCTTGCAACACCCACCAACGGGCTAGTCGAATCTCAACCTCGATTCGGCCTTCGCTTCCATCCTCACGATGGGTCAGAAAGACCCCAGGTACTTACCTACTATCCGCTCTGCACCCTCGACTCTAACATGTTCCAGGGAAGACACTTTGTGCTACTCTCGAATGCCACGCCGAAGATCCAAATACATCGGCGTGAACTTGGAGCCGTCCACGCGACGCGACACGCTGAGAAATTGTCCGACTTCATCATTGCTGCATTCAGCGAGGTTGAGCAGACAATGGCACCTGCCACTGCCGTCGCCCTCAAACAGGTTGCTCTGCAGTTTTGGACCCGTTCTTCGACGAAAGGATCTATCAGCAAAGCCAATTTGACCCAAATGCCATGCTACGAGATACTCACTGGCACAAACGGCTACAAAAAGCAGCTTTGCTACGAATATTGGTTCTGTTTTGCCGTCTGGCTCGGACCCGGCCATCCTTTTCTCGAATCTATCCGCAAAGACATGTCGCATCTCTGGGGTGTCCAGTTCCCGACCGACACCATCATCTATCCCAAATCCATCCCCCTCGAAGCCCAGATAGACTTATTCTACGGAAATCCTGTCATTGCACCCAACCAAGATTCCATCGAGGAGCGAGCAAAAGCTATCAAGAAATCAATTGACGAATCAACAGTCGACGACCTCAGCGCTGCAATCAAGGGACACCTCCCAGACAACCTAAACAGAGACAGCACCAGGATGCAGACACTGGAGACAAGCCTTGCCTCGACAAACCGCGAGCTCCTAGGCGCAAAAAATCAGGTCAGAAATCTTGAGAACCAACTCGCCGAGGCCAAAGCATTCCAAGCACGCGCGAGCATCGCACAAGACAAGACGAACAGCGACATGGCAACCCTCCGAAAAGAGACCCAGCAGCTCAAAATCACACAGACCAAGGATATCCAAACACTCTGGGCAACACTCACCCAGCACTCAGCAAGCTTTCAACAGCGCGTGGCCGAGATCGAGGCAAAGGTTCTTAACGGGGAGAAGAGGGTTCAGAACGAGTTCGTTCTCGTACGCAGCGAAGTAGCTCAATCAGCTGAGAAGGCGGAAAAGGCGGTGGAGACTGGGGCTCTCGTTCTTAGCGTTCTATCAACCCCTGGTGGTCAGAAGCGAAAGATGGATGAGATTTCTTGAATGGGAGATGATATACACAATCGTCCGTGCGCAAGAAAGTTTCGGACCTAAACGTAGGGCATCAAAACAACCTAGTCTCAAGCCCATCAAATGTATACTATTTTATACCAAGTTACACCAAGTTATACTAAGTTATACTAAGTTACACTGAATTTACCTGAGTCTTGTTGCGACTTAGGATAAAGGTCCTAAGCTTTGTCCATAACCATCAAGAGACCATACAAAATCACGACATGATATACTCAAACAGCAACTCATCAAGATCAAAATATGTATTCGTAAATCGTATCCAACACCGTCATAAATGGTATATCTCAATAAATCCAACACGAATCCAAGATCCAATCTCAAATACCAACAAAAGCAGCCCCAATCCAGTCATTATCCGGAGCCTAGACCTTGCCCTGCTTATCATCAATGACCAACAATCCAGCATCAATCCCAGCTCTAGCAAACCTATCACCCAGCACTCCAACCGTGCGCTGAAAGTCCCTCTCAACACCAAAGTCCTCAGCGAGGATGTTATCAAAGAGAGAGTGCGCACGACCAACGACGATCAAATCGCCAACGCTCAGACGAGACTTGCCGACGGTCTCACGAGCGTGAGCGACAGCGAGGTCAGGAAGGTTGCGGATGGAGTCAACAGAGATCTCGACAAACGTCACGCGGCCCTCGAGCTTGCCGGAGGCGTTGCTCTTGGCGGTGTTGAGGAGATCCAAGTCGCTGGCTGATGGGACACTCTCGATATTCTTGCCGTCGGGGGTGATGTGATCGTCTTCGTTGAAGTGAAGATGGATGACGTGGATTGAGACGTGAGGGTTGTGAGCGAGCTGAAGGGCGAAGAGAAGAGCGGCGCGGTCGTCTTTGCCGCCGATGAAGGGAACGAAAATGCTCTGGCGCTGGTCGACAGGCCTGTGGATGATGGCGCCATCGTGAGCGCTGTGGACTGACAAACCGGTGCGGGTGCGGGTAAGAGTTGGCTTTTTAGACAAAGCATCGTTGTGAGGATTGCGATTAATGAAGATACCGGTCGTGCAGGTCGAGCGCTGAACAGCGGCGGCAACGTAGTCGATGTACGCTCTGCTAAAGAAGCGATCGTTGGGGTTACCAGTCTCGGTCAAAGCAACAGCAGCAGCAGAACTCTCCTCGGCCAGACCTCCATAGGTACTCCAGGGAATGAGCATAAAGTCGGATCTGGCTTCCTCGGCATACTTGACAATGGTCTCTGCGTAGGCGTTGGTAGGAATGATGGAGACCTGACCAGCAACAGCGACACCGTTGAGGCGAGAGAAAGTCTGGAACGCGGAGAAGACAGCATCACGGG
This sequence comes from Fusarium sp. NRRL 52700, assembly GCA_013396095.1. Classification (NCBI taxonomy): domain Eukaryota; kingdom Fungi; phylum Ascomycota; class Sordariomycetes; order Hypocreales; family Nectriaceae; genus Fusarium; species Fusarium sp. NRRL 52700. The sequence goes on along the minus strand of JAAQRM010000217.1, from coordinate 157,006 downwards.
AAGCGAACTCATCAAGCTCGGCAGACTGCATGACCGACGATGTACGATCCGTCAACTCCATGAGACGCACGCCACGAACTTCAAGAGGGCGGTTGGGGATTGGCTGAGTCTTCTCCTCAGAAGTGGAGTCGATGGCCTCGATGCTTGAGTCTGCAAGAGCTTGGGGAGTCTTGCGAGACCCTCCGAGAAGCGACACGAGGTTGAAAAGTCCGGGAAGGGCGTCGAGGCGGAGATGAAGAATGAGACGATGAGTTTGAGACTTGTCGAGAGCCTCTTCCATCTTATGCTCAGAAGTTTGAGCTTCAGTCTGGAGAGGGTTTCCATCCCAGTCAATCTCTCCTCGGCGCCACTTCTCGACCTTCTGGCGATACCAGACAGGGTAGAGCCACCTAGTGAGTGGAGTGGTTGTTACAGTGGTAACCTAACGCAATCAGCGGTGTATCGGATGAGTGAAGAGGAGAATACTTACGACTGCCATGACGACAAACATGGTAAAGGTCCGACTGGAGAGAATGCCGGCTTGAAGACCAATGTTCTAGAATTGTTAGCGCCGTGCACTGCGCCAGCGACGAGTAACTTACCAGCACAATGAGCTCCACAAGACCTTTGCAACTCATCAAGGCACCGATAGTCAAGCTTTCTCGCCAGAGACACTTGGTGAGACGGGCGGCCAGCGTACCGGCGATGATCTTGCCGAAGAAGGCACATGCAATGACGGCAATGACATAGCCCCAAGTAGTACCATCGTTGAGCAGACCAAGGTTGGTATTGAGACCAGAGAGGGCAAAATAAAGTGGCAGAAGGATGGAACCGACGAGATCTTCAATCTTCTCGGTCAACTTGATGGCAAAACCACCGTCGTGCGGACAAATGAGTCCTATAAGGAAAGCGCCGAAAATGGCGTGAACACCAATGGCGGCTACATTACGTTAGATATGACAGTGAATGGAACCAGTGGTCTTACCAGTGAACCAGGACGAGGCCAAGACGAGAAGAAGAGTCAAGGTAGTGATGCCCTGAGATGGGCCGTTCTGGATGCTATCGGTGCGGCGCAAGACCCAAAGAAAGACTGGTCGGACAGCATAGACCAGGAAGAGTACCCAAGCCGCTGCGGTCAAGAAGACATAGAGCGCTGTGAGGCCATTGGCGTTGTTGACGAGAGCGACACTCAGAGCGAGAAGAACCCAGCCAACAACATCGTTACCAATGCCCGCAGCAAGCACAGTGACACCGACCGAAGTACCAAGGAGTTGAAGCTCGGAGAGAATACGGCAAAGAACCGGGAAAGCCGTAATGGCGAGCGCAGTTCCAATGAAGAGAGCAAAAGTGCCAAACTCCATGTCCTTCATGGTTCCCTCGTCGCCGTATTCCTCATACAAGCCCCAAGCGACAGCAACACCAAGACCAAAAGGCAGCATCATACTAGCCAATCCGACGCTGACAGCGACGCGCCAATTGGACTTGAACAAGCGAGTATCGACTTCGAGACCGACGAGGAAGAGGAAGAGCAAGAGACCGATGGTAGCGACGTTGGTGAGGACGGGCATGGAGTCGGTGGGGAAGATGTTCTCCTGGAAGCCGGGGATGCGCATCATCACAGAGGGGCCGAGGACGATGCCGCCGATGACCTCTGCGATGACACGCGGCTGGCCGAACTTGGAGAGCGGCCATTGCAGCAGGCGGCAGAAGATGATGATGATGAAGGCCTGCACGATGAAGAGCGCGATGGGGTCCTTGGGGTTGTAGTGGATCGGATTGAGGCCTTCGATGATGCCGCCCTGGGGCTTCGCGCCCGTGGCAGCAGCCGCTGCGGCTGTCGCAGTGGAGGACATGGCGACTCGGGGGGGTACGACCGTGTCGCTTTCGGTGGTGAAGGGTCGAGGTCGAGACGCAGACGGTGTGATGTATTGACAGAGGAGGGGACGAGGGAGGGGACCGTCAGCCCTTTTGTTGTGTCTGGGGAGACGACGAGGATGAAACGAAACGAAATGAAATGGAGGCGGAGCTGGAGGTTGGTGGTGACTGTTGCCAAAGGGCGGGCGGTCTGGTCTGGGCGGGGAAAAGCCAAGGGTCTAGGCTGTCGTAATGGAGGGTGCTGACGCTAAACCCGGATGGCCCATTTTCAAGGGTCGTCTTTATCGCGTTACCGCCTTAACCTTGGAAACGGATGCTTCATACAAGGTTGATTTCTTGTTATACCGTCGCATTTTGGTGGATTACAACTGATCTATTGCGTCAAGCGTTCTATTCTGTTCTGTTCTGCTGTGTCGTGGCTGATAGGGTACAGCGCTTAGCTAGAGGTTATTCGGTGGAGAAGTTGGGGAACCCTCCAGAATGGCCTTGGCGGGTGCAACAGCGACAACAAAGCTTGTGATTGTGACTGCGAATGTGAATGTGTCACCATAATCAAGTCAATTGCGGGCGCATTCATGCATCGCACAATCTCTCAATTGATACGGGCGTTGCAACCAAACATTTAGGCTGCATCTTGGTGTTTGGTGCACGAGATCACCTAAAGATGGTGGTCAATGTGATGCGACAGTGGAGAATAAGCTTGTTGGATTGACACTGTAGATCTCGCCAAGATGTCTCATCTCAAATACTAGGCCATTCCATTTCTTTGTCGCAGCCTGCTTCGCATGTGATGCCCTGCCCTTTCATCGTAATTGGATCCCCTGTTGCTCACGCGGTGTTTTTTGGTGTCTCACCGCTCCACGTCTAGACCCCTCCGACTTGTGTTGGTGGGCGCTATGATATGATTGAGTTGAGGCTGGGTCAACTCGTGATGCAAGTGTCACAAGCAAATGCGGGGAGTTCGCTGTCGCACCAAAGCTTGGCTCATCTCATTCTCCCCGCTGGATCCCCACGATGCAATTGTTAGTGGCTCGTGTTTTGTTTCTGGGCATTGCGGGAGTTCATCAGCAGGGGTTGTCAGCTGCGTTCGAGCCAAGATAAAAATATGAGCTAAGCAGGATCTGGGCGAATGGCCAGCCATACTTTACCGTCCGTATATCACCCGAGTACCATTTCCAGATTTGACAAATTGAAGCTATTCCCAGATTCATTATTGTTTGGCAGCGAGCGACATCTTCATTTTCCCCGCATCCTCCTTTCATACTTTATAGATCAGCAAGTGTAACTTGACACCGCAAATTCTATGGACCCTTTTATTGCTACACTGTTCACAAACATATGTTGACAATGACGCGAATGCAAGATACCCATCGGGCAGGCGACACAATCCGAAGAGGATGATTCTGGGTGGATTGAAGGTTGTGAGATAAAAGTGAAAAAAAAAACAGCTGAAATTAACATGCATAACAGACATCAAAAGTCTGGCAAATCGATAAAAAAAAAACGTCGCATCGCTCTGGGAATTGCATCATACATTTAAACGGCAATACTCAGCGACGAGCATGTTCGACAAGGCTAATTTAAGCATCGCAACCATCTTCTCTATTATCGCCATAATTACTAGTATCTGGCTCAAGTCTGCGACACTCCGACACGCTCATCCGACCCCAAGGTCCATCCTGGTCATTGCCCTTGACCCGCCGACGACGTAAAGCTTCAGATAAGTAGCAGCTCCAGGCTGGCGTTGTCTCTAAACATCGTAGAGTGGACGAGTCCGCCGCAAGTGGTGACTTGTCGAAATGTTACAGATTGCGACTGAACTCTGCATACCGGAGCAGGCATTGTAGGGAGCAGACGACGCACGAGTACAAGTTGAGAAATGCGAGTGTGACTCCGAGGAGCGCGGCAATCGGAGGCACTATATGGGCGATACAGGCGAACGTTGTAGTTTTAATAACTTGATTGAAAGTCACAAATGAAACTATGGAACCTATTCGTATACTTCAACCCGCAAACTGTCCATACACTCCAAGCAATCTTCTCCATTCAGTCCGAATCTTCATACACAAGGTTGACAAAAGACTTGAAACCTTGACCGTTCATATGCCCGTATGCACAGCAACCAATCACTCCACATGAGTCATACTCTTCTCCTTGATATCGGCGTCCTGGTCGAATCGTCGCTCGGTCACCTCATAAGGATTGACATAGGTAGTAGCAAACTTCCTGGCGGAGACTCCCTGGTCAAACAGCATATCCAGCTCGGCATAAGAGCGGTCCTTGGGTTCAGGGAGTCGGAAGTAAGCCCACAGAAAACACAAAGCGCAGTTACCAGCCCAGAAGAACGCTGACTTAGCTCCCCAGTTCCAAGCCGTCGGGTTCAGCGAGTACAAGCCGATGATGTTGGTGTATGCAACGCCGACGATGTTGTACGCGTTTCGTGCCAACACGATCGTCCTCTGGCGAAGTCTCGATGATGGAAGCTCGGCGACGAGGGAGTAGCAGACAGGGCCGACGGTGATGTCGTAGGTGAAGGTGTAGACGAGGAGCAGCGATCCGATTGCCCAGGAGTAACCAGCTGCTTTGGCTGGAATGCCTAGGCAGCCGACGACCAAGAGAATCACGGTAAGGGAAAAGAGGCCCCAGACGTAGATCGTGCGGCGGCCTACGCGTGACATCAACGGCCAGGAGAGGACAGTACCGATGAATCCGAGGGCGAATTGGCCGATTGTCATGGTGAAAGCGGAAGATTCGGCGAGGCCAGCCTGTTCGTAGAAGTATGTCGAGTTACCCATGAAAGAGGAGCCGCAGATGGTCTGGCAGATCCAGGTCAGGCACGCAATCTCAGTTCGGCGGAGGTTGACCTTTCCTCGGAAGCAGTCCATGTATCCGGTTCCCTCGCTGATCTTCTTCTCAACCTTGTCTGTGTGGACCATCATGGCAACGGTGTCATCAGCATTGACAGATGTGCCCTTGCGCTGCAGACGCTCCAATGATCGCTTAGCTTCCTCGACACGGCCCTTGCGGATGAACCACCAAGGAGACTCAGGTGCAAGCAAAACAGCGATGAGAATTGGGATCGGCCATACCCATTGGACAGCGAACGGGATCTTGTATGACCATTTGCTCTCCAGACTGATGCATCCGCGCAGCACGCCCGAAGCAATGAGTTGCCCGATGACCCAGCAGAGGTTGACGTAGGTTGTGAGATAGCAACGAAGGTGGATGGGGCAAACCTCAGCGGCGTAGGTCGTAGTCAGTGTCTGAAAGACGCCCCAAGGCAGACCGCAGAGGATCTCGCCGGCCAGTAGCATCGACAGGCTGACAGAGAAGAACTGGATGAAGATAAAGGCAGTCATCATGACAAGCGCAGCCGCCAGAACCTTTTTGTATCCATAACGATCGGCGAGCCAGCCGCTAGCGTACAAGCCTATAATCTCGCCGACACTGGCACCGTTGGTGAGGCCGGACTGCCAAGCGGCGGTGATAGAGTACCCTCCCTTGCCGTCCGGGTGGCCGTAGTATTCGTTGAAGGGCTTCATGGCGTAGAGGTTGCCAATCAGGATTGTGTCGTAGCCCTCCATGATGATGCAGGTGGAGAGAGCGATGGACCATCCCATGGCTTTAGGATAGGCCCGGAGACCCTCCATGAAAGTCATGTTATGCTCTGCGGCGGCGGCATTCTCGGCGGCTGTGAGAATGCCACGGAGCTCTTCGCTATCGTTGACCTCGTGAATGTGCTGAGCTGCGATGCTCTCGCGGCGACCCTCCGCGGAAGGGAGGCCCTTTTCGTCTGTCCCGCTGTTGAATACCATGGTGTATGACAGAGGGTGATGACGAGAGTACCAAAATGGTCAGAATGGTAAGGGTAGATGGGATGAGAGACAATTGTGATATCTTGGCGAGATGTTCATGATTTGGAGAGGTGAGGAGGCATCGCTTTATAGATGCAGACCCAGTAGGCACACGAGATTCCAGCTCAAGCCAAGTTGAGAAGGTCAGGGAGAGGATTAACTCGATGCGAGCAAGCGGACGAGTCGCATTGACCAATCGGCTGACACTCTGGAGATTCTAGACTACCCCAAGTTCTGTCTGTGGAGTCGCGGGGACCCCAAACGTCAAATTGCTTGGCCACGCGGCTGCGAACTCTAAAGCTGGGAGATGTCGTCGGTCCGACATGGCGGTTGGCGGTTGAATTGATCCTGTTTACCTGTCGCATTAAAAGCGCCTCTGGAACAGACCATACCCAGCCTAGACAGTGGTGTAGCTATGTGAGGTAACAGACCACGGAGGTTATTCGTTAAAATGCATGTTCTGTGCTGCGGGCGGCGCTTCGCGGTGGCCAGAAACACGCGATTCAGCATCGATTTCATGCTCTGATCCGAGTATCTTGAAAGTACTGGGTTTTCTTTAATATTCTCTAAGCGATGGCTGAAAATTAAATATCAAGATGCGTTATCGTGACCTCGATGTCTATCTACGGCGTAGACTTGTACACTCTCGCGGACCTTGGTTCTTTCAACTCCAGATACTCTCAGCATGTCTAAAACAATCAACAAAGAGACTCGAGCTACAACATGGCTACGTAGGAATGCCTCCAATGAATAAACGCGGGGAAATGCCTTCTCCATTCGGCGCTCTACCACTTTGGAGCTCCTCATACCAGCTAGTTCCAGACTTTGTTCGTTCTTTACTAGTGCCGACATCCCGTCCCGGATAACACGGCAAGCCTTTCACAAATCGGGAAACATGATGAATGCACATGATGGTTTTCCTCGGACCGACGAAACAAGGCAGCCAATAGTGTGAATTATAATCAGACAGATAATAAACGCCACGTTCGATAACGTCGTTCAAGTCAGGTTGGAGTTTGCGGGGGAACGAGCAGCGATGCTGAATGGTGTTCCGTCGGGCCGGGTTCGCTGCAGTGGTGTGACCGTCTGAACAGGGAGACTACTCCTTAAAAATCGAGATGGCACAGGCGACATATGGCCCCAGATTGATTGGCTGCCGATCGATGCGCCACAGACACCAGCCTCAAGGAGGTACAGCAGTGAGGACAAAAGTCACGATCTATAAGCTATATTATCTAAGATACTTATATCTCTAAAGGATTAACTAGTGAGTTAAAGTACCTTAGATACTGTAGACTTAATTGGTCTGACCTGATGTCTTCAGGTATCGTGTGCTATATCGGTTTTTAAGGGCTACAATATAACCCCTGAATGATTGTCAGTGGACCAGCTATGTAGTTGGGGTGGTGAGGGTCATTTGCAGCCACATTCGGAAGACCTATTATATTAGACTTTAGAAGATCTGATTGGCTGGTTTTCTTATCGATAAGATAAAGCTAGTAGCCAATTAGATACAGGGATAACATGGATCAAGTATCCACTGACAATCATTCAAGGGTTATATTGTATGTAGCTACCTGCGTGACAAAGATTGCCGTCATTATCCCGAGCTACCCCGAATTGTCGCACTCACCCCGCATTTCATCGGAATCCTTCCGACCCAAAGACTCCAGAGTTCGGCACCACCAGGCTAGCGACGGGTAAGTAGTGCTTTACACAATGACAGCATGCACAATCACCCTCGTGACATAAGAAGGGCGTGGCCTTGGGGTCGGGCTGTAGTGAGGAGGTTCTTGACTTCTCTTCAATTGAACTGCTCTCATCTACTCTAGTAACTTGACCATTTGCACCATTCAATATGTCAGACTCTCAGTATACTCTCTACTCCTACTTCAGATCCTCCTGCTCAGCGCGTATTCGCATTGCTCTCAACGCAAAAGGGATTCCTTATGAGCTGGCTTTCGTCAATCTCCTCAAGAATGAGCATCTCTCCGACTCTCATAAAACTCTCAACCCATCAGCTTCCGTCCCCGTCCTCATCTCCAACTCATCAGGCGACAAACCTTTCCACATCGGTCAATCCGTCGCAGCCCTAGAATATCTCGAAGAGAAACATCCCTCGCATCCTCTCCTCCCCTCCAACCCTGAAGCACGCGCAACAGTGCGAACCCTCGTCAACATCATCTGCGCAGACATCCAGCCTGTTACAAACCTACGCATTATGCGTCGTGTCAGAGAGCTGGGTGGAAGTGCAGAAGAGTGGAATAAGCAGCTCATGACCGATGGACTCAAGGCTTATGAGGAGGTTGTGAAGGATTCAGCGGGCAAGTGTAGCGTGGGTGATGAGTTGACGCTGGCAGATGCTTGTCTTGTGCCTGCAATGTGGAATGCTGAGAGGTTTGGGGTTGATTTGACGCTCTTTCTAACGATTGGCAAGATTGTGGAGGGTTTGAAGGATCATCCTGCTGTTGTGAAGGCGCATTGGCAGAATCAGCCCGACACACCTGACAATCTCAAGGCATGATAGATATAGAACTAATGCGCAAGGTCTGAATAGCTACGGTGCTTGAAAAAGAAAAACACGGGTTCTTCAAAAAGATCCGCATTGCTAGTTACTGCCGATAAGACTAAACGTTGCCCTGCTAAATGCGCAGTAGACGGGCTGAGTGGTAGAGAAAGAAGACTCAACATCTTAACAAGGTAAAATACGCGACATCAGTGTCATTTACCCAGCGTCAGTATAGTTAATATTTAACACTGGAATCATAATGGAGATTACGAATACTACTGGTATCACATGTCAAATGGTTACAGTTTGAATTTGATTGAGAGAGAAAGAAATCGCAATATATTAACGATACTGTTCTCTATTTCATGAACTAGTCATGGCTTACTTCATACCACTTGCGATCCGAGTGAGGTATCACGAGGGGCCGAGTGCATATAATCCAACGCCAACAAGTAGATGACCAAACAACTGCGGAATCAGAGATAAGATTGCTGATGAAGATGGCAAAAGTAGCTGATAAGAAGTCGGAAGCAATAAATAGAACAAGGTCGCAGATCAAGTTGATTGTAATGATGATTGAAGTCGCTGATAACAAGCTGACAGTAACTCGACCGCTAGAAATGACCAAAGAAGCTCATGACATTATAGCCAGGCATATGAGTCTTGTTCATACTTCCGTATTGTACCAAAGACTGACGCGGACTTATTGAATGAAGGTGACGAGAAGTCGAGAGCAATAGATGACGCAAACTCGCTGAAGAAATTAAGAGTAATAATGACCAAAGACGCAAACACAGGCTGACAGTCGCTTGATCGCTAGCAGTAACCAGAGCCATTAATGGCATTATAGCCAGGCAAGTAAAGTGGTTGGTGCTTAAGAAAACAACAAAGACTGGCCGCGGATAACTCCATTGTACCCCATAACCTGTGGGTACATGCAACTGGCCATCAGGCTCTGTTGCTGCAGTGCATATTGCTGCTGCTGCATCGCCAAGGCAAACGCTTGCTCAGGTGTAATTGGGATCAACCCAGGAGATGCTCCGTAAAAGCCTGGACTAGCAGGCGGAGACAAAGGGAGAAAAGATGGCGAAGGCAGAGGATAAGATGACGAGAAATGAGGTGAAGATAGAGGTGAAGCTGGAGGTGAGGGAATAGTCGGCATAGCCGAAGAACCAGACATCTTTGCTTTGTACCCACGAGGGCGGTACTTGGCTTGGAGAAATCTCCCATCCGACTTGACGGGATGATAGATGACGTCATGTCCACCAGGGACAGACGGGTTGATGATGACTCTCGCTGGTCCTGGCGACATGGACTGGTTGTATCGGCCTTTAAGGCACAGAGGATATTCGGTCCACGGGCCGGCTACCTTTAGCGGTAGTGCCTCGTTGTTGTGGAAAGTATGAGGGTATGTAGAGGAATGACTGAACTCAGGGACTTGTTCGCTTTGCGAGCGGACCTCACGGGCAGGGATCTTCTTGAAGGAGATGTCCTCTACGTCTGAGAGTGAGTAGTAGGAGCATGTTGACGAGTTGTCATCCATGTCATCATCTGACCTGCTCATGTGGTCCATGACTCCTAGGTCTGCAAAAGAATGCATTGTCGCTGATAAGAGAAAGAGAAAGAGAGAGAGAGAGTGTGTGTGTGTGTGTGTATGTGTGTATAAGAGAAACAAAGAGACTGAGACAGAGTGTGTCGGTAGAGTCCAACAAGTAATGTAATTGTATTTATCGTTCTGCTGCTGAAGAGCGTCGAAAAAGGCTATCATACAACTGTTGCCAAGAAATGAAATCAAGGTCGTCAAAAGAAATAACCAGGAGATGTCAAGGTGAAAGATAGCTGGTACGACTGGATGAAAATTCAGGAAATCAGGTGACCAAAGACAAGAGTGCTGTAATCAAGAAGACTGAGATCTGAAGATGGCTGAAATCTGAAGACGTGCAAGGCAGAACGAAAGTGATACGGAAAGATGGAGAAGCGAAAGGGAAACAGAGGGAGGGGAGTGCTTAATTTATAGACGAAGGGGAAGAAAGACTTTGAGATGAGGGTTATGCTGCCCTTGTTGATGGAAAATGCTATTCTGTCGATATGAAAGTTAAAGGGGACGTGTCCAATCTGTGGTAGGACAGAACCTCTATGTTAAAGTCTCTGTCCGGGAAATATATCACGAGGATGTGCGGGTGAGTCAGTCGTTTGCCTACACGCACTCGAGTGACAATCTAGTTTTGCACGATTACTCATTCAGACTCAACGTCGAATTGTTAGTGGTCACTGAAAATAAGCATCATTTGAACCTAAGGGGATATACAAAGCTTAGTTGGTCAAGGTTTGGAACCTGACCTGTCCAGAAATTCACGGTTGCAAAGGTTACTTATCAGCCAATCATTACTGACGCACTCTGATTCTGTTCCCCCTTGACACAGCACTTCTGGAATACAGTAGCGTGATCTTCCAAAGGATTTGCTTTGCTACTTAGTGTCTGTAAACCTAGTCGTTACCCTGCTGACACGAGTGACTGGGATATGTTACTTGTAAAGATTAGGTACACAAGCTATACACGCTATTATGATCTAGTATGTTAAGATATGGGAAGAAATTAGAGTTTACACAAAGATGGTAAAAAGAATGATTCAAGCAAAGTCTATTGAGCTTTTCATACTACCTATACGTTCACCTAGACTTGCTTCACTTGAATAGAGGAAGAGGCTCAAGGATCTGTCCCGACACCTCGCCAAAGCCAACCTTCTTGTCACCACTTCCATAAGCACCGCGAATGATGAGTGTATCACCATTCTGGATGAACTTGCGCTCCTCGCCGTCCTTCAGTTGAATGGGCACCTTGCCGCCCTTGGTCTGTTCCAGCATACTACCCTCAGTGCCAGACTCGGTACCGGAGATGGTACCTGATCCGAGAAGATCACCAGGTCGAAGGTTGCAGCCTGTGATGGTGTGATGGGCGATCATCTGGGGCCACGACCAGAGCAGGTTGCGTGAGGTTGTCTTGCTAAGGTGGTTCTTGTTACCGGCGGCGGCTGCGCATGGTTAGTCACTGTATCTTATTAGAGGCGATGAACTTACTGATGATTTCGACCTCGAGGTCAATGTCCAAGACATTCTTGTCCGTCTTCTCCTTCAAGTAAGGCAGGATCTCATTATCGTTCTTGATACCAGCTGCCTTGGCTCCCTCGAGAGCATCAGCCAGCACGACCCAGGCACTAATACTCGTACCCAAGTTCTTAGCCGTGAATGGCCCAAGAGGCACATATTCCCAAGCCTGGATATCTCGTGCACTCCAGTCATTCATAAGAACATAACCAAAGATATGCTCATCAGCCTCGTCAATGGGGACAGGGCTTCCCATCTCGTTCTCACGGCAGATAAACATGCCCATCTCGAGCTCAATATCGAGCCTCTCACATGGCGCGAGGTCAGGAACCTTGTTACCAGGACGGAGGATCTGCCCCCAGGGTCGTCGGATCGGTGTGCCTGATACGACAACACTGCTGGCCCTTCCGTGGTAAGCGACTGGGAGATGGGTGTAGTTAGGTTGGAGCGCATTGTCAGGACCACGGAAGAGACAGCCGACATTGAAAGCGTGATTCTTGCCGGCGTAGAAGTCTGTGTAATCCCCAATGGTCAAGGGGAGATGGTTCTTGACATCAGAGCGCTTCAAAAGAGCTGCGTCTTGGAGTTTCTGGTTATCTTTCAACACTGGGTTTTTGGTGTCATTGGCAAAGACATCCTGAAGATAACTCCTCGTCGCGCGGTGAAACGGACGACCAAGCGCAGCAAATGCATTCAGCGACTGTTGGGAAAACACATCAACGTGCTTCTGGATCTCAGAACTTCCTGAGAATCCATCACCCTTTGCAAAAGCATCAAGGTCTAAAACATGATCGCCGATTGCAACAGCAGGTCGCGGCGTAGCATTTGATGAAGTAGAGATGATGCCAAAGGGGATGTTGGCGATGGAGAAGTGAGACTCGGCGGGGATAGAAAGCCACGACATTTTGAATGAATACAGTGAGATGAGGAGGTGCAGTGAGAGAGTTGTCACGACGTCAGGTTTATTTTGTATTACAAGCTGGTGATGGAGCCGCTGCAAGCCGACGTAGCGGGGTGGGATGCCGGGGCTAACGCGGGGTGCGGAACGGAAATGGTTCCGATTATTCCGTTGCTGTTGCTGTCGGTTACTTCGGCTGAAGAGCGGCTGTGGCGAGATGAGAGATAAGGGCGATAAGATAAGCAATTAAGAAGGAAGTTAAGATAAGACACGATCTTAAGATAAAATGGGTCTTAAGATTAGTGGATTGTAAGTAAGACGTGTATGTACATAGGACGACTTTAGGACAAGACATGTCTTGAGATAATATACAATGCAAATATACCGTGAAAAGATCAGATGGATTGTAGAATAAGAAAAGTCTTTATTAGTTGCACAGTTCTTAAGATAAGACATTAAGATAAAAACAATTAAGATGAAAATAATTAAGATAAAAATATTTAAGGTGAGACGAATCTTAAAATAAGATTAGTCTTGGAACAAAATAACAAGTTGGCCTTAATAAATATACTACTGTAATCTCAAACTGTTTTCTCTGATATGTAAGTATTCATTACATCCACTCCAAGGTATACTCAGCTCCAGCGACTTTGGCATCTTGGCCAAACTACGCCATTTCACCAGTAACTATTCATGCATCTTCATAGGAAAGCGATTATCCAAGCCCCATTGCCTCATATTACAGTCATTAATGGACCTATTCCGCTTGAGAGACTGAGATTTCGTGACTCTAGATTTGATCACATTCCTGGTCCTTTTCTATCTAGCTTCTATTCTCAGCCGTGCAGGAAATTGTTCAAGTCACAATGACAGTGTGGATAGAACACAGTGCACCAACTGCTCGGTGGAAAGAGTTCCCTTGGCTAGCTATTCATCCGTGTACCGTAGAGAATTTTGAGTTCTGTTTTCTTTTCTATCCTTATGTGGACTGCCCTTGGAAGTCTTTTTGCCCACCCGGCAGATATTGCGATTGTGAATGGTGGGTGGATGCAGGAATCGGAGACGTTTTGGGGGTTTGGGCAAATATTGGTGCTGGTGACTTAAATCCCTATTGTGGAGCGACTCTCATTCTTTTCAGTAGCTTCTATATCCCCACGTTCGTCCTTCATTGGATCATCAGAGACTAACATGAATTATCGGGGAACGGTGTACACGTAAACCAGAGACGCAAAAATTAAGCATTGCATTGGTACGGAGGCACCTGCTGCGATACAAGATGGCGGGGGCACTAGTTTAAATGCCAAATCAGGAAATGGAAATTTAGGAATATGCTTCTAGTTGAAGATATGGTCTACGTAGAATTTGGTCGCTGGTTGTACGTTGAAGACTTATAATAAAATAGGATCTTAAGTAATGTAAGATCCTAAGACAAGAGCCAGTCTCAAGAATAAGATTAGATTTTAAGACAAGTTTAAGATTTAATATAGCCACAATAATGAGTTTGCTTACTATAAAAATATTATAATATATATATCTAATAAACTAAAATGCCTTACTAGCTTTACAATAAAGCTTAACTACAGCCATATATAGTATTTACATACCCCTGTTATTCTGACAAGCTAAGTCTGCTTCCGCGCTGCTCCACGTCGTTGGCGCATAATGTGGCTGAGTTGTGGCTGAGATGCCTGCGATGTAACAGTAGAATGGCCATGACAAGTAAGTGGAAGAAAGAGGTCAGCAAATTGTGGATATTGCTCTCTTAATTTGTTCAAATAAGCACCTCTCCGTCTTCTTTACCTCTTAATTTATATACTTTAAAGTAATATATTATTCTGCTCTGTGACTAAAAGACAGGCTTGTCTATATCTTAAACCTTTGTCTCTTATCATGGACTTTTATCTTAGCTATTTTCCAATTTCAAAGGTCTCGTAATTCTCTTCAACAAACACATACTCCCAAGTCGATTCAAAATGGCGGTGAATCCACGTCCAGCTGCATCTGGTGAAGCCAACATCGTTGCAATTATACACGCTTCCCCGCGACTTTGCTCCCGCTGTTTATCCTTCCCGTGGCCACCGGCCCCGGAAGACTGGTCCGAGTCTTATGAACTACCATTACACGAATCGTTCGTCTCTCTCCAAGAGTCGGCCGATCAAGGTTGTGTGTTTTGTCGCTATGTGTGGCTATCCTTGGTCGGCAACTGTGAAATGACCATTGAGATTTTGGAGAAGCTGACGAAAGGATTGATACAAGGATCAGTCCTAGTAAAGCTCTATATTCGCCGCCAGATGATGAGTATAACCTCAAAGATAGACCATGAGGGCAAATTATTTCTTTCCAGTGCAGAGACTTATTATGTACCTACTGAGTCTAGCGAACAAGAGTTGATAAGAGATATGAAGAGCCGCCACATCAAAGGTATCTCCTATAAATTATCTGCAAATTATTCGGCGCTAATGTGGAATTTTAGCCTTTCTTGGGGGAAACATTCTAGAGGAGCTCGTCGACCTCGTCAAGTACCAGATTCAACCTTGGATGGAAAGCTGTCGTGAGCAGCGTGTAGGCCATGAATCCTGTAGCGCAAACTACGCATCATCCAGTCTGCCGACTCGACTAATTGATATTGGTGAGACAAATGACCTTTTGGTGAAGCTTGTCGAGGTCAAGAGCTGCTCAAATCTCGGAGGCGTAGACTACCTCATCCTCAGCTACTGCTGGGGTAATGGAAACGAGAAGTCCAAAACAACACAGACCAATCTCGACATTCGGCTACGTGGCTTTGCCGTGTCGGACCTTTCCAAAACGATCCAAGAGGCCATCTTGCTGACAAGACTGATGGGTTTCAGGTACCTTTGGGTTGATGCGATATGCATTATTCAGGGACCAACTGGTGACTTTCGATCAGAGTCGCCTAGAATGGGGGATTACTACTCAAATGCTGCGTGCTGTATCTCGGCGTCAGTTGCGAAAGATAGCAGAGAAGGTTTTTTGACTGAACGGCCGCTCGCAAGATTTCCCATGGACGACATTGCCATCAAGATTGCCAACCATGATACAGGACATACCATATTCAAAGACAGGTACGACGACAGGACCCTAGTATCAAATATCCATGAGTCACCACTGGCGAAGCGTGGATGGTGTTTGCAAGAGACGGCACTTCCAAAACGGATACTTCACTGGACCCTACAAGGGCTCTATCTCCAATGTCACACTTCTATTTTCTCCGAAGACTACAAAAAACGTTTTGTATATTACTATTACGGTACACATTTCTCACCACGAGAAATAATGACGAGGCCTGACCAAGATATTATTCTCGCAGGTGGATGGTATCATCTTATCTCCGTCTTCTCAAAAACACAACTTACTTATGAAACGGATCGGCTGTACGCCATTCACGGACTTGCATCTATGCTTATACGACGTTTAAGAACTGAATACTTCAATGGCATCTTCCGGCCAAGTCTCGCTCAGGGTCTTCTATGGTACCATGATACCAAGCGGCTTGAAGGATATGAGAGACCAATGGATGCTCAGCTACCATCTTGGTGCTGGGCGTCTGCCTGTCCCGTTTCGTATCTCGAAATTCAGCAGGAACCCATCTACGCGAAGGAGGATCACCCGGAGAGACCTTTACAGTTCCCTACACATTTCGAGGCTTTAAGTGTAGTAGAGAGCACCGCCTCAAGGCTATACATCAGGGCCCCCATTTTCCGCCTCACTATTGGGAGACGCCAGGTGGGTTATGTGTGGAAAAATGACTCTTTAGGCTACACGGATTTCTTTACATGTTGGTACTTCCTGGACGAAAATCGTTCAGTCATGCAGAACCTGCCTCAGAGTCCTGCCGATGACGGAGAATGGGGACAAGGC
This sequence comes from Fusarium sp. NRRL 52700, assembly GCA_013396095.1. Taxonomy (NCBI): domain Eukaryota; kingdom Fungi; phylum Ascomycota; class Sordariomycetes; order Hypocreales; family Nectriaceae; genus Fusarium; species Fusarium sp. NRRL 52700. The sequence goes on along the minus strand of JAAQRM010000217.1, from coordinate 140,907 downwards.
TTTGACGTGTTATGGTTTCCTGTTGGCCGAGATCATACTCTTTATCCATACGTTCCGGGAATATTAGTATATGAGGTGCCTGATGAAGGAAAGGGGGTGTATCGTCGTTTTGGACTTTTGCAGTGCAATACAGACAAGTGGCTAGATGAAAAGGACTTCGAAGATGTCAGGGAGATTACTCTAGTATAATCCCTGATCTGGTTTTGTTGTCAGTGTCCAAGAGATGTATCTTGGCAAATTGTATTTGTCTATGTTATGGAGTATAGCTTTAACATTCCACTTTCACAATGATAGATTTGGAATACTTGGCCTCCCCAATCTACACTGCCCGGTTTAGTAAAAAGAACGCCCTGCATATACCCCTAATTCCATTCCTTGGCTTAGGGTACTAGATGCTACTGGCTCAGAAAGAAGACTTTAGCATTCCAAAATCTCCTTCTGTTTCTCCAGCTGGACTCTCGGTGTCTAAAGTACGTTGGTGGTAAGGTCAGGATGGAGTACTTTAGCAGGTACTCTTAGCGCCTTTAATGTGATCCCTCATTACAGTAGACCAAAGTATCAGTGACTTTATATAAGACTTGTCGTATGAGAAATACAAATAAATAAATAAAAGGCTCTTGAAAACGATCTGGCTGCCCAGCTTCGCCCGTTTGGAAGTCAGTCTATAAACACACTGAGGCTTGATAAAAACATCACCCAACTTCATCGTGTTCTCAGCAATCGTTGCTGGCTGTACATTTTTATCCTCGCCTTAGCTCCCTCAACGGTCGACAAGGTTGGTGATCAGTGGCCACAGACCAGTCTCAACGAGTACGACACCAAGTTGGCCTTGGGTGAGAAAGACGGCCGGACGGCCAACTCATCGCCCCGATTCAAGGATGAGGGGTAAGCGAGGAAGAAGTTCTGACAGAGACTGGTCAGTTGACTCAATATTTGCTGAGTGGGCTCCACATAGAGATCGGTCATTGGCTCTAGGGTTTGAGGTAACGTGGTTGGATGCATTACATGGGCTTTGAAAATGGCTCACTGTTGCCTAGTCTTTACTTCGAGGCTAACTCTCTCTTCGATGTGACAGGGTGTGATCTGTCAATTGTATACTTAAAACAACATAAAAGTCATGTCTCGCCGCTTAATCCAAAGGTCATCTAATCTTCTTTTTAACACCAAAAGATTTACTTACCTAACATATCAACCAATCCTAATGAGTCTAGGGACCGAACGTTGCAGGAATCCATTTCTCTTATAGCTAAGATAGAAACTATTACTATCTATAAGCTACCTAAGGCTGAGGATAAGTTATAACTTATCTTATCTGGAGAAGCTGCTTAAAGGGTTTAAGGGAAAGGCATAAGCATAGATATTAATAAAGAAGATAATAAGTAATGTATATAAGTATCTTTTGTTATTAACTGAATAGAGTACTTATTATTATTAGTTTTTATAATGCTTAAATATAGACTAAAGTTTAACCTGGTATTTCTCCTTATTAGTAACTTTTGCTTTTATATAATAACTAGTATTTTCCTGCTAGAATAAGAATATTTACTTAAGGTTTATAATAAATCCTAAAATAGTAGAGAACTTGGGGATAATATATTCTCTGATGATAAATAGCTAGCTATTTAGAGATCTTATATTAACTTAATACTATACTCCCTTTAAATATTATATATCTCTTATTACCCAAGTAATCTGAATATTATGCTTTACTATTACCTTTTATAGTTCCTTGTTTATCCTTGAGAGGAACTCCTTCTGTACCTTATTGAATAACTTATACTACTTACTAATGGCTTTATCTATGCTGTAACCTATAAGCTAATAAAGGATAGATGATACCCAATCACTGCAGGTAGTGCGTGAGATGGTATTCTGAAGGGTATGAAGGGTCAATTCCTAAGGTGGGGCTTGGTGTTGTGGGATAAACACCAAGCCCGGACTAAATAAAACCCGCTATTCGGGAGTTGCAGGATTATCACGTATTAATAGATAATATCTCTATGGGGAGGGAGTAAAACCACTCCAGATTGATTAGGTTAGTTATGTTCTATTTGTTATCTATGAAGATATTCCTTTAATGAAAGTCAGTAGGCTGTAGGAGGTAAGGACTACTCTGTCTCTTAATTGTTTTAATATTAATTAGAATATAGATATTAAATTCTCCTTATATCTATAATTCGGGGGGTAGAACTATGTAAATAGTATCGTGAGGTAAATAAAGATAATACTAGATTAAGTGCAAGTAACAAAGGGTCAGAAATAAGAATCACGTGATTTTGCCCGTTGCGGTAATCATGATTCAATTGGATCGGTAAAACACTTCTCCGAGTCAGGCGAGATTGGACATTATACTGTTGTACAAAGCGTAGATTGGTCACAATGAGTATTTCAGCCCAACCCTTACTACACCCCATGTTGTTCCAGGGTAGCATTTCTATTAAGCAGTATACTCCTCGCTCAGTCGTCGCGGTGGCAAAGCAACCTATCATGTTCAACACTGAGAGATATACAATTGGCTGGATCTGTGCTTTGAGAAAAGAGCTCATCGCCGCCAAAGCATTTCTTGATGTTCTCCACGGTGTGGTTGACAACGCATCACTCAATGATGACAACAAATACACACTCGGCAGTATTGGAAAGCACAACGTTGTCATTGCAGTTTTGCCAGATGGCCAATACGGTTCCGTCAACGCGACGGCGGTTTTGAAGGACATGACCCGGACGTTTTTTGACCTACGAGTCGTACTTATGGTCGGAATTGGTAGTGGCGTCCCGGGAAGGAAGGATATTCGGCTGGGTGACATCGTTGTTGGATCTATCGGTCCGAGCACCAGTGGTGTAATTCAGTACGACTACGGAAGGGCGGCCCAAGGCGAGGAATTTGCCGTCACTGGCCACTTGAACCAGGCTCCCATGGCGTTCCTTACAGCCATGAGTGCACTACACGCTACATATGAGATGGAAGGTCACAGTATCGAGAGCAACATCGACAAGACCCTTCAAAGGTACAAGCGTCTCGGTAGGGAATACAGAAGACCGGAAGCTTCCACCGACAGGTTATACGCAGCAGAATATGTTCATGAAGGAGGCGAGGGCGTCTCCTGTAGTAAGTCCTGTACTGATGATAATCTGATGCACCGGGAAGAGCGAGGCGAGTATGAACACAATCCCGCCATACACTGCGGCTTGATAGCATCAGGCAATTCTTTGATAAAGGATGCGCATCTGCGCGACAGGCTGGCAGCAAAGCATGTGGTCTTATGCCTCGAGAAAGAAGCGGCGGGTCTGATGAATCACTTCCCGTGTGTGGTCATTAGGTGGATTTGTGATTATTCTGATTCACATAGAAACGATGAGTGGCAGGGGTATGCGGCTATGGCGGCAGCGGCCTATGCGAAGGACCTGCTTCTCCAGGTAGCTCCGACCAGTTTGCAGAAGCAGGAACGTGCTGAAACAGCTTTGCGACAGAGTGAGTATTTGAGCATTTGTACAATAGGCAAAACAAGATTACTGGATGCTGATAAGGAGAAACAGCGAATTACCGGATAGAGGATGTCATACACAGGCACAGCAACCCCGGCATCGAATCTCTTCCTTCCAGCATTGGGAACGATGCTGTATCGAAATGGCTCAATCCAGCCGATTCATCTGTCGATCATTGCAAGGCTCACAAAGACGGCTACTCAGGTCTACCTTGAAGTCCTCAACTAATTCCATTCTATGGCTGAATGGAAACACTGTCACACGAAAGACTATTCTACCGTCAATTGCCATCGATGATAGAGGAAACAGTTCTCTTTCTAGCTTTGTAACAGCGTGGTCCTTGCTTTCTACATAAAGTTTACCGATAGCCAGAAGCAGGGACTTGGGGATATTCTTCGATCGCTGATCAATCAGCTTTGCCTCAGACGGCCAGAATCTTGGCATCCACTTCACTCACATGATTCCAAGTGTGGTATTGAGTGTAGTTGGGCAAGTGGAGAACATTTAAATTCCATCTTTCTCGTAATGCTGTCAGTTACGGGTTAGGCTTTCGATGCTTTTCATGAGAACAAGAACGGGAGCATCCAGGTAGAGGGGCTCTTGACCTGCATGAAAAACTTTCATAGCGAGCCTGTTAACTCACATCTTAATAGTCGTTGACATTCGCTTTCCAGAGATGTAATCACGATGCATCTTGCCTCAACCAGTCAAGGCTTAATACCTTGACCTATTCATTTATCAATTGAACCATTCTCGAATCACTTACTCTTGGCATGATAGAAACAATTCATTGAATGCTGGTTCAATATAGAAGTTTTATGGCACTGTTATCGTTTGTTCGCGTAGGATGAATTGCTCTACGCAGCCCGGTCTGAGGACGAAAACTGCGCCAAAAGGCTGCTAGATCGAAGCGTTACGAATGATACCAAAGCGCGGGGGCCTGATATCACCCTAGAATACGAGTTCAAGTGCATCTGCTCTTATGCCGTTGCTCTTCTAGTTCCAGAAGTCACACAAGGGTCTATTAGCAAGGTTCTTGGAATTGCTTGTGAATGGTGCTATTATTGATGGCAGGGGAGGAATAGAATCCAGTGCTCTTGAATGATCTTTCAATTTTCGCCGGTTAGATATTTTCAAGTATTTTCTGAGCAAGGGTTCTGACCCCAAAGTCAAAGGATCCATGGCAATGCGCTTTACTGCTCCTCGGATTCCAGTCTTTTTGATATTGTTCAATCTCTACTAGAACACGGTGCTGATGTGAGTTCTCAAAGGGAAAATATGACAGTTCCATCTGCATTTCTTTATACCGCGGACGATTAAAGTCTTTACATATCAAGTGAAGAAAGGTGCTGATGTGAACATCAGGCGGCTCGCTTTCAAGACGAATTCCAAGCTACTATTGACAATAACCAACACGCTGTAGTCAAACCCATAAAGCAGACCTTAAGTAGGTCAGTGTGTCAACTCTTTACCGCCTTTATCAGCCTCACTACTGTCGAAGATTGGCCGGTATAGCATTGATTAGCCGATCTTTACAATGGTATGTTCTGCTTATACATGTATGTTTACTTCGTGATATCATAAAACGAAGCCTCAAATATCTTAAATAACAAGCTAAAAACTAAAGCCTTCTCGCATCATGGCCTTCTGCAACCATCATCTACTTCAGCCAACCACCGTGCTGCAGCCAGTTTGCACACTCTTCACCAAGCTCCTTTTTCGCTCTCTCGTCATACGCCTTACAGTCCTCCTCGGACAACACATCCTTCCATCTCGAGTTCGTTCCCTTGTAAACAAAGTCTTTTGCGCCATTTGCCCAAGCAACCTCAGCCTGTGGCGGTGCCGCAAGATGAGCATGCTCCTTCATCCAATCAAATGTAGAATGCTCAACGACATCTTTAAACTTGTCCTCCGGCATATCAGGAATCTCCAAGAATTTAGCAATCCGCTTGATTCCTCCCTCAAGATCTGCCTTGAGATCGTTGAAGTGAACAAGAAGAAGATTCGGCTGATCACGATGCTCCCACCATCCACGAATATGGCTCCAGAACGGCCAGCCAAGGGTATTCGGCATATCATTCTTCACAAGCACATCAAAAATATCTTTAGGGTTCTCGCTTGGTCGTACGGGGAGTTGGCCCTCATAACCTGTCTTCTCGAAAAAGCTGTAGAAGGTATCTGTGGCTCGATACATATGATTATGGATACTCCAAACCATATCGCGACCGTCGCGTGCGATGAAGATATACTTGGCTTGGGGGCTCCAGACAAGAGCATCAAGAGGGAGATGTGTCTTGAGAAAACGGCGGTGAGTTTGGGACTCGACTAGTGCGAGCATTGCCTCTTTGGGGACGATGCGCATGTCGACCCAGGGGGAGAGGACGCCTGCTGGTACAGTCGGGTCACCTTTGTGGATCAGTTGTGAGACGATCTGTTGAACCCACTAATGGCTCTGTTAGCTACATGCTTAGAGGAATGGGTGAGTCACTTACAGTTGTGCCTGACTTGGCGTACGTCGCGATGATGATATCATCAGGTCTAAACTTGAAATCGTTCCAGATAGAGGACTCCATGTGGTGGTTACTCTCCTCGCGAGTCTTTTGCGGCATGTTGCCATTTGTTCCATTTGTTGCAGCCATATTGTGAATTGGCTACTCCCTGGGACAGAGGATGAAGATGAACCGACAATGTCTAAGTTGTTAGGTAGATGTGTTATTTGCAGTTGAGGCTTGAGGCTGAGAGCTTAAATCAGCAGACAGAACCTATCTAGGAGATGGACCGACTCGAGCAAACACCAATGAGTCCATCTGTTACATGGCGGACTCAACCTGATTTATATCCATCCCCCCAAAGAATTCCAGGTTGTCGAGGGCTGAGCATATGCAGGTCAGACTAAAGGATCTACAACCCTGCTCCCCGGTTGTCGGAAATTGGAGTCTCACCGAAAACCCAATTTGAACCGGAACTCGTTGACAATCATAAACCGACAGCCCGAATTACGACCTAAAACGGAAAAGATCACCGTCAGCTTCGTCACATGGGATGGCATTCATGTCAAGCTAGCTTGCGAGAAGGGGTCAATGCAGCGCTGTAGATTAGTATTTTGGTGCTACGGAGATCAAGTTGGCCCGTTTATGACGTCGCTTGAGAGGCGTAGTGGGAAAACGGACCCCAAAAATTGAAGGCTGCCTATACATCGACCAATAGTCTTTGGCAAGAATCTCAATGGTTGCCGTATTGGCCTTGAAATGTCTCTCGCTTGGGTTTTCTTCGGTAATGCTTTCTTTTATGCACCTTGCTTCAACGGTTAATGTACTTCGTGAACATATCCAGCCACTTATAAGTGCCAAGTATTAGTAGAGGGTTGGGAAAGGCTTACAGTTGGGGGTCACGAGAATAATAATGGAAGATGAGCTTACGTGGCGGTTCTGATCATGTTTGCCCGTGCCGATATGCCGCTCATGTCACCGCTCTTGAGACGTGAGGTGGACCCAGGTAAGACCGATCTCTTGGTCTCGGACGCCAGTAAAATCGCTAGGATCTAGTGCTCACTAGCTCCCATAAGTCTCATGCACTACTCCCAGATTCAGATCCAAAGCCTGACTTGGTTTGATGTAATCTCTCTGTCCGGTGGATTTGCATCGTCAGAATACACTCGTTTCGCTCGAGGACAGAGCCATCGTGTGGACCGCAGGCGTTAGTAGCTCGTCTTGAACATCTATGGGTAGCTTTACAGCTGTTTGCGAGAATTACTCCCCACCCGATGAGCTAGTGCTGATCTTACAGAGGGGATGCTGAGATCAGCCGGGTAAGGCTGAACCGAGCTCACCGATAGCCGAGATTGAGAAAGGTCATTACGATAAACTTGATATCTACTGTAGGAATTTAAGAACTCCTCTAGACCCTTCTAACTTCAATTTTTAGCTTCTTAGGTAGAATAACCACCATTAAAAAAGCCTTTCATCATCAAGTATGAAGCCGATGGGCCGAGAATCTGTCAACAAACTCAAAGTCAGCAATACATCAAGGTAAAAATCCCAACTTACCAACAATCTCCTAGACCTAATACTGAGAATTTTCAATGTCATCAGCGCTGTCTTTTGGATTATTAGCAGTCACTGAGATACGGCCATCCAGACATACCTACCAATGAAGAACGACCTTCTACACCCCTGCGAACCGACAATTGCTTTCTGAAATTAGGAGTAGCCTTCGGTACAGTTCGCACACATAGTATGACCATGCAGTCATTCTTGACTTCCAATAATACATTAAATAGTTCTTTAAGGATACGCTATGAATCAACATCTAAATGAGACATATATCCTTTACCTCTGTATTCTTTCTCGGTAGCCCTTCCAATGCTGGTTTCCATCCTATGGTTTCCTTGATATTGCTATACTCAGGGTGCTTATCGCTAAGGTCCAGTGGGAAAGCCTGATCTAAGAATGATTGATCTTTATCTAAGGCTGAAAGAAGACGGTCAAAGTCCTCAAATAGCCCCGCTAACCCAAGTGGATAGCCTAGAAGCTCATCTCCAGACCATGCCACCTCAGGGTATGCTAGGAGATCGAGTAGGAGCTGAAGAGGATGCAGGCTCTGGAAATTAGGTCTGTTACCAGTGATCCTTCCAAACGCTTCTCCCAATGCAAGCGACTTTCCAAGATGGTCTTCCAAAACCCTTATCACATCGTAAGGAAATCGATACTCTAACATAATACCGTGATGTGTCACCTGGAAGACACTCTTCGTCCAATCTCGAACGGTAGTGTGCAAGATGTGAGCCTTGTGCCAGAAATCAACCAGATTTGGAAATTGCTTCTGTAATTCCACATCCTCTTCCAGCATTTCCCTAGTTTCCGGAGTCAAGAAAGGGATCCAGCTTCTCCAATTTGGCTGGGATATTTCGGGTTCGTCTGCAAAGATATAGTGGCTACTTTGATCTTCGATCGACGAAATGTGTTTCTTATCTTCTGGGTCTGATCTCGCGAGCTCGAGTACTTGATTGCTCCACTTTGCCATGAAGTGCACCATTTCGACTGTAAGAAGCTTGAATCGTAGGTAGTGATGCAAGTCCTCGGACCTGAGGATCTCCGCGGGACTAGACTCCCGTGTTTGACAGACTATAGCCGCGACACACGAGCCGATGAGGCGACATTTTCGGCTATCGGAAGTCTGATGTGCCAAGAACAAAGAGGTACACCCTTCCACCCGAATCAAGTGAACATCTTCATTGGAGACCGTACACTTCAATGCCCATGCAAAACTCCTAATGGCAAGTTTAAGGCCGTCCTTCAGATTCCAAAACCCTGTGAAATACTCGCCGTCTTCCAATACATCGAGATCCCGGCGAACACTGAGAACAGGCTCAAGTGACGAGTCCAGCCGTAACACCGGCTCTATCCTGATCGCGAGAAAGCCTGACTTGGAATCCACCATTTTACAGGATTTCACTGCTCTGTCGCACTCTGAGTTATTGCCATGGGGCCAGCCATCGATGATAAGTATTTTGAAACACCCAGCAGGTATTTCTTTGTTAAGAAGGCGTTTGCTGTCCAACTCGATCTGTTCGATATGTTTGAAGATTCCTTCAGAAGCTTGTAGCGGTACATCTGTATCCCAAAGCGGGACCCAAGAGGGAATCCCATAGTCATTCTTGCAAGATTGTAGGACGTTCTCAAACCATTTTCTAACCCAGTAGGGATTGGCGTGCTGAATGAGATCGCAACAGTGGCACTTTTGCATGAGGTATGTAGCGACGCCAATGTAAACCTCACGGACCATCAATTCGTAGTCGGGGCTAATTTCTGAAGCATGAACGTTGCTAATCAGACCTAGCAATCCAAATATCTTGTCACGTAGGTCCGTGACACGACAGACACTGGTTGCAGCAAGAAGATCTCTCAGATCCAAAGGGGCTTGCTCTGTGTTCGACCTGATCTTTCCAGCAAATCGAACCCACGAAGGAACCTTGACACCGTGTTCATACAGCTGCGAGATGGACTCGTTGGTAACTTCAAGTGAGACTTCTCCGCAATGTAGAGTAATTGATTGGGCGAGAAGGAGCTCCTGGACGACCCATAATCGAGCAAAGTAGGATCTTGCAAAGAACTTGTTGAGAATGGAGATATTGCTTGTCTTTTTGGAAGATTGTAGGTTGAAAATGCCATTAACTTGAAGATCATTTAACAAAGTCATAGCCTCGGTTCCTGTCAAGTCGTCTCCGCATACTGTTTCTCCAACATAAGAGTGAACAGTGGTTGCTTTGGAGTATATGGTCTTCATCAAACCGACCTGGTGAGACCTCTCGGAGGGAGACGACTGATTGATACAGATGGAATCGACCCATAATAGCTTTTTGTTGGTCTTGTGTCGAAGACTTCGTAACGCTCGATCACAGTTCCGCGTAATGCGTAGGACTTTCTGCTCTTTGTCAAGAAATATGAGATTTGAAAGTGAGGTGTCGCCATCTTCATCTGCCCAAGTATAGGACAGGGCAGAGTATGGAGGACATGTTTCTTTCTCCCACCAAACCTCGAAAAGCCGGCCGCTAAGTATCTCGAGTCTATTGCCAGGCGATAGTTCCAGTAGTCGAATACAGGAACCTCTGGGAAGATCGGAGTAGACATAAGGGTTTCTCTGTCCAAAGGCTTAGCATGCTGTTTATTTGTGAGGCCAAAGAGTGTCTCACCTCTCTTTGAGCTTCGTTCTGTAACGAGGTTTGTACGTTTGGACGGTAGCTGTAGACTTCTTCATCTCCTATCGTTGTCTTTATGGGGGGGGCTTCGCTAGTCTCAGAGTACTTAACAGAACGGGGCCATGACAGCGGCCGAATTTCAGACCTGAGCCATCCTTCCCATGGATCGGCACGTTGCTTTTGTTGCGATAGTTGAACATCTTCAACTAATCCACAGGAAAGACAGGTCCTCATAAATGCCTCACTGGCCGATAGCACCATGAAATCATGCCTTTTGCAACTCCCTGCTGGCTGGTTCATTTCGACAAGCATGGAATGGGCGACTGTGTTTGTGAAAGGCTTCAACGGTTACAGACCAGAGAAATGAGGGGAATTTAATGCAAACATGTGTGGCTGTGTCAGACAAGGCAGACTGATATTGCCACAGCATGGGGGTTCCTGCTCTAGCCTTGGCTTAGTCACACGGGAATCCAATATACAACAATTAAATAGAGGTTATGAAATTTAATCGCTCCATGACATTCTTCACGTAATATTCTGTTTTAGAAGCCTGGGCAAAAGTTCCCCTCAGAGCTCAAGTATCAGCAATCTCAGCGATACTAACCCCAGCTAGGTAAGAGGCTGTAGGTCAACCAATCAGTAAGTGTTCTGTTGCATTAGCTGCTTTTCTCACATCTTCTCTAGCGAAGACAAACTGACCGACGATCGTGCTGTCAATCTACTCCGCTGTAAGAGTTGTCCTGTTTGGCGCTTTAATAAGGCTGTCTAGACAATCGGCTAGCAGAACACTAACTCAGCACAGCCTCTACACAATAGAGGCTGGACAAATGACATACAAGCACGGTTTTCACGAAGCATTTTTTTTCAGGTACGGAGCATGAAAGGCAGTATATTAGCGACAACCAATTTACGCCAGAAGCCTATTTTCGCCGAATTGGGATATGTCTGTAGCCTGCCAAACATCAGATCTAAGGGTACTAACAAAAAGCCCTTTCTCCCACCGTGTCGCAACCGTACGAGGTGCTATTTGTCTATTCTTATCGATCAATAATTGGTGCCTCAGATTGAATCCTTCCATGCGTCATTATCGTTTATTGGCTCATGCTGGAGGCTACCTTACACTCCGGGAATAGCGTCACGTCTCCACCAGCGGACAATTCCAAGTCCGCCGCGCCCTCTGACAACTTTGCTGACATAAAGCAACACCGTAAGCCTCATTTCTATCAGTATTTCTTCAAACATCTCTTCGAAAAAGTAGACAATTTTTATCATATTTTATCATCCATCTCGAGCTTCGAAAATGGCTATCCCTCAACGACTAACCCCTCCAATTGAAGAGTTGCGCCAATCCTATGTCGGCAAAACCATCCACGATGTTCCCAAGCCAGCAGTCGTACTAGACCGAGCTAGGGTGACCCGTCACTGCCAGTCCATGCTCAAGGCTATTGATACTCTCAGTCTTGGCTTTCGAGCGCATGTCAAGACCCATAAGGTTAGTCACATAATGTTCCTATGAAACACCGAAGCTCACGAGGTGCAGACGATAGAAGCAACGCGACTCCAAGTCGGCCAAGGTAGCGGCGATGTCAAGCTCATTGTATCAACTCTAGCAGAGATTGAGCATCTTCTACCTCTTCTGAAAGAGTATAGAGATGCAGGCCGTCGTCTTGACCTTCTCTACGGTCTTCCCTTGCCCCGCTCGCAGATCTCAAGGTTGGCAGCACTTGGCTCAGAGTTAGGGCAGGGAAGTATCTCTGTTCTCATCGACCATCCATCCCAGCTCGACTCTGTCAAGGCGTTCTCACAACATGCCCAGTTTCCTGCGAGGGTGTTCCTCAAGGTCGACACGGGATATCATCGTGCAGGACTGCCGCCAACTGCTATGAACAAAAACGGTCTTATCGAGACACTTGCGAAACTTGAAGCTGGTGGCGAGGCTGAGTTGCTCGGACTGTACTCACATAGTAGTCTGAGCTACAAGGATAGTACGGCTGAGCAGGCGATGGCGAATCTCGAGGGCGAGATCCAGGGCTGTATTGATGCAGTCAATGCTCACGCTCATCTATTCGCCAAGGACAAGGAACTAATCATAAGCACCGGAGCTTCTCCCCAAGTCACAGCCATCGAAAACCTCGTCACTTCGCAGGGTGATCTGTCGCCTGCAGCTGAGTCTCTGCGCAAATCAATCCAGGTCGTGACAAAGGGCAAGCCCGGCGGACTTCAGACCAAGCTTGAGCTTCACGCTGGCGTATACTCGATTCTAGACATGCAACAAGTCTCAACCAACTCGCGGCGAAAACTGGGATCGTTCGAGGATGAGATTGCTATTTCCATCGTCGCTGAAGTTTGCAGTGTCTACAATGATGATGAGAGATCACAGCCTGAAGCGTTGATTGCTGTTGGATGTCTTGGACTTGGTCGTGAGCCATGTGCTGCGTATCCAGGCTGGGGTGTGATCAGCCAATATTGTTACAAATCTTCTTCCAGGGATGGAAGACGTTTGATCATCGACAGGATCAGCCAGGAACATTCCATTACGGCTTGGGAACATGCTGACGGCGAGGATGTGTCCTCTTTGCCCCCAGTTCCGTTGGAGGTCGGACAGGATGTCGTCATATTCCCGAACCATGCTTGCGTTGCTGGAGCATTATATGGATGGTATCTTGTGGTAGACTCTTCGGAAGCAGATGCAAAAAGGATCGTTGACGTATGGGTTAGAGCTAGCGGCTGGTAGAGACAAATTGATATCAACAGAATCTACCTCTATAGTTTCTGGATCTTTCATTAGTGTCTGTGAACACCGTTATCTCTAGGCTATGTATCAAGTAGACTTCTACTCCTTTAGACTATCTTCAAAGAGCTTCTGCAACCTGGTGCCCTCACTATCGGCGACCTGGCCATGCGTTTTGACGCTGCCGTAAGGGTGATAAGGAAATGGACTAAACTTGTCAGCTGCGGACAATCTTGATATCGCCGCTTGGGTGTTTCAACCTACCCATACTCGGGTACAAAGGTGATAAGATCACTGTCCTGGCTTCGAGCCTTGACAATGCGTAACCAGAGCCTCTCGAAGAACTCTCGCTCCTCCTTGAACATGGGATCTTCAGGCTCGGGGCACTGAGAGGACTGGGTCGTTCCGATGCGAGCATGGACATGGGTTACCTAGATACGAGGTGAGCTATTGTGAAAAGCTATTGAAAAGAAGTTTTGGTACCCTTGGGATTAGAAGATCAAGGATCTCTTTGTCTTCTTCACCGAGATCCAGAAGTCTTTCGCAGACGACCACCCAGTGAGAGATATCCGCCGTCACTCGGAGCCTTGCACCTAGTCAGCAGATACCTTTGGACGCGATTGTGAGTGAACCTACTCTGGAACCTTTGGAAGGATGTACTTGGCAGCATATGGCGTGAATAAAGACCTGTTGCGATGCGTTTCATGGCTGACGAGGCCGGTAAGTCCCAGCTCCTTGTCGATGTCTAAGGTCTTCTGATAGAAGTAGACTGATTCATCAAGAGTCCAGTAATCCCTACTATTGTCAATCTTAGATGACGACATATGGATAATTGCGCTTACCCTCCAGATTGGGCGTTGATCTTGACAGGGCGTAGGATCTTTGCGCGCTCGAGGTTCTTGCGGTAAATATCGAGGTGGACATCAGGCGTGAGATCTCTGGGTCGACCGCCGCCGTAGCCCGCCCATGCTGTATGCAATCTTTCAAAGTAAGCCATCGTCGCAGACCTGTGATGAGTAACTTACAGAACAGTGGCTTCTAGGCCAACATCATCCAAGATCTTTCGCAATTGCTGCAGGTTATCGACATCGCGATCTGTGATATCGACTTCAACACCAGCTGCACTAGATCAGTATTGTTATTTTTCTTTTCACTTTCCCCAGGTGAGCTTACCGAAGCCTTGCTTCTTCAGATCAGGAAACCATGGGATCCAGTTCTCAAAGTCCTTCCCAGAGTCGACGCCCCAGACTGTTCGGAATCGCTTGATGATAACCATTTTGATCCTTCTCTTCCGTTCCGACAAAAGTAAAAGTAAGAACATAAAGAGAGAAAGTTGTGTCGGTTCAGGTCTGTGTTTAAATCGGCCTTCCGTCAGGTCCAAGGTTCCCAAAAGAGTATCTTAGCCCCGCCGGGGGAAATTACCTTAAATGGAAATGTGGATATTGCATTGGGTCGGCCGGAATCTCGACACTTGGACAGCTATTTCTATAGGCTATGCGTAAATTCCAACCTGTATTTATGTAAGACAGAACCAAAATGCATTTTACAGGCTGGAGCAATTGTTGATAGGCAATCGGATCCTCGATGCAGGAGAAAAAAACGTGAAGCGTTTTGTTACTTTGCACTACAAACCTTGATCAACATCGTCAGATTCGTCACCTCTCCGGCTGGCCAGATTCTTACCCTAACATATAACAACTTCTTTGACTAGAAGATCGATACCCCATTTTCCATGGGATGTAACATAGAATTCGTTCCGGGTAGCCGCCCTGTGTCCTCCTCCCACCTAAAATGATGCAAAAGAATCATGCCATGTGTTGAGCCAGCCACTCAATAAACATCTGAGGGTTCTCTTGGAAATACGTGTAACCCTTCATCCGAACTGTTCCACCAACCCAGTGCAATTTCTTATCTTCAATAGGGATTCTATCATACATTATTTGTACATCGCTCGGTCTTGTCAGAACATCGTCGCGCACAGAGTAAATAAAAGTCGGAATACGGACACTCCCCATGATTGGTATAGGAGAGAGCTCGTCAATTGTAAAACTTGATTGGATAGTGACCATTGTGTTGACCTCGCCGAAGTAGCTGCCAAGACCAGCCATCTGGAGGGCCTCTTCGACAAAAGGTCGATACGAGAGTGGCTCGGGTACGAGTAAACAGCGGACATCCTTGAAGACTTCTGGCCGACGGTGAATGGCCATAAAAGTCGCTACACCGCCTAGACAACGGCTGAACAGGCCGATAGTCATGTGTTTGGTATCCTCTCGGCTGCGGACATAGTTTAACGACCCAACCACGTCCCTGGACTCAAAGTGCCCAGTGCCGGAAATACCACCGTTGGCCTGCCCGCTGTTACCGAAATTGCGCATGTCATAAGTGAGTACATTGTAGCCAGCGTCGTGTAGTATCTTCAAGTCGGGAATGAAATTAAGTTCGAAATCATTGCCGGTCTTGGAGCCGCCGAGGAAGGACTTCCAGGGCTCAAGGTGAGCGGGGAATCCGGCGCGGTTGCATCGGAGGGGGTGATTGACGATGATAAGCTTGTTTGAGCCGGGCTTTGGGATGTACCAGGCCTCAAGGGGAACGCCGTCTTCGCTTGGGAAGAAGACATCCTGGTACTCAAGCCTGGCGTCACTAGGGAGATGGAAAAAAGGCGTGGGTATGTCATTCCGCAGAGGGGCAACGAGACTTTTGAGGTAGCTCTGGATCTCATCTGGAGTCATTCTGACGACTAATCACTCTGATTGATATCTTAGTCTTTTAAGAATATGACGAGCGTTTTGATTCAAGATTTGTAAATAAGTTGAGAAACTTGTCGGGCTTGTTGTATTACCAGAAGGTAGGAAGAAGAAATAGCAACCTGGGGCGCATTCCAATATATGCTGCATACAATATCACGAACCGGATTCTTTCAAGCTATACTGTTCTAGAGGAAGAATTCTTACAGACTTTGGCTAATATACTAGTACTTACTGTAGGATCAAAACCGGTGAGTGTAGATGGTTTAGCGTAGTCACTGGCCCTATGAGATCGTTCCTCTTATCAGACTTGAACGCTTCCGGCGATCTCACATAAGCTAGTTGTTCTCCCTGCATATCTGGAGAACGCCAAGAGTCCCGAGCGGCCAGTCAACGATGATGGAGGAGCTGTTGTGGTGCGGAAATTACCGTGTCACGGATATCTAGGCAAGACAGAAATATTGTAATTGGTGCGAAAATACAAGACGTTTCCAATGTTTACACAGGTATTATGTACTAGTGCTGTATCTCGAATGATGTGATCTCTTCGTACCTAAGACGGGTATGCATGAAACGACCGGAGACGACCCGACCCGCCTGGCCACTCATAACCCCAAACTTCAAGTAGGACATTCCTTCTGAGCAAGTCGAGACCGATGAGCTTGATCGAGGCACAATAACTAATTAAACACCTTCCTAGTAGGGAAATTACTTGAAATAGGCATGCTAATCTCTTTGAACTCCACACACTTCTCGATGTATTATTTCCGGATCCGACAAAAGAGGGAAATAGTTCCGAGCGCCATAGCGAATCAGTTATTGTCTCAATTTCCTAGGCGATTTCGAAATGCAGCTGTGCCTGCTTGCTTTCCTACTGACTAGGACAGCCTCCCAACAACAGATTGTCACCGTCTGCAGGTAGACCAATCGCATCTACCCTTACATGTCTCACTGGGCTACCAAAACCGTTGAAGGTCTCAATCTCAGCTCAAAACACCCCCGATATCCTGCTGATCCAGACCCGCCTTCCTCATGGCTCCTTTCAGCCGTGAGATCTCACTTCTCAAATCTTCATTCTCACTTTCAGCCTTCTCCAGCTTCACATTCAATTCCTCCGTCTGTTCTTGAGCTCCAACGCCAAGTTCTTCGATAATCTTGACGACTCGCCAAAGCCGCATGACGACAATCAGAGAAGCGACCTCTTCGATGATACCACGGAGTGCGACATCAGTTATGAAGCCTGCAATGACGATGAAGGCGTCGAAACAGTGGAACCAAGAGTTGAAGTATCTAGGAATGTCAGTCTATACAATAGGGTTGGGAGGGGAAGGACTGACTTCCAGCCGAATGCCCAGACGGAGGCGATGAGTTCGACGACGAATAGGCATGAGAACACCAGACTGACTGAGCCGAGGATATCCAGCGCCAAGTCCCAATCTGAACCCTTCTTGCCTTGCTCACATTTGAACAGATTGAGAATAAAGTCTACCGCTGTGAGTTTCTCGCGCATCAACAAAGCGGATCTACTTACCGGCGATCATGCTAAGAACATCAAGCGACACCAGCGTCAGAACAGAATAATGCCCCGCCTTTGAAGAAAGAAATTGCGCAGTCTTCTGCTTCGTACTTCTGACGCTCCATGGATCACCTTTGAAGGGATGAGAATACCAATGCTGGATATTCAAGGACGGAAGTCTTGTCTTGCCGCGTCGCAGAAGCGGCTGTTCCTCGAGGGAACCGCCCGCGTGTTCGACACTTGTTGAAGACATGTCGCTACTGATGGAAGCAGCGCTTTGAGAAGAGGGGAATGGGTGACACGCGTCTTCCTGACTGACCAG
Organism: Fusarium sp. NRRL 52700; assembly: GCA_013396095.1. NCBI lineage: Eukaryota > Fungi > Ascomycota > Sordariomycetes > Hypocreales > Nectriaceae > Fusarium > Fusarium sp. NRRL 52700. The sequence goes on along the minus strand of JAAQRM010000217.1, from coordinate 123,414 downwards.
GAAATGTTGAGTTCACGCACGATGTGCCGTGTTATCCGCACATCGACGTCATGGGTCTTATCTTATCTTATCTCACCACATACCCTACACACCTTGCGATAAAAAATCACTATTTCTTGAGTTGCAAAAGGTAAGTCCAATCAATACCAGTATAATCATTCTCCTTCATACACAAACGCCTAAGTGGAAAAGTTCTTTCTTTTAAATACATTTTATGATTCCTTAATTGATTGATACTGAAGCTTATAATGCGTCCGTGATACGTATCGAGCCCACATGTTGTTAAATTCAATCCTTCACACTTGAAGGCGAAGCATTTGCGACACCGTGTTCTTAGACAAGAGAAAACGAGATGTTCTTTTGCTCATAGCTCGAACTTAAAAGCGCGATAAGTCTCGCTTCAATTAGAGTTAGCCATACCTCGCTATTGCCGAAAAGCCGTCTCAAGTCGACAGCCAACCAACAAAGTGGCTTGTTCTAGCCAATCGGATATCTCCCTCTGTATACTTCAAGAAGCGACTTCTCGACAACCAACAACTTTCACATGACAAGTCATGCGACTATTATGGCCCAGACCTTTCTAGGCAGCTGAATGTATGTTTCAATTTTGCGTTATTTATGACGTTAGCCGGAGTTAGTTCGTGCCGGAAACCGAGATTTCTGAGGGAATAGATAAGATGCTTGAATACCGGATACAATAGCCTCAGTCTCTCGGAATCCCTTCGATTTGTAGTTTGATCTGAAACGCTATGCTATTTTACTCCATCATCATCAACATTACCATCTTTCCTTTAGTGGCGACGGCTCTTCTTGTTCCGCGTGATGCGATCCATGCTGATAACCTTGGACGCTACGATGAAATCATGAAAACTATTGCCGGCAATCATATTCTCAACTTTTATCCGGAGGATATAGTAATTAAGCTCGACATCCATGAGTACCCAAGCGAAAAGGTAGGACACCTTTCAATAGGACCAAGTTTTAACTAATATGTAAACAAGATTATCCGGTCCGATGTGTTCAAGCCAAGCCGAGATGCCGACGCATACTTCAAACAGGAGCATGAACTGGCAAAAGAATTTTTCCAGCAATCTTCTGGGAGGGCACAGTGTAATCTAGATAGATCTTGAGTGGTGACAACTGCCGTCATTTACAGGAGTCGGATGCTTGCACTGTAATCATATCAGTGGGGCTACCAGTAACGTATGTTAAATGGGCATGCATATCGTTGCTCAGGCGCTTTGAGATATATATTATATACGCCGAGCTGAGATTCTTGCATGCCTCCAATGTTGCAGCATGATATACGCAAAAATGTCTGGTCCCTCCGTAATGTTCAGAGACTCGGCGTAGACTATCCATTCCTGGATCTGCCTGGACTGTCCACAACCTATTGAGAACCTGTGTAAGGCTTATAACGTGGGTGAGAAAGATAAGCTCGCGCCAGTTACATGTGTATGCGCGGTTATTCCCAAACCTTGAACGATAAAAATATTTGTGGCACGGTAGAACCGATGCCTTAATATCTGTACCGGGCGCGACATAACCCTTCGGGAATGTAGACATATTAGGATCAACAAAGATGCCACTCCCTACTATTCCATCTAATCTAAACTTAGAATTTACCGTAAAACGTTTAGTCGCTCAAAGGGATATGTGCCTTTGTCAGGCTATGTGTTACGATAGCTGACGTCTCAGTGTCAGACATGGTCTGCCTATTTGACCTTATCCAGATTTAGCCGGACGTGACAGCAGGACGAACCAGCCATGATTAAACATCTAAACCTAGTATTGCAGCTGAAATTGGAATCAAGAAGATGACAATTGAGCCTATCAAACGCTCCCGTAGCGAGTGAGATATCATACATATGCACACGAATGAATGATCCTAACAACTAAAATACACTCCAAGATACATAACATTCTTTCAGTTTCAAGTTTCGAATCTGTTTCTTTGACATGATGGTCCTGTCAGTCAAGGCCATCGTCTATTCAACATTATTCGGCCTCGCGAATTCATTCGTTAGCATCACAATTCCGTTTTGACGCATGACACGAAGAACTTTATCCACTTACCATTAACCATCACCATAGACCGCCTCCCAGAGAGTGGAGTATTACCCTCGCTAATCTAAGCACTACATATGAAACACGTTATCCCTATACCACGGCACTTATAACCTTCCGCCAACTTAGCCGCTATTAGCCTAAACCGCTAAACATGAAGATGAGCAGCCTTAATAGGGAATTTAATCCTCAAGGGAGAAAATGATGTCGATCTTTTACCAAGAACGGAGACGACCCGAGGTTAAAAAGCATCGTGGACTTTAGCCAGAATGCGGCATGCATGGATCGTGCATTTGATCCGAAGAGTCCAGCTTTCTTTGGGTCAAGTATGCTGAGCCGGATTGACCCGACGGGATGAAGCGTCTTGAGTTTAAAATTTAACCTTTTGTTGACGTTCGTCGACGCCGTGTTTCATTGAATGATACTACTTCGATCTGAAGATCGGCTTGATTAGCGAGCTATAGCTCACGCCAATATGAGAGTATCGCTGAGAAAAGCATTATAGAATAAACTCATTGCTTTAATTGAGTAGCATTCCAAGGCCATTTGAAGAGATTCCAAGGCATATAAATTGGCCTCCAAGCTTCTTTTACCCGTCGAAGACGAAGCAGGCCATGCCAAGCACAATCACTCCATTAAAACCATGTTCTGGGCATCCTGGCAATAGATTCGGCTCTCAGTACTGACATCCTTGGTACACATCAGGGAGATTATACCGCTAGAAGTGGTCCCATTGCGACATCAAGTCATCCTGCTTTTCGCACTCGTTCGTCAAAGGAATCCTGGCACGCATGTTTATCCTTCGGCATAGCAGCCTAATATGATATCTCTGCCACGTGCACTCCCCATGATCCCCGCTCCCCGCAACAACCCGCTGGCATCCCGAGTCACGATCTCAAGCCACGGACAAGAGGAATTGGGGAATGTGATTTTAGCCGGAATGGATGCCACCATCGAAATTTCGGAGGAAAATATCACATTGGGAGTTTCTTACCAATCGCATCGAAGAGCGATTCTTGGTCGTAAGGGGTTCTTGGGCTGTCATTGGCCACCTGAGTTCTTACCGTCTTGGCTCCATTGTTTACCGTCTTGGCCTTCATGCGAGTGGGGAACGAGAGGCTGAGATTTCCAAGATGTTTGCAAAGAGTTGCTTTTGCTAGTCTCGGAGAGCCAGGTTCCGAGGTAGGGCACCAAGCTAGAGGGTTGAAGAGCCTGATGATATTGGTATTAAGCACTAAGATACTTGGCATCGACTTGTGACAGACAAAATGAAGCCGCGCTCAACCATATATAAAGGACCATCAGCTCGCCAACTAAGAGAACTCTCCAGCTCATCAGGGTTTTTCAATTCACATTCCAACAATACAGCCAACCTCAAGACAACATCATGGTCTCTTTCAAATCTCTCCTCCTCGCCGCCTCGGCACTCACTGGAGCTCTCGCTCGTCCCTTTGACTTCCTCGATGAGCAAGACGACGGCAACTCTACCTCTGTCCTTGAAGCCCGTCAGGTCACCGGCAACTCCGAGGGCTACCACAACGGATACTTCTACTCTTGGTGGTCTGATGGCGGTGGCTATGCCAACTACCAGATGGGTGAGGGAAGCCACTACACGGTTGATTGGCGCAACACCGGTAACTTTGTTGGTGGCAAGGGTTGGAACCCTGGTACTGGCCGGTAAGTTGATGATGCTTTAACAATAGAGATGGTTTGCTGATGATGGACTAGAACTATCAACTATGGCGGCTCTTTCAGCCCCCAGGGTAACGGCTACCTCTGCGTCTACGGCTGGACTCGCAGCCCTCTCGTTGAGTACTACGTACGCACACCATCTTCACCCTCATCATCTTACTAACGATAACTAGGTCATCGAGAACTACGGCACTTACAACCCTGGCTCTGCTGGCCAGCACAAGGGCACCGTCTACAACGATGGCGACACCTACGACCTCTACCAGACAACCCGCTACCAGCAGCCTTCCATCGACGGCACCCAGACCTTCAACCAGTACTGGGCCATCCGCCGCAACAAGCGCAGCAGCGGCGCTGTCAACATGCAAACCATCTTCAATGCTTGGGCTTCGGCTGGTATGAGACTTGGAAACCACTACTATCAGATTCTAGCTACCGAGGGATACCAGAGCAGTGGATCTTCTTCCATCTATGTCCAGACCAAGTAAGAGCTAACTGCAAAGGTTCGTCGGTCGTGAAATGACGAGGGTCGGATATCTGCAAGGCATGGTTTGGTGATCATGCAACAGAGATGTGAATACGAAAATTATGGGGAGGGCTTTGACCTGATGTCAATTGATGGGGCTTTACTTTTCAGCGCGGGATATTTCTCCTTTGGGGTAATGTCTTGCTATTCTCTCGTACATAAATTTGATCTGATCAATATTACATATCGTGAACTACTCTGCAAGCTCAATGACTTCATCAATCATGCTCTGCAACCATTCGTCGTGCCTCTATCTACCAAACTTTACATCCCTCGTTCTAGCTCCTGGCAGAACTCTCAGCTCAACATCATTAGTATCATTAAATCCCTTCTTATCATCCCACGATCCAACAACAGTCTGGTCTATCGACGAGTATCTCGCACGACTGCCAGTTGATGATGGCCACGCCTCGCTATCACGCTTCTTGGAGTGAAAGCATATCGTTCGGTTACCAAATCCAGAGTGTGTCTTCGTAGATTCCCAGCTGTTGCTTTCTCGACTTTGTTCCTGAGACTTTGTTCGTGATCCGAAATATGGGCGCAGCGATGGTAGGCAAGCGACGACAAGGCCGATGTTAACATCTAGAGCACTCCAAAGTACTACCACGTAGTCAGTATCATTAGGAGATGATAGTCTGGGAGGGCTGTACCGATTGTACTGAGTGAGATACTAGAGTCGGCTCCAGCCTTCCAGATCATGACAAAGCGGACGAGGCTAACGGCCATGTTGACGGTGCCGAGAAGGAAAGTGAAGTATATTCCGAGCCTCAAGGTTCTTCTGACGTGTAGCGCTGGGACAATCAACCACGGTAGAACGAACACTGCGTCGTGTTAGACATCACTCTAGCAGTTTGCACATCAACCCACCTAGCAAATCTCCCACGAATGACAGTCCCCAGCCAACGTGAAAGGTGACAGCATACGTCCACTTGGGACATGTCCTCGAAGGTCTAAGATCCCTAGAAGATTTATTAGTGCCATGCCTCAAAAGGACTTGGCTAACCTACCAGCTTCGGCTTATGGGGAGACAAATGCAGAATAATATCACGGTGGTGATAATATAGCTAACACCAACGAACCAAATCGTTGCCCAAAGAAACCTCCGCCTCCTGACCATAAACTCAGGAAATACTTGAAGATAAACAGCAAGAAGCGCAGCCTTACACAAGTAAAGCGTCGTATAAAAGGGAAAGCTCGATGCGAACAGCAACTACATCACATTAGCTACGTCAATAACCCCGAGTCCTCTACTCACCTTCAATATCAACACCAAATTTGCAGATCCTCCATGATAGCCCTGCAAGGTCGTATGAACACTCGGATCAAATGCATGCAGGACCACAAACGCGGGTGAGAACGCAGCTGTAATGACGCCTGATATCCACGCTGCCACCATAAAAATATCGCTGAGTAGTAGTTTTCGCTTTTGTATTCGGAGACGGAGATTGAGACGGGCGATGACGAGGATCGTTGCTACAATGACGAGTATCTGAGACAGCTAGAGCCATTAGCACAGGTCTCTTCCGTAAACGCGCAGACCTTACAAGAATATCCTTTGCCTCTGGATTCTTCATCGCGACAACATGCCTTTGGTCCAGATATCCCAACAGCATTTCGCCTCTCTTACGACAAAAAGAATGGGCACTGTAACTGTTTATAACAACACCAAACGGGTCTTCGGCAATAACATGGCTTATCTTTAAGTTTGGCCCTGGCATTTCTTCGTGTCTTACCATTCTTGGCAACATGCCAACTGTGGCGCTAAGATGGAAGCGTCAGTTGTTTTACTGTAAATTGGGACTAGGTCTCGACGTTTTAGGGGATTGATGGTGCCATGCGGGCCGAGGCCACCTTGGCAAGTATTACAATATTCCAGTGGATGGAAGTGAAATGCTGTGTCGGGATATAGATCTGATCGCCGTACAGATAAGCCAAAAGGTAATGTCACAAGGAACAAGCATTAGTGGAATGTGTAATCTTTTCAAGACCTAGACGCTGGTGTCGAGCTTTCGGCAGTTTTGTTTCTCTAGCTAGTGGGGCAAGAAAATTAGGACCTCTATCCTAAGTGATGAGTATATTTAGAGAACTCTAGAATCTGAGGGTGCTCTCGACCAAGTTCGCCCAGTACCCTCTTCTCAAATCTCAGGGTTTCTGGCTCCCTTAGACCTTGCTTGACTCATCAAGGCCAGGAGGGAGGTAGTTGTGCTTAGCTTCAATGCATGGATCACAATAATAGTCATCGGAGCGGCAAACCTCTTGGCAAACGCAGGCACAGCGACAGACTTTGTTCGCATGCTTCTTGGGACCGTTGACATTGTTCGAAGAGTTGATAGCTACCGCTGGTGTAGCGGTGCTGGAGGGTGTACTGGGGACTGAGCTGTTCTGAGACATGGTGATGTGAATGTGATGAGTGCTTAGATGTGCAGGGTGCTATAGCTTTGTGTGTTGGGACTTCTAAGACTCGTATGAGCGTGACGTGAGGATATATACCCTGTTGTAGAGTCTACGAGGTGCCAGTGGCACAGTGAGATGGGAAGGCTGGTGTCCTTATTCACTCCTAGTGGCAGCAGCGAAACATCTGATATACACTGTGAACTTGCTTCCGTACACTGACTGGTGCTGGAACAGGCATTTTTTTATTCATTTTCTTGCGACGCACAATTGTTCGTGATTCGTTAACCATCATGCCTCACTGTAAACATCAAGGCTGTTCGAAACAGTCATGACAAGGGCCTTGAACAAAGGTTCTGAATATCTCAAGTAACCATTTGCTGAATAAGAAGTTTGACCATAGGAAACAACTCTCCTATGATGAGAAAAAGCTCCAATTCTATACTTTACGGCGTGTGTTTGCAATGACCTAGCACGCATTGTGCGTTCCCCCAAGACATGTCTCGCATAACTTCTTATTAGCCTGGCGAACAACATTCGTGCATGTATTGCAGCTGTGGCACGCGCATGGTTGGCTGGCCATTTGCCCAACTTTAAAATCTACAGTACCTACATCAATACTCGGCATGAAGAATGTGATTATTAAGAAACTTGATGATGTTGCTGTCGGCGGCTTTATGGCGGGAGAGGTAGTATTCGTTGGTTTGGGTAGCAGGCTTTCCTGAGCTGGAGTTTGACTTCAGGTGTAAGTACCGCGTGTTGAAGAGTTAATATAGGTGCTGATGTAGAAACATATCACTTTCGCATTGCGAATACAGTGGGGATTGTTATTCTCAGTGATTTGAGCTTGTCCGCCTCACTGGAGTATTGACAATACAATACAATACATCACGAGCTTTGCTCTCACAGTGACACAATGATCCGTAGTTTATGAGGCTCTGTTATTATCGCCTGATACCTTCGTTCTAATGAACCTGTATAATTATCGAGTACAGCCATTGGTATTGAATATCATGAATCCCCAAATCTCGAGAGTTTCCCTTCTTCCCATCACGTTCCCCCTGCTATTGCCATCATGATGCTTCTGACGACGGAATAGGGCAGTTCTGAACACACCAATCACACCTCCAGCCCCTGGTCTGGACCATATTGATGCATTGCGGGGGTATTAGACAGGAACAGAGAGACATGGCGCCCTCTTTGATGAGATCGTCGTTGACGAGTCCAGTGTGAGGACGTTGTCCCTGGATGGGAGGGGAGGGAGAAGGGTCTGGGGTGCTGTTGCTGGAAGGCATAGTGATAGACTGTGGTTTGATCTTGGATATTGCTGTGAACCTGGAGTGAGGTGATGTCTGTGTTGAGTGTTTGTTGAAGTGTGATGTTCCGGCTGAGGTTGGGCCCACCGTGAGTTTATATCTACATTGTATGTTGCTGCCATTTGAATCATTCTCCCGGTTCTGAGTCCTTTCACGGTCACTTTGCTTCTGTCGCAGTCAGAAAGGAGATCGGGGTTACATCACTGCCCGTACAAGAAGCTTTTTTCAGTGTATGCTTGATCTACAAGCCATTCAATGCGAGTTCTTCTTCACCTATTCAACTATCCAGGTATAGACATGATGGGCAGAGTGAATCGTGAATCGGGGCTACAAACCGCCGACAGCTTCCAATGTCACCAGCTGCAACAGATCCCTGCACATTTTCGTCCATCAAACTTTGTGATAGCAAGAACAGGGTTGCGGCTGATGGAGCTGCCATTGGTTGGGCTTGTTCAAGCGTCCCCAGCCGGAGTATCAAATGGTATGTTTCAAAGGACTATATGACTAGATTGACTATAATTTGTTCTCACCCTTATCATTCCAACGGTGTAGGTCTACGTCTGTTTGGATATACTGAATAGAGGCTGTGAAATGGTAGTGTTACGTGTCATAATAAACTCACCGTCATTTTTTGTGTCAATATCGAATCGACCTCAAATAGCAAAAAATCATCGTATTGATCAGAGTACCAGTGAATTGGCCTGTTTCTAGTAATACACTTTGTCACAGAGAGCATGTTATCCTGCTCGTACTCGGGGTTGAGATAATCACGACTAGCACTGGCCTTGCGCTTGTTAATGGGCGACACGTACACCACAGGTAATTCTCAGCTGTATCCGACAGCACTGCTCCAAGTTGAATTTACAAAAATCACCGAACACTTCGAAGACCCTCAGACTCTAATTCTCAAGCGCTGCTCACTTACCGACGCGTCCCTGAATTCTCGGCAAAAGCTGCGCCTCGGATGCCTCTTGAAGGATTCAGCACGTGTAATGATATCACCAATCAAAGCGTAAGGCTTAGCGTGGCCAAAAAGGGGGCCCACCAATCACCTCCCTTCTCAACTCCGGTATAGCGGGGTAACCACTGTAACCCCAGCGGTCACTCCCCAAATCCAATCCAATTCCTCAATCAATTCTCCCTCCTCCAAACAATCTCTCCTCAACACGCACGCGACATGACGCCATGCGCCCTTCCCACGCAAACATCGGCTTCTGGCTGATGTGGTTCACCGCCCTGATCTGGTCCTACCACAACTCCTACGACGACCCTTCCTCCTTCTTCTACAAGTCCCGCATCGCCTTCGACCGTCGCTACTCTGCCCTCCGCGAGAAACAAGTCGACGAGTATCTCGAGCGCGAGATCTTTCCCGTCGCGCACAAGCAGCGCACCGAAGTACAGGTTGACAATGAGTTCTTGTGCATCGGCATCCCGAGCATTAATCGCACGACGTCTGGGTTTCTGGCGCATACCGTGGGGAGCCTTGTCGATACGCTGACGCCGAATGAGCGCAATCAGATACATATTGTTGTGCTGCTGGCGGATAAAGACCCGACGAAGCATTTTGCTTACGGCAAAGATTGGTTGTTTGGGCTGGCGGATGATGTGCTAGTGTATTCCAACGAATCCAAGACTCAATCGAAGCTCAATTACAAGGTGCTTCCTCACGATGTTCGCGGTATGGGACGCAGCGACGATCGCGTGGAGAACATTCGACTCGACCACTCCGTCCTCTTCGAAGCGTGTCGACGACGTGACCCGACGTATTTCGCCCTCATCGAAGACGATATAATAGCTACGCCCGATTGGTTCACGCGGTTCAAAAAGGGCGTCATAGAAGTTGAGCAAAAAGCGACCGATGCGCATCAAGACTGGATGTACCTGCGCCTCTTCTACTCCGAGATCTTGATGGGCTGGAACAACGAAGAGATCTTTGACTATCTCAAGGTCGTCATCCTAGGCTACACCGCCCTGATCGCCTGTCTTCTCCTCGCCCTACGCTGCCGACAGCGCCGCCACGCCGGCTCCTTCGCAACCAAAGACTTTGCGCAAACCGTCGCTCTACTCCTCGGTCTCTGGATCCCCGCCTGTTTAGCGCTCGCCTTTGTAACAGGCCGGATAACCCTCCACCGACTCTTCACACGCTCGCCCACGGTGCGCGAAATGCCACGGTACGGGTGCTGTGCGCAAGGGCTGGTGTTTCCGAACCATCATCTGCAGAGTCTGCAGGATTTTCTGCGGGAGCCGCCGTATCAGTTCCCGGGGGATATGATCATGGAGGATTACGCGCGGGATAATGGGCTGAGCAAGTGGGCGCTTGATCCGAGTGTTTTGCAGCACGTTGGGCTGGTTGAGTCGAGTGATGGGCCGCGAAGGGCGGAGGTGTGGAATTTTAGCTTTGAGAGGTTGAAGGGGCCGTTGGCGTGAGGGAGATACCCGAAACATACATATATACCATTGCATTGTTTGGTGATGGTGATGGATGGTCGCGTTGGAGTGGCGATGAATTGGCGCACGCGATGGAGCGGGTTTCTTCAGCGCGTCGCTATCTGTACATGACGAACAATTGAAGCATCGCAATAAATAAAAGTTATCATTTACATATTATTCCAATTCTTTACGGAAATATACGCGTTCAAAGCCGTCTTCTTCCCTTCGTCCAGTTTCTGCAAACCCCATCTTGGGATACAGCCCCAGGTTCTCAAACATCTTGACATTCGTGTACAGCTCCAGCGCATTGCAACCTTGCGACCTCGCAAAGTCTTGTGCATAGCGCATCAATACCTTTCCGTAGCCTCGACCTTGTGCGGTTGGGTCGACTACCAAGTTTTCGATCTTTATGGCCTCAGAGTCTGGTTCGTGGTGGAGAACGAGCGCGCCGACGGGGGATTGAGTGGTGCACAGGATGAAAACGTCGTGGGTTGTGAGCAGAGATGCGTAGTCTGCTGTCATTGGAGCTGGTGGTTTGCCGATTCGCGGTATGTATTTCTCGTATGCTGCGTTGACCATGGATTGGATTGAGGATATATCACTTGCTTGAGCGCGAGTGAGGGTGAGATCTGGTGATGTGAATGGAGGGTCAAGGATTATCTCGGCCATGATGTCGCGCTCACGGTGGACGAGTTTCAAATATATCGTTTTTGATAAATAGAGAAAACGATGCAAGGATGAGCCTCAATTGGCATTCGTTCCTCAGTCAATGGCTCATGTTCATTCAAAACCGGGCCGGTTCGATGAGTCAAATGTCCATGAGGAGTAACCTACCCGGCATTCGGCTGGTAGCAGGACGCGCATAAGGATTGACTGCCTGGCAGCACCACCATCTACTGATACGCGTAAACATAATATTTCATGTCAGACAAAATATCAGTGTTTATCAGTTCATCCGGTAAAATTATTGCATAAGGGTGTCTTAACGCAATGACGCGCAAAACGAATTCTTTGGCTGATGTGAGCCACGACACCACTACGGAGAATTATTCTCAATCCGCGGCATTTTCGTATAGCGTATCGGCCTGCAAAATAAGCCAAACCGTAAGCCAAGCTTTGAAATCCGCACTCTTGCGTTCCTTATCGCCAGTAACTACACACACAGTTAATCAAACACGCCAAGACATATGGCTGATCCACGCCAGCGGACTTTAGGATCGTCATCCTTGAAAGTCCGCAACCAGCACTGCCAAAAACGTCTATCCGCTCCTTTATAAATGCCTTGAGCCTCACTACCCTTTCACCACCCAAACTTCAACACAATAGTCACCGTTAATCATGAAAGTCCTCTTCCTTGGCGCGTCAGGCTCCATCGGCGGCGAAGCCCTCCGCCAATGTCTCTCCCATCCCAAGATCACTTCCGTTGTCGCCTTCGTGCGCCGCGCCCTACCGTCAGACCATCCCAAGCTCCAAACCGTCATGATAAAAGACTTTTTAAAATGGTCAGACGATATTCTCCAACCTCATGTTGACGCTGCAGCGATGATTTGGTAAGTTGGTCTCGTTACTGTGAAGCAAGGTCTGGGCTGATGATACTAGTGCCATGGGCTCGTATAGAGGGAACGTGAATGTGGATATGGAGTACCCCCTCGCTTTCCAGAATGCCTTCGCGGCTCTTCTTGAGAAACAGCCTCAACGAGAACCATTTCGGTTCATTCATCTCAGTGGAAAGTGGGTTGTTCAGGAACAAGATGCTAAGCTATGGGTGAACGACTACCCTCGCAAGCTCAAAGTACGTTCCCCTCTCATTTTACCTCGCCACTACTGACAAATTCAGGGTTTGTATGAGATTCGCTCACTAGAAGTTGCGAAAGAGCATGAAGCTATTTGGAAGGCTTGGATGCTAAGACCTGGTGGTGTTATTACCAACAGGATGAGAGTGCCTGGGTATTTGGCTCAGATGCTCTTGGGTGATGATTATGTCATCAAGAATGAAGAGTTGGGTGCGTTCTTTACGTATCTGGCTGTTGAGGGGAGTGAGAAAGATGGCTTTGTTGTTTTGAATAGAAGGATCGTTGAGGGCGGGAGGGAGTATTTGAACAAGATGAAGTCGATGATTGAGAATTAACTTGTAGAAGTTGCTGGATAACGAACTGGAGGGGATCCATGAGATGGGTAATTTGTGATGAATTGGCGAAGGATAGATTTATATAGACAGCGTCCTTGGACTGAGAATAACTGAACGCCGAGATCTTTCCATGCTTAACATTTGAAGGTATATACTTACTTATTCGACATTCCATGTCCATCTACACCTCTCAGCCCGAGTCACCCAAACCCAGAAAACATATTGCATTCATCGTGACGCTGACATGAATACGCAAGCTCTGGAACCCATCGGTATTACGCTTTCTAGGAAGTCATCGACTTCGTCATCGCATCCCGCTCCAGCTTATTAAGCGCCGAGCCGAGCCGAGCCGCGTTACAAGTCATCCATCGGGCTAAATTGCACTTCGTCTTACAGCCTATCTTTCAGGGCATGCTACAGGGCATTTTAAGAGCACTCTCAATTGACAGAGACGCTGAGCAAGATGTGTTATTTGCAGTTGGGACTTGTGGCTGAGAGCTTAAACCAGCGCACAGAACTTAGAGACGCTGTGTACCTTTTAACGTTACTAAATAATAAGGTGGACTGATACTTCTGTTTATCTAATAAGAATTATTGTCACGGAAAACACGATCCGAGAAAATAATATAGATTATTTGTAAAATATAATATATATTATTAACTTACCTATGCTTACGTAATAGTATAGAAAGAGGCCTATATATTAAAAGAGACGGTTTAAGGTATATATTTATTAAATTTAGTTATTTATAATTTACTTATAATATATTATACCTTAGAAAATCTAAGAAGGTACTAGATCTAATGGCCTTACTCAGAATACGCTGAATTGGTACCAACACAGGGATAATGAGTACGGGATAGATACAGAGTTATAGAAAGGTGCAAAGAGTCACTTGACTATTCGACCACTGCGCTTTCCCACCAAGAATCTAGCCTCAGCCGAAGGAGACTGGCTAGATTAGTAGAGCCATCAGATCGTACAGCTCCATCATCCAAGTCGCGAAGAATACTGTCAATGTAATTTCCGGCGGCACTTAGATGTAAAATATGGCAAATAGCGTTATGAACAGCAAGAAGTCGAGCGGACGGGAGATCAATAGTTCGCTCGCGAGTGAGAAACAAGGTACGATTGACTGGGAAAATACGGTTCCTAAATGGCTGGCGGAGGGTTGAATCAATCCGGTAGCTATTAGGCTGATCTGTAGGCTCGAAGAAGACCTTGAAATTGCCAAATTGTCGATGTAAATCAATTTTCAGAGTGAGAGCGTTCCGAGGACGATCAATATCCGGGCCTTCAATAAGGCACACGATATCGTGATCAAACATATCAAGTATTGCCAATGCCGTTTCTTCAGATTTATTCTAGGATACATGTTAGCTTGGAGTGTAGAATTGGGTATTTACCTACCAGTTCCGGGTTTCCTGTCGTAATCATCAACGAGTGAGGAAGTAAATGCGCGACTTCCAGTTCTGCAAATGATCCGGGCTCCTGTTCTTTGAGTAATTGCCCTTGATCGTCTGAAGCAAAGTCATATCCGCTCTCTTCAATACGGTGCTCAGCTTCTTTCATGTCGAAATCGCGAGATATTACACAACGATGTTGGTCACGAACCAGGCAGTCCCGCCTAAGCGATGCCACTCGTTCCACGGACCCGACAACAGGACATATGCTCGTGATTCGAGAGCTAGTTGCAGGCGATGGTTGGGGCGTCTTGCTGCCAGCAGCCTTGACTAGGGTTTGATGAGTATTGAAATCGAATGCTAGCAGAAGAGACGACTCACGTGAAAGGAAGAAGTTGTCAACCAGGAAATCTGCAAAGGCGTTCAAGGCCAAATGAATCTTGTCTTCCACCGTTTCATCACCAAGATCGACAACTTCATCTATCGTAACATTGACTGCCCCGAGGAATGCATGCAAGAAGTTCGATTTAGATTGATCTGAGCGAGCATGTTCGTACGTTAGACGAACCAGCCTAGGCCGGTTACACGGCTTTTCAGTCGACAAGGGCTCAAAGTGCTCGATGACGCGACAGAGAATACCAGCAGCCTTATTAAACTGATCTAGGTTGAATGAGGGACTTGCACCTGCGGAAAAGTCAATGAATCCTTCTAGTGATGATTGGTGTCGGTGGTGAGGTGCAGAAGACCCCATCGTCCTCTTGGCTGAGGAGGAAGATGAACAATATTGAAGAATTCGAGATCAATTATCCGACGAGCTGATGGGTTGCCTGATTGTATTTTGTGGGGACATCTTACATAATTAACATCACGTGAATGCTACCCAATCACGATGTACCTTAGTTGGGTCCACTACTTCCGCCAATCATATAAGTCCAATGTCTAGGCAGAGCTTGTTCAAGTTGCTCTAGTTCCAGATGCTGGAGATATGCATGGCCTTGTACTTCGCCATGTGACCAATCCAGGTTCACTTTCGCACAGAAAACTAAAGTCTACACGAAGTCTATTGCCAGGATGATTGATAGGATTTGATAACCGCAACATGTCTTGTCAAGGTTATGATAAATCTCGTCTAAATGTTTAATGACTCACTTTATCATGAGTTCAGGAGAAACGCTAGGGCAAGGTGTGGAGAAAGGTTGATTTCTTTGGAATGCAAGCCACGCTATTGGTTTTGATAGGAGAATGCTATTGGTTAGAGCATGAGATACTAAAAGATAAGAGGGCGACTGGCATTTATAGCAAACTCTAAATTATAAGTAGTTACGGAGAAGACGAGCTCATAATTTTACTAAGTTAGGTAGGTAAAACTTTACTGGTAATGACTAGTCTCTCTACGCAAGTAATAAAGGTATATTAGAACCCGCGCTATCCCATCAATTGTCAATTGATTCCCAGAGCTTACACGTATCAGCCACGTATCAAGCTAAAACACCAAAAAATCCCAATTAACTTTAGCCTTTAAAAGGCAAATTCTATCAACAGTTCCGGATTTACTCCTTATTCTTATATTCTCTTAACTCCTGCTAATATCATCACTTCACGAGTAGCATAAATAAATATGCGTCTTCTCCATTTTCTCTTGTTCATGTTGAACTTGGCCAGGGCTACCCCTGTAGCTCTTGAGGACTCTTCGCTCGACAGCTTTCTCAACTCCGAAGACGAAGGCTCTGTCCGTGTTGCTGACGACCCTAATTTCTTCGACTTGGGTAATGGGAACACAAAGACTCCAAAGAGACACAACAAGCGCACGGGCCCACCTTACCTCCTTGAGTATACGAAATGGAAGATCACTTTGGAACGACGAAAGGGGGATGCTCGGGACTTCAAGCGGCCGGGCTGGCTAATCGGGTTTCGGGAGCCTTCTGTTCACTGGGGAATCCCAGAGGGCCACGGCACCCCTTGGGAATTCGTTATTACGCCAGGAGGATATGCACCAGAGATAGTAAGGAACGTTTGGGATGGAGACATGTTTTACACTACCAACTCGTACTTTAATCTTTTCATCAACGGAAAGAAACCTCTGCCGACTCGCCGCACATACACTGCATATACCGAGTTTAGTACTTGGGAGAGGCAAGGATACAAGTTCGAAATCATCAGAACCGAAAACGATAAATTGGCTCGTGAAAACAGAGACGCCTGGTTCAGTCTCCCGGATAAAAGGTCCATTCAGCCTACTAGCGGATATATTGCAATTGCCTTCCGGCATGATTTCAGCGGCGAGGTTAACTTAAGTGACGGGTTCATAACTTACGAGGCAAATATCACTGGGGAATTTATCCAGACAGGAGAGATGTTGGTTTAGCAGTTTACTCCTTACAGGCACTTTAGTCTTGATACTCACACTAGTTGAATACATTTTGTATCATGGCCTTTTTCATTAGTGTTATTACCAGCCCCAGGTCTAACCTTCATTCTGCTCAAAAGATCAAGATACTGCCGATTAATATGGGAGGGAAATGGAGAAACTGGATGATATCCAATCTATTTATCTTACTTCTATTCAAAATATCCCCAAACCTGACTTTGCCTATCTTCCCTCTGCAATCGCCAGCTCGAATGCAAGGGCCGTCATAG
The DNA here is from genome assembly GCA_013396095.1 of Fusarium sp. NRRL 52700. Taxonomy (NCBI): domain Eukaryota; kingdom Fungi; phylum Ascomycota; class Sordariomycetes; order Hypocreales; family Nectriaceae; genus Fusarium; species Fusarium sp. NRRL 52700. Next base: position 106,823 of record JAAQRM010000217.1, on the reverse strand, counting down.
GATCTTGATGCTTCATCCTCAACCTCAGCTTTCCCTCCTTCACGACCTCTTCTCTCTCCTCAAGATCATGCGGTCCATCGACACGCCTGAATTTGTCTCCGTCAACAACCCGAAACGCCAATGTCTTGACCTTGACTCGTATATCATCTGCCAGACCAACCACTTCAATCGTCCAATTCCCTGGTCTTGAACGAGTACCCGCCAATATCCGCACAACATCTCCCTCAACAGTTGCATAGACATCCAGCAATCCATCTGAACTAGCACTAGTCTTTAGACGTTGACCTTTCATGCTAGAGGCGTAGTACTTGTAGACCTGATACTCGGCTGTCGGCCAGTAACCCTCGCCCTCGATGGCGTAGCTACCGTCACTGCTGTTCGGCTTACTCAAAAGACCTGACATCATCAGTATCTAACCGACTAGGATGTTTGACAGACTTACCAGCCATAAAGTCATGCAACGCTCCAGCAATAGCCCAATTCCCTCTAAGACCATGTGCATTCTCTCGCTCAAAACCGGCAATCCACCACGCACCCGCCGAAGGAACTTGTTCTCCATAGACAGCATATTCGTTGATGTTCACGTCCTGAGCTTTGTCGAGAGGGATGTCGAACTTGGACAAAAGATCGTGGAATGAGGCCATCGAACTCGCCATAGTGACTGCTTCATCGCCACTCTCCATATGCCACGACCATTGATCGGGAAGACTGTCTTTGCAGCGAGACAAGAAAGCCGACCACCATTCATGCGATGCCGAAGGAATGGCTGACATACTAGGACCAGTGATCCGAACAGATGGAAGTGCTTGTCTGCGAAAAAATCAGAAGGAGTTCAAGTGCCTACGGAGTAACGTACCGAATCTTTCTAAACGAACGGGTCCAGACCTGCAACCACTGCTCCATCGAACGGTTCCAAAAGAAGGTCAAATCCGGTTCATTCCAGATATCCACAACAAGGCCCTTAATCATATCAGACTTATTGATATCATCAAGCGTCCGTTCAAGAAACGCATCCCAACTTGTCCAATCATCGTCATCTCCGGGGTACTCAAAGCCTTCCGACTGTCCACCATCAGCACCCCAAAGAGCGGGGAGCAGGTAAATGAACTCGCCGCCGTGTTTTCGAGTAGTTCTGTAGTTACTTAATGCAGAAGCAAAGCGAGCCTAGGCATGTCAATACATGTACCAAACATTCCGGGATGTCATATACCTCATAGTCCTCGAGACTAACGGCGTAGCCTTTAGTTCCGGGTAATTGAGATCCACCGCCACGACCATAATTGAACCCAATGTCTTCATAGAAGTGATCCGGTATCTGGTCAGGTCTATCTGGTATTCCGTATAAAATACCAGAGGCGAGATGACGAGGCGGTCCTGTTTGGACGGCGACGTCTACCGTTGCTACTCCAACAACAGGTTCTTTGACCTTGTCGACCTCTGACGGCAGGCTTTTCAGCATGGATATGTACTCTTCGGGCATTTTGGCAATGGTTTCCGCTTGTTTGCTGGTGCTTGGTCGTGTGAGTTGAAGTGTTGAGCGCTGAGGTATATACCCATGAAGCAACTGAGGCTACTCCTTTAGTGGGAACTCCGGTGGGATGCGAAAATTGTCCCGACGCAACTGATAGAGTTAAAGTTAGAGTTATTATCTGACGACCTTGACAAAAACGCCCGGTTACTCTGATCGATGAGTCAAGTCTCGGAATGCTGGTTCCCACTCAACAGCCATATCCCTTCCACCGGATTGTCTTGACTCGTGATCTTTCGACTAGTGATCTCCCCCCTCCACTCATTCTCCGGTGGGAGACAAGCTCCAATTGGACGACAAAGTAGCATCAATCCCCCGCAAAGATCATCAAACCTAATCTTCCTACTCTATCCCCACGGGGTGAGTATCTTGGCACGATGTTACTTAAACACGCGACGATCCTTCAATTCCCTCCATCTCATCACCATTCTTTACAATGTCTCTCCACGAGAAGCAAAACGTCGACCACATCGAACAAGATGTCACCTCCCAGAAAGAATGGAGCCACGTCCAAGGTGAACAGGGCGCCTCCATCGACCGCAACATGTCCCTCTGGCAAGCTATTAAAGCCTACCCGGGCGCCATAGCATGGTCGTTCCTCTTATCGTCGTCCATCATCATGGAAGGCTATGACATTGTCCTCATCGGCAATCTCATGGCTCAACCGGCTTTTCAGAAGGCTTATGGTGATTGGTATGGCGATAAACTCGGATATCAGATTTCCGGACCGTGGCAGGCTGGTCTTGGGAATGGAACTGCCGTGGGAACTATCATTGGTGCTTTTGCTAATGGTTGGCTTACGGAGCGGTTTGGATACCGTCGTACGCTCGTTGCATCTCTTGTCGCTGTCACGGGATTCATCTTCATTACGTTCTTTGCGCATAATCTTCCGATGCTTCTGACAGGATCTATTCTCTGCGGTTTGCCTTGGGGCGTTTTCGCAACTATGGCTCCTGCCTACGCCTCAGAGATCTGCCCCATGGCTCTTCGTGGCTATCTCGCCAACTACGTTTGTCTCTGCTGGGCTCTTGGCCAACTCCTCGCCGCTGGCGTCTTGTTCAGCTTTTCCGACAACGCAACTCAATGGGCATACCGTCTGCCCTTTGCGATTCAGTGGATCTGGCCTATTCCTCTCATCATCATTCTATGGTTCACGCCTGAGTCGCCGTACTGGCTCGCCAAAAAGAATCGCCTTGATGACGCGAAGGCTGTTCTGAGACGTATCTCGGCGAAGAGCAGCAAGACTGATGAGGATCTCGACAAGCAGCTTGCGATGATTGTTCACACTAACAAGATCGAGAGTGAACATACCAAGGGCTCAAGCTACCTCGACTGTTTCAAGGGTATCAACCTTCGACGCACTGAAATCGTTTGTCTTGTCTTCGTCGCCCAGAACACAACTGGTGTTGGTATCGGCGGAACACCTACCTACTTCTTCGTCCAAGCCGGTGTCGATCCCAGTAATTCCTTCAAGTTCGCAACCGGTGCACTCGGTCTCGCTTCCGTCGGCGTCATCATCTCCTGGTTTCTCATCTACCGCATCGGCAGAAGAGCGTTATATGTCTGGGCCTGCGGAATCTGCACTGTGCTTATGCTCATCATCGGCATCCTCGCTAGCGTTCCCCAGACTCAAGCTGTCAGCTTCGGCCAAGCTGGCGTTGTGCTGATCTGGGAGATTGTGTTCTACGCCACCATCGGACCTGTTTGCTACGCCATCATCGGTGAGATTCCTGCCGTCAGTGTTCGCAGTAAGAGTATCTGTCTTGCTCGGATCGCGTACTACATCTCGCAGATTCTCAATGGCACATATGGTCCTTACATGATCAATCCCACTGAGGGTAACTGGAAGGGCAAAGTCGGCTATTTCTGGGTACGTACCGGAATGCTCATGTTTGCTTTTTTCTCTGACGTAATCTAGGCTGGACTTTCTCTCTTGACCTTTACTTGGGCCTACTTCCGTCTTCCAGAAACAAAGGTATGAGCGTTGCTTGATTGATGGTGATGGCTTGCTGACATGCACAAGGACCGAACCTTTGAGGAGATCGACATCCTGTTCGCCAACAAGACTGCCGCTAGGAAGTTTGCCGATACCAAGGTTGATGCATATGCTGATGATTCTGAGGGGCGAATCATCAAAGATGCTGATGTTTGATGTCTGATGTCCAGTGTTGATGGTGGCGGAACGTGGAGGATCTTCGAGTCAGCACTTGGCCGTTAATTGCTGTCTATAAACTTTATATATCTTTATGCATTGAGATTAGACACCTGCTATTCTTAGGGAACTTTGGTTGTGAGTTTATAACAAAAGTGATGGCTTGAAGAAACTGAAGTCTCGACCTAGACACCTATTTTCTTTGATTCGAACCATTCTATCCTTATGTATTACAGGTGAGGTCACGACAGTGTAATGATGCTCTATCAGCATCCTATTGATGCCGGTCTCCTCTTGCAAATTAGGTTCAAGCTCCTCATTCGGTCGTCCTCAATGACCTCTATGCTTGCACGTGATGCCTCACTAGATTCGCTCCCGGTTGCCCATACCAGTGATACCACCACGTATGTCACAGCAATTCAGCCTCATGACTTCATAGCTCAAACCACCATCTGAATTAGACATCAATGGTCGGGTAATCGATCTGACAGGTGTAAACTATAGATCTGACCCGTGTAGATGATATCATCGCTTGTCATGACATCATGGATCGATAATGGCCGATCTAACGGTTATAAAGTGTCTGATATCGAATATACATCTATCGCTCGTCATTATCACAACCATCAATCATTTCTATCACTACCAACACCTTTCGAATCAACTATATCCTTGTCAATTAATATCCATCGTCAACATGTCCGACAAGCCTACCAACAACCTCACCAACACCGTACCCAAGGCCATGGATGAGCAAGGCAGCGTTGGCAAGCAATTCACAGGTAAAAAGATTACCAGTTACTCAGCAACCCCCGGCTGATAAGCATCGCAGAGACTGGAGCTATCGGAGGAACGGCTCAAAAGATCGGTGGTCCATTTGACAAGGAGGGCGTGATTGGGAAGCAATTCACGACAGAGGGAAGCATCGGAGGCAAAGTTCAGAACAATATGGGAGGAGAGAAGAGAGCATGAATAGTTTATCAATATTAGTCGAGAACAATCAGTGCGTCCCTTTGAGTAGCCTTTCGATACGTTGTGATGAAGTTGTGATGTTATTGCTGTAACACTAACTATAAGACGGCCATGTCCTGCCAGTCAATACATTTTAGTGAAACGTGAATCTCCTCTCTGTTTCGGATGGGCTCTATGGTGCACAACTGGAGAGTCTGAGCTCTGGCTTCCTTTGACGTGGTCATGGTCATCATTCTGACGTTGACATGACAGCCAAGACACTTCAACGTCCAGTGTTCACATTTCAGCTTCAATGATACGCAGTAGGACCAAATGCTCCGCAGATTACCACCGGATCGTATGCAAGGGAAATTTAATGGAAATAGTGACGATTTCATGATCTGAAAGTTGATGCGGTGTAATACAAACCACGACAATTATTGGAGCAAGATGCATGTCCATGGCTAACTTGCGGCTCAATAGATGACGATTGTCAATCAAGGCTATTTAATTCGTCCATGCCTTGTGTCGTACGGCTCATCATCTGTTCCCATTCCTGCATCGTAATGATATACACCCCTTGACCTCGCTCCAGCCATCACAAAGTCGTCTTCACCCATACCTCCTAGGATGCTCTTCTCACTAGCCTCAGGATCCTTCCAAGTCTCTCGTATCTCACGTCGCTGCACAGTACAGCTATCCTTCAAAGCATATCAATCCACAATGGCATCCTCCAAGTCACAACAGTTCTTCCATACCTCGGGCGCGACAGACTCAGTCTGGGTTCATCAAGACCCCGTTTCTAACCGTCCATCTTTCTCTAAGCTCAACCAGGACATTGAGGCTGACATCTGCATCATTGGTGCTGGTATCGGCGGTATTTCCACTGCTTACGAGCTGGTGACTCGCGGGCGCGAAGTTGTCCTCTTGGAAGCTCGTCAGGTACTTTCTGGAGAGACAGGCCGGACAAGTGGCCATTTGACCAACGACCTTGACGATGGATACACTGAAATTGCCAAGAAGCATGGCGATGAAGGCGCTAGAGTCGCCGCTGAAAGTCACGCTTGGGGAAGAGACCGTGTAGGAGAGATCTCCAACATGCTTGGTATTGAATGCGAGTATCGCAAGCTTCCAGCTTATGAAGTTTCTCAGTATTCTACAAAGGACGCGAAGGAGCATGAGGATGAGATGAACGGTCTTCGTAAGGAAGAGGCAGCTCAGCGAAAGTTCGGCATTGATGCTAGATTTGATGTAAGTATACCTAATATTCTCATTTCAGAGGTCTGACTAATTCTGTAAAGGAATCGTTGACAGTTCGCGGCTGGGACGGAGCAATCGACCAGCGCGGCGGCCTCATCGTCAAAGACCAAGCAACGTTCCACCCAACAAAGTATCTCAACGGCATCCTCAAGTGGCTCAAAACCCAGCCCAACTTCCGCTGCTTCGACGAAACGCGTGTAATGTCCGTTGAAGAAAAAGGCATTGAGATTCTGGGCATCGGCAACAAATCCGTCAACGTCTCAACAGCCGATGGCTACACCGTCAAGTGCAGCAACGCCGTTGAAGCAACATGTGTTCCCCTCCAGAAACTCAGTGTCATTGCCCAAATGGAGTTTATGCGTTCTTACTGTATCGCTGCCCGTGTGCCCAAGGGTGCTATTGAGGACTGTCTGTTGTACGATCAGGCGGAGGAGTACAAGTATGTTCGACTCACGGCATGTGATGATGAGAATGATTATCTTGTTGTTGGAGGCTGCGATCATAAAGTTGGACAGGAAGATACGACTACTGAGTTTGGTGAGCTTGAGAAGTGGACGCGTGAGAGGTTTTCGCAGGTGAAGTCTGTGGACTATCGCTGGAGTGGACAGATCTTTGAGCCTGTTGACTTTATGCAGTTCATTGGTAAGAACCAGGGCAACGACCACATTTATATCATCACTGGTGATTCAGGTGATGGTCTTACGCATGGAGTGTTGGCTGGGCGATTGATCGCTGATGAGATCGATGGTATTAAGAACCCATGGGCAGACATCTACTCGCCAAAGCGCATCGCATCAATGGTCAAGTCGCTCCCTAGCATGATCGCCCACGACGTTCAGATCAACGCGCAGTACAAGCGCTTCCTACAGTCTGACATCACGGACATTGAAGATCTCGGCCGTGGGATGGGTGGAGTATTGAATAACGTAACATCTGTTTATTATTGTCCTACGTGCACATGCTAATGTGTTTTAGGCCGGCTCAAAGCCCATCGCAGTGTACAAAGACGAGGAAGGTAACGTGAAGCAGTACAGCGCTTTGTGTCCCCATATGAAAGGCGTTGTGTGCTGGAACACTACGGAAAAGAGCTTTGACTGTCCTGTCCACGGAAGTCGATTTTCTCGAGAGGGTATTTGTGTAATGGGGCCTTCCAAGGAAAACTTGGATCCTGTCGATGAGGCTGGAAAGGCTGATCAGGATAATGTCGCCGGTAGTTAAAACGTCAACAATTGACGATGTTTATGTAATCCAAGTCTTCAAAGTATCCGCGTATAAGATAAACGTGCTCGGGTAATACGTGCTGAGACGGTGTACGCGTACACATCCAAAAGGCGACATGCTCAACGCATCATCTCGCCAATAGAATGGCTGTATTTACGATTAGCCCAATTATTTGCGTTTCGCAACACCCTTGCCTCACGTCAGATAACAAACACCGAAGATGCCGAGCCATGGTGGTGACAAAAAGGATGAGACACATTTAGCCTGAAGGCTCACGTCATCTTTTCTTACATCCCGTGCGGGGTAAAATAGCTGATGACGCCAACATTAGTCCCATCATAGACGTCAGATCGATATAAAGTCTGAGCATCATTGACCGTTTCTCATCTTGATAAGGTCGTTGGAGTGGCTTGATATTGTCATTTCTGTTTTCCGCTGAGTTCATTGATTCATTATGAGGTCTCTGTTGGCTCTTACCTTGGCTACGGCCACCTCAGCCTTTGTCATCCCTGAGGGCTTGGATGCGTTCAACACCTGGAAGGATGATCTGAAGCAGACGCTCGAAGACATTCCCACTCGCTTTCGCAAGACCCTTGATGAAGCGACTGAGCAGCTCTCCACCGAGTTCACAGCCGCAATTCACAACAAACTCCAAGATGAAGAAGCGTTCCTCCCCGCTGACAACGTAGACGACGACGAGTCTGCGGATATCTTTGGCCGAAGAGGCGGTGACTTTACCGATCACACCACGTATGAACTCATCGCCAAGAGCAACTACACCAAGAAGTTCTTCAAGCTTGTCCAGAAGCATGAGAAGTTTGGCAAGTTGCTCAACAGCACTGATGCGAACTACACGCTTTTTGTCCCGACTGATGAGGCGTTTGAGCATATCCCCCATCATCATAAGGGTAAGCCCAGTGATGAATTTATCGAGGCTGTTTTGAACTACCATCTTGGTATTGGGGAGTATCCTGCTTCGCGAATCCTCTCCACGCATACTATTCCTACAACTTTGAAGGAGCCTCTGCTTGGCGATAAGCCTCAGCGTCTTCGAACTAGCGTTGGGTTCTCTGGAGTCAGGGTCAATCTGTACAGCAAGGTCATTGCCGTCAACTTTGTAAGTATACTCCACTAGCTCACTTGATCTTCACTGACTGTTGTAGAAAACCAAGAATGGCATCATCCACGCCGTCAACAGAATCCTCGTCCCCCCTCCCTTCATCGGCAAGGAAATCAGCCTCTTCCCCGCCCAATTCTCAACTCTTCTACTCGCCTTTGAAAAGACCGACTTCGTCAAATACATCCACAACATCCCCATGGTCGGCAGCACCGTCTTCGCCCCCTCCAACGACGCATGGCGCCGTCTAGGTCCCCGCGCAAACGCCTTCCTCTTCAACACCGAGACAGGCAAAAAGTATCTCAAGGCCCTTCTCAAGTATCAGATCGTCCCCAACATTACTCTCTACAGTGATGAAGTCTACTATGCCGACGAGAAGGTGTCGAAGAAGCTTTATGGTCATGGGCATGACTTCCATATTGAGCTTCCGACTCTTCTTGAGAGGAGTGTTGGTGTTGATGTTCATACTTTCAAGAGCTGGGCTACTATTGTGCTGAATGGGCATAATGTTATTGGTTTTAATGATGCTGTTGGTAAGAATGGTGTTATTCAGGTTCCCAAGACTATTCCTATTCCCCCTCATAGAAAGGGTGAACATCCTTCTGAGATGGAGGGTGAGATTAGTGTTGAGGAGCTGAAGGAGAGACTGGAGGAGTATGTTGAGGAGGATGACGATGACTTCGAGAATGGCGAGTTGTAAGACTTGTTCGCTCTATAGAGATTGAATGGATGAAAGTCCCAAGGTAGAACCAAGATCGGTATTATATTGTAGGATAGTAGGGAGAGGACAAGTTAGACTACAAAGAATCAATGAACAGTCTCCCATCAAAGCTTTATTCATCCGCGTTCGGATCATGACACAACAACCACGTCAGCATCAATGGAACTTAGCTTCAGGCAATATGGGCAACATGAACATCACTTTACTAAATTCAACAATGTTCGACAGAAGACTGATGCATTCCTAATCTAGATATCTAGTCTATTCCGTCCTGTGTATCGCAATTCCCAGGATCTTCGTCACTGGTAGTCTGGCATTCTGAGCTCAGACAATTCCTTCCAAGACTGTATCAAGTCAAGGGGCAAACAAAAACAAAAACAACCATGAGTGGGGGACTTTTCCGTCTACTCGCGCACTCAGTCTGGCATTCCAAGCTCAGACGACTTTTTCTTAACTCCGAAAGAGACCAAAGACACTCGTGAAGAGGGGGGTGAGATGCCAGTTGTGTAGGACTTAGTTCTCAGCAGCCTTGATGATGTACTGGCGCATACCAGAGTTCTCAGCCTTGCCAAGAGTCTCAATCTTGAGACCAACCTCCTTGGTAAGCTGGTGAATTTCACCCTCGTAGCGCTTCCAAGATTTAAACATCTTGAAAACACGACCAGCAGGGACATGAATACCAAACTTGGTGCAGAGCATGTTGTGGTTTGCAGTGACGTCGAAGTAGTGCATGGCCTTGTTGAGCTTGCTCTCAACAGTCCAAGCGGTCTTGGGGTTCGCACCGACAATGCCAGCATGGTCCTGAAGACCTTGCAGGTAGGTGGTGAAAAAGGCGTCATACTCGACAGTGTTGTACGCGGCGTGTGTCTGGCTGGCTTCGGCGCCGGTAGGTCCATCCTGGCCGACAATGAGGCGATCGACGGGAGTCAAGTGGCCCTTGAACTCGACACAACGATCCTTGGCCATGGAGTCGGGGGCGTTGTAGAAGATACTTCCGAGAGAGAGAAAGAGACGGGCAGTAGGACGAGTCTGCTTGAAGTAAACGTCTCCCTGTTCAAAAGAACCCCAGAGACCAATGCACTTCACACCAGGAAAGGCAGCCTTAGCCTTGGCGATGTGCTCGACAAGAGAAGCGTGGGAAAGATCAAGAGCGACATAGACGCACTCCTTGCCCTGGGCGAAGAACTCATGGACATAGGGCTCAAACTTCTTGGAGTTGGCGGCACCGAGGTCGATGATGTGAGTTCCGGACTTTAGTTGCTGAACGACCTGCTTAGCGGTGGCCTTGATGATAGTAATCTCATCAGAGGTCTGATAAGACTTGTCGGCAATCTTGTTCCATTTATCCATGCCGGTGGTGTAGGCGACCTCCTTGGGGAAGTCACCCTTTCCAAGGAAGGCCTTGGGAAGCTGATCGTTAACAAAGGTGAGGTTTATGGACGAACCACCAATGTCGATGACCTCACCGTCGGTGGGATAGGCAGTGGAAAGAGAAGACATGTTGTCTGTAGTAAGATGTATGATTGTGAGAGTGTGTTGGTTTTGTAAGTGCAAGGTTGATAGTTGTTGTGAAGTGAAGTGAAGATGAAGCTTGAGATGTTGTGAGGTTGGTGAGGAGAAAAGAAGAAGACAATTCAATCAACATCAAGAAGGAAAGTATTTTATGGGATACTGGAGGTGAATAGCATTCCGCAGTGGTAGCGGACAATGCCACTGGTAACGAGAACAGCAGGATGTTCGTGGTTGTTCCATTGTCACTGGTGGTCTTGTTCAGCCTGGGGGGCTGCCAGCTGAAAGGAACTGCGAGATATAAGGTGAACGAGCTGCCAGTGCAATAGAACAATGTGTTCGCAGTGGCAGAGAGTACTGGTTGGAAATTATGTTCATGGTTCATATTCTGTGGGCTGTCCGAGGGCACTGTTGACTTATTTGGTGAGAGGGATGAATGGCAAGTCTTGACACTGTTCATATGGACAGACGACTCTACTTGTGGAAATACGGAACTCGACGCTTTGGAGATTGTAAGGTCCGGTTCAAGTTACTGTTCAGGTAATTGAGTTGTCTACACGAATCCATGGATACATCAGACTGTATCCATAGTCTGACACTCACAATGAGCCACTCATGGAATGGTTGACATAGCCTTCACAACATACGACTTCAAGAAACATTGCCAAGATATTAGACACGACACGATGAATACTGGTTCATTACTAACAAATCAGATACTACGTCCCAAGTCTCAACCACCAGGAGTCCATCCACTGGCACCCCAGCTCTCAGGACTAATATCAGGCCAATACAACCCCTGCGCACCATCATGATACATCGACGCATCAATAAACTGCAAGTCCAAAACCGGCTGCGACAACAACTCCTGCAACGACGGCTCCGACAACGCCATACCCGCCGTAGGATTCAGCACATCCAGCCCCAACAGCCCCGTATCCTGCACCACAAACTGTCCCCGTCTCGCCTCCAGCGCCCTCATACAAACCTTCATAGCATCAACATGTCTACAGAATTCCTCCGCTGCAAAATTGCCATTCTCTTTTAGTTGGTGCAGAAACTGCGCTGCTGACTCGAACTGCTCTTTGTCACTGCGACATTCCTTTCCGTCGATTAGGCTTGATATCGCGAGGACTGTGGCGGATGAGAAGAGGTATTGCGTGTAGAAGTAGTCGAATGTTGCGAAGGATCCATCGATCCAGCAGTCGATTAGAAGGCGGCACGAGTGGCGCGCGCAGCGAATGCATGCTTCGGAAAGCGTCATGGCTGACACGGGGATTTGAGGTTCAGTGCGAGGTTGGGTATCCCATGCTGAGACGTGAGTCCTAAGGACGTGAAGAAGAATAGGACGCGTTGCTGTTATGGCGACTTGGTTGAAATACAAGTGTAGTGAAAGAGGCTTTGGGCTTGGTTCAGGTGCATCAGTGGGTTCAATGTGAAGATGCGGCGGCAACTCCTCCACAAAAGCCCTCAGATCCCTCAACGCTTCTTGAACCCTCTGCGACAGTGTTTTCTGCTGTGGTCTCCGCGTGTAAATCGCATTGATGACCTTTGCCGCCAGTCTCGCGAGTCTCAGGCCCGCGATGAAATACGACGAGTCGGCAAAGTCATCCGACGGCGTATCCAAGACTGGATCAGTGGGGAGATCAACTTCAATATCGTCATCTTGAATAGCGACAGGATGACCGAGACGAGAAGCCCACATGCGATCGAAGCTATATGCAGTCCACCATACGCGATTTCTGTGTTCTCGTGCCCCGGCATCGCGAAGCTGAGATTCGGGGACATTGAGATGAAGACCCATCACGACGGAGAGACGGACTGATGAGCCAGCTAGAGCGTATGCCGTATATCGACGGTTAAGAGCGAGAGAGTAGAAAGACTGCATTGTCAGCTTGTCCTCATAAAGAAGTGAGAGACTTACCAGAAGAAGACGAATCTCAATGGCGTCGATTCGGGGACGTTCGCTGATGATGCGAAGAATACGAGTCGCGCGGGCAAAATACGCCATACCCGGAAAGTTCTTATCCTTGGCCGCCGTACGCGTAGAATACATCTCCCCAATCGCAAACAAAACCCAAAGTTTACTCCTCAACAACGAATCCGCTGAATGCGGGTTCAAAATCGACTGCTCCAGCCCCTCCAAGATCTGACTCTTCCTAACGATATAATAAGTCCTACTAACATACTTCAACGCAACATTAACAAGCAACCGAGCCCTAGAGGGTATAGGCCACGGACAATCCTGATCCGAAAGAGCAAGCAACCTCTCATCAGGCGCGTAGTTCACCCTCGGGATATGACTATGCCCCGGTTCGGAAATAGCCTGTCTAAAACGCGTTGCGAACGCAGCGTCGGAGGCTTCGCCGATGAGGACCGGGGTGTGAAGAACGTTCATGTCGAAGAACCAGGGTCGTTCTTCGAGGAGTGTGCCCTGTAGGGATGAGGACGTGGTCTCGGTGCTTGAGACATCGGGGATGGAGGGTTCAGGCCGAGGTTTAGCGTCATCTTGACGAAGACGTTGGTTCTCGGCGATGAGATCGTCGATGTATCTGGGCGAATTAATGAACATGGGGATACAGAGGGTGAAGAGAGAGAGAGTCTTACTGTTGGCTCACTTTTACGAGGCGGTTCTTTCGGGGATAAGAGCATTCAGCGCCTTTACTTGCTTGACGACAGTTTTCGCAGGGCTGGCCGCCTGAGCATTTAACTTTTCTTGCGTGACATCGTCGACATCTAGATCAATTAGTCAGACGCATTGCCATAATTGGGAGATTCTTACGCTGTAGATTTCGTCTTGCGCTGTCGTTTCCCAGGACTCAAAGGCGTAACAGTCGAAGACCCAACATCCTCCTTATCCGAGTCACTCTGATTCTCAGCCATTGTTTCAAACCTCGTATACTCAAACAGGTGATCTTCAAGGCCGAGTAGCACAGTCTTAACCAATTACCCACCCGATATCTTCCCGATTGGATACCCGAGGCACCGACACGATCTGCGCATGTGTCGTGTGACTCTAAGAATACAGAAGCAAATGACGCCGAATGAAATCGGCGAGAATTTTGCCTTTCCCGCGCTGACTCAGCCCTAACCTCGGCAGAAAACTACACTTTTCGGTGGTTTGAGGAGACGGCGCCGAAAGGGGTGAGCGGGAATAAGACGGGCAGAGATAAAATGCGTCCGACACCGCTGGGAGAAGTCATAGGTCCACTATAAGTGAGCCAAGAGGCAAGGAATTGGGGTATTTTAAATACCTGATTGAGAAGGTGAAGAAAACTCTTTCTAGTAAATATTTGTATGCAGTTTCAATGGATTAATTGGACATTCGTTTATTCACTTCGTGTTGATCAAGTTCCGTCTCATTCGTTTACACCACCATGTCCGAACCAAAAACAGCCCTTACAACATCCCCAGCCGAACCACTACCGCCAGTTAACTCAATAGACGACGACGTAGCCCAAATCCCCAGCTGGCGAAAATGGGTCATCCTCTTCGTAGTATGCTGGATGCCCCTCCCCATGACATTCTGGAGCACCGCCATAATGCCCGCCACCCTCGAAGTAGCATCCGACCTAAACATCCCCGTAACAACCATCACTACCATCAACGCGGGTGTTTTTGTAGCACAAGCTTTATCGGGATTGATATGGCTTCCTGTTAGTACGATTATCGGCCGGCGGTCTGCGTATCTTGCTGCGAATGCGGTGCTATGCATTTGTGCGATTGGATGTGCGACTGTGCCGAATTTAGCTGGGTTTGCGACGTTGTGGATTCTGGGGGGGAATACGGGACCGTTCTTTTTGGTTGCTGGGCAGACTATCCTGGCGGATATTTTTGATCCTGTGAGTATTTGTTAATAGGTGGAGGTTTGTACTAATTGTTGTAGACTTCTCGTGGGACTGCTGTTGGGTTCTTTCTGGGGAGTTGTGTGTCGTTCAATTCAATCGGTAAGCCTTCCGAACATCATTGTCGTGGATTGATACTAAGATCTATAGCGCCTCTTCTCGGTAGTATCATCGCTACATTCACCAGCTGGCGAGTCATCTACGGAGTTGAAGCCGGCATGTGCCTCTTTGGTCTCATTCTTTCTCTGTTATTTATTCCGAAAGCTAGTGAAGTTGAGAATCCCAAGTTAGCTGAGACGACACGTCCCCGAACAGCCAAAGAGATTCTTCGGACCTTCAACCCTATGCACGTCTTCTGTCAATTTAAATACCCCAAGGTCATCCTCGCTGTATGCATCCTCCCTAATTGAACAAGTACAACACTAACATCACAGAACATCGCCTGCGGTCTCCTCGGCTTCAACCAATACGGCATCCTCTCCTCCATCCGCCGCGTCATAAACCCTCGCTTCAACCTCACATCACCTCTCTCAAGCGGTCTCTTCTACCTCGCTCCCGGCGCTGGGTTCCTCGTCGGAAGCACCATCGGCGGCAAAGTTTCCGACGTAGTAGTCAAGCGATACATGCGAAAACGAAATGGGCAGAGAATTCCTGAAGACCGCTTGAACAGCAGTCTAGTCAGTGTTCTCATCATTCTCCCACTAGGAACGCTACTCTATGGATGGAGTGTTTACCATAGACTTGGTGGCATGGCGTTGCCGATTATCAGCGCGTTCATCCAAGGCTTTGGACTCATGGCGTCGTTTAGTGGGCTGAATACATATGCAGCTGGTAAGTCAATCAACCGTGACAAATAAACGCAACTAATAATCTCCAGAGGTCCGACCAGCACATAGAACGGCAGTCATTACAGGAAAGTACGTTATCCAGTATAGTTTCGGCGCAATGAGCGTTGGAGGCGTCGTCCCCATGATTGACGGCATCGGCGTAGGCTGGGCCTTCACTGTTAGTAAGTACACGTCCCCACGTCCATTGTACTCACTGCTAACTGGTCAAAGTTACTTGTTTCTCAATGCTCGCTGGTATCTTAGTTCTCCTCATTGCAAGGTTCAGTAAAAATTGGAAGGCGTAGATCAAAGACATGGCTTAGATAAAATTACGGATAGACAGGCCGGGAATGATGATCGTGGCGAAAAAAAAAAACGGCTCCGGAATCTAAATGCGGGGAAATCTAGATCTACGCGACTTTGAAAATGAATTACCATAGAAGGAATAGAGAAAAGTTTATCATTTGAGCGTCGTGTTTTTTCTAGCTACAGTAGTGAAAACTCACCCCTCATTTTCGCTGCGAGGTTGGGGTTGTAAGCCACGAAATCCGAAGTACTTCAGCTTGCATTCCTCCACCAAGCCTCGATCTTGACGGTTCGCATTCGGTCCCGAGAGCCTAATAATTAAACAGTCGCTGATTCTGGGGATCGGGTTGGCTGGAATAAGCCATTGAGTTTGGTGGTGGAAGTTTGCGCTGACATGAGCTAATATAGCTTGGTCGGATAGCGGCATATAGCTCATATGGGAATGTCTATGCTGGGGTATTTAAATGGAAGAGTTGCTGTTCTGGCCATATACTGAATTTTAACTCTCGTTAACACAGATCATTAACGACTTTTTCGATTTGGGAAGACTTACAAGATGTATCGCGACTTATTACTTCTCACTTTACTCTTCAGCTTCACCCTCGCCCAAAGCGGAGCTGATCCATACGCCCCAGTCTACACGACATGTCCCTCCTCCCTCAAGATCCGCAAAGCAGACGTACCCATCCCTCCCTACCCCTCTCTCTGCCAAATCTAACGGTTTCAGGGCTTATCCGATGAAGAGTCATCCTGGCGTGAACAGCGTGCCAAGCAGATTATCCCCAGTCTCGAAGACTACCTCAAACTCGCCAACATTTCCAACTTCAACGTCACGAACTATATAAACAAACTCAAGAGTGACGATGTTCCCATTGTTGGGCTCTCTGTCTCCGGTGGAGGTACCCAGTCTGGTCTTGGTGGCTTGGGTGTCTGGCAAGCCTTCGATGCCCGGTCTGCTGTTGCTCGGGCTGCCAGGACAGGGGGCTTGACGCAGCTCTTCTCGTACATCACTGGTCTATCCGGCGGAGGCGCCGTCACCGTATCACTTCTGTAAGTTTACTGCACTACCATCTCAATTAAGGCTAACGTTTCAGCGCTGCAAACAACTTCACCACAACAGACGGCGTTAAAAAAGCCTCCAACTTCTCCCTCGACTACGCATCTGGTCCCGACGGCAACCAAACAGCCTTCTTCACCAACATCTTCGAAAACATGGGCGCAAAGGACGAATCCGGCTTCCCCGTCTCCGTGGCCGACACATTCGGTCAATTCTGGGGAACGTGGCTGCCAGACGATAAAGTATACAGCAACTACTCCGACATCGCCTCCAAAAATACTGCCTTTTCTCTCGGCGACGCTCCGATGCCAATCGTGTGCTTCGCAGAAGTCATACCCGGAAAGTCTCCCGAGATCGGAAAGCTCATGTATCCCGGCTTCAACAAATCCATGCGCTTCAACTTGACGGCGTATGAAGTCACGCCCTTTGAGTTTGGAAGCTGGGTCGGTGGACGCGTGCAGGCGTTTATCCAGACCAAGTTCCTGGGTACTTCTATGACGGAAGGAAAACCGCAGAATAAGAGTGAATGTGTTCAAGGGTTCGATAAACTTACGCTTATGCAGGGAACGACTGCTAATGCGTTTACGGCGTGGTTTATTGATTCGTTTTATGGGGTTCCGGTGTTTGCGAAGAGATGGTTGGAGAAGAGACAGAAGGTTAACCCGGATATTAACGACGTTCCTGTTCCGAGGGATCAGTATGATAATCCGCTTGTTCAGCTTGTGAATGAGACGGCGATGTATTTTGACTTGACGTTTAATGAGTCATTGTGGGCGACGTATCCGAATCCGTTTCAGGATTATAACGAGGATATGAAGGGTGTTTCAGAGCTGCTTCTGGTAAGTTATCCTACTGAGGCTATGGATTATGCTGACTGATTAGGTTGACGGAAGTCTCACGCTTGAGAGCAATCCTCTTCGTCCGCTGATCATTCCTGAGCGTAAGCTTGACTTGATCATTGTTTACGAGGCATCATCTGATGCGGCCAACTCATGGGTCAACGGAACTAACCTCATCAGTAAGCCTTTACCTCGTCATATCAAAACCCAATGCTAACCCCTCAGACACCGCCCTCGCTGCATCCCAAGGCAACATGCCCTTCCCCAAGATCCCCGACGTCAACACCATCGTCGCCCAAAACCTCTCCTTCCAACCAACATTCTTCGGCTGCAACGCCTCATCCTCCACGCCCCTCCTCCTCTGGCTGCCCAACGCCCCATGGACGGGGTACACCAACTACTCCTACACTCAAACCCAATTCACACCCAACCAGGTCGACATTGCTCTTGAGAACGCTTTCCAGGTAGCAACATATGGTAATGGAAGTGTTGATGAGAATTGGCCTGCTTGTTTAGCTTGTGCTGCGATCAAGGGCTCGTTGAGAAGGTTGGATATTGAGATGCCCAAGCAGTGTGATGGTTGCTTTAAGAGGCATTGTTGGAATGGGAGTACGAGTGATAGGGTTGCTACGGCGGGGGATTTTGATCTTAGGCCGAGATTGGATCCGGAGTTGAGCTTTGAGAAGGGGAATGAGAGTGATTGGGAGAAGGAGGAGAGTTCGGGCGATGGAAGTGGAAGCGGAGATGATTCGGCTGGCCTCAAGCTTGGTGATAATATGGTTGGCCTGGTTTTGTCGCTGATCACGATGGCTGCACTGCTGTAGTCATGTTCGAGGGAGTATTAATTGTAGGTAGTCAATTGAAGAGCAAGTCTAACGGCGACATACCGGATTAATAGCTTGAATTGATGCTTCATGGCGAGATGTCATCCGGTGTATTAATGTGATGATAAACCTCGCTCCGCTATGTCCACTGTATTGGCGGCTGACTAACCTTTAGTGAACGCGATACAGAGGGTCAGCGGCGTGTGCACTGAACTATAGCGGGTCCACGAAATTGCTCGCAGGCCCAACATCATTACTCATACAACCTTGAATTAATTGTATTTCCTATCTCAACATTCTAGTTCTTCACCTGAACATTCTCCCTCATGACAGCCGGTTCAACCTCTCCATCAGTAGACTTGTTCTCCTCAATCTTGGCCCCATCAACCTTTGTCAGATCAACAGCCTTGAGCGCAAACATGACAATCAGCATCGGCGCAAGAGAGCACGTCGCAGCAATAGCGAGAAGACGCTGTGTCTCTCGATACGCTTGGTCAATAGCTGCGCGAACAGGCGTACCCTTTGCGAATTTCTGCGCGACCACGATGGACTTGTAGATTTTGAGGGCGTTGGGCTTGGCTTGCTCGGGGAGATATGTCGTTAGCTTCTGAGGAAGGATGTTGTTCCAGATAGCACCGCCGACGCTGCAATTGTTAGCATTGATTGACTGCGGGGGAGGATGGACTAACCTTGTACCGACAGCTCCGCCAAAGTTCATGGCTGCGTAGTAAACTCCCGTCACGACGGGGACGTCTTCCTTGGCAACGAGGGCCTGGATAGAGACTTGAGCGGCAGTTTGGTAGAATGCACGACCAACGCCGACGAGAGTCTTTGCCGTGATGAAAGATGCTTCGTTGGCGTGACCTCCATTCATGTTGACAAAGTAAATCATCAGGCCTTGACCAAGAACACAGAGCGGAACGCCGATAAAGACAAAGATCTGACTGCGCTTAGTGTACTTCATCAAAACACCAACGAGCACCGAAGCGATCTGGAACGCGACACGAAGAGCGTTACTATCAACGTCAGCATGGTTCATATCAATGTAAGAGGTACCTACTCAATGCGCGTAGCGTGTCCAGGACTGAAACCCCCAGCGACTTGGAGATAACTCGGAAAGAAGAGCGTAAAGCAAGAGTAATGAAAAAAGTCCAGCATGGACAAAACACAAGCTGCGACAACAGTTCGCTCCTTGATCATCCGAAAGGGAACAAAAGGAACCTTGGCAAACTTTGTGTCCCAGACGAAAAACACGCCGACGACGACGACGCCAATGACTAGCATGGCGATGTAGCTCCCCTGTGCCCAACGATCACTATTCTTCGCGCCCGTAAGCGAAAGCGGAATAAGCGTGAGTCCCAGACCGAGAACAAGCAACACCGCACCAAGGATGTCAAGATCAACCCAGACAAGATTCACAATCCTCTTGCTCAACGGCTGCGTCTTGTCAGCTGCGTCCCAAGCGCCCTTTCTTCTATATCCAGCCTTCCTCGCGCGTCGCTGAAGGATATATAACGTGATAATAAGTGGCGCCGCGCAGAAGGGCAGGATGAGAGCCCACATGCCGTAACCCCATCGCCAGGTCGAGTGCTTGAGAACACTATCTGCGACGATGGAGCCGAGGTATAGCGTTGGGATGGAGGCGAAGGATTCGGGGAGGGAGGTCCAGAGACCGCGGTTGATGAGACTTGTTGTGTCGGCGATGAAGACCTGTTGCATTATGACGTAGCCGGTGTCGCCGATTGATTCAAAGATTCCGCCAGCCTGAGATGTTAGAGAGGGGAGAGATGGGGATATAGAGGGCTTACGATGTAGGTTGCTATGTTTTGACAGGCTGCGTACATTACTTGGGAGAGGACGAGGAAGAGGATTGAAAAGGTTAGACCTTCTGCTCTGCCAAACACCTGGGACGGTTAGTTTAAGCGTTGGGATCGTGGGGTGTACGTACGTTGGAGAACTTTGCCATGATGGGATACGTGACGAGGCCAATGATGGTGCTAACGACATTGGCTGTCGCAAGCGCTGAGTGACGCTGGAAGGCAGAGGTAGCGTATGCATCGTAGACCTTGGTCGCGTATTTGAGAAATTGGGTGATGAACGTCGTAGCAAACAGACTAAACTGTTAGGCAAAGCATATACCCAGAGGAGACAGACATACCCTGTGAACGCGACGATCAAAGCCTTCTTAGACCAAGACTCCCTCAGAATATCCGTATTCGAGACTTTCTCACGCTCCTCCTTTGGCGCAGCTTCCACGTCGGAGCTACGATGAGAAGTATGATCTGCCATTGCAATAAAGCTTAACCAACAATGATTATTCGCTTCAAGGCTGATGCAACGCTGTCTGCTTATATTGTGTTAGTGACGGAAGTCTTTCCGCGCCCACAATCCGGTGGTCCATCTAATCTTATCAGATTTTCATACATCGCGTGATATAATTGGTCTGCCAAGACATGGCATGGCCTGACTTGGCCGTGATCTGATAAAAAAAAGCCTCATGTTTTACAGGGATTGGAGGAGCCGCGCTTTTTTTCTGGGTATAGTGATGGGGACTTTTAGGTAAAACGTGGATCACATGAAGATGATTTAAAGGTCGGGTTGGTCTTGGCGATGTTCCGAGAACAGGCGATCTCCAATGACACGTTTTTTAATCATCCTTGCTCAGAGTTTTCGCATCTGATTGATGATGAGATTTTGAGGATTGAGTTGGTGTTGCCACGAGCTGGAGTGATCTACCGTATGATCGAAATACTACCGTGAGATAACCTTGTTGTTATCAATCTGATCAGTAACGTGGGGCTACACGTGCAAATCCACGAAATGGTAAACCGTGAGCATGCGTGAATAAGCAGCGCAGCATCATGACTTGCGAGGCTGTCGAGCTTCTGAGACTCGGAACCGACCGTTGGGGACATGTCTGTGCGAATGGCTTCTGCAAGAATCAATGAGAATGGTTCATGCAGTGCGTTCAAGTTATTCCCGACGTGATTGTACAGAGGACACGGAATGGTCCGCTTCAGGTCCACTTGGGGAGCCAAAGCGCCGAGTTCTGGTCTACAGACGAATTTCCGCTTTGGGACGATACATCCGATGTTCTCACGATGAATTTTCGTACCCCATGCAATGTGAGATTCACGTCACTAAATGATCTTTGACAACTTAAGTGAATGGCATTCTATGAACGAGGACATTGACACTTCTAAATTACAAATTCTATACTATATACCTGTTGTTCACTAGATAACTGCTTCTATACCCTTCAGTCTCCAACTGGCAATCGCCAAGCTATGTCGCGTCTAACCAAGGTTGTTCGGGCTCTTGGCTCGAATCTTGGGCCCATACAAGAAGAATATGACAGGAACAGGTACAAGAGCCAGCGCCAGGAAAGCAAGGATACTGTTTCCCCAGCCGAGACCGAGATCATCGTACATGGATAATCCAGCGAGAGGAAGCATAGCGCCAGCAAGAGATCGAAGGACTGTCATGGCGGCGACGGCTGATGCTGCGTAGGTGATGTATGCGTCAACAAGGTAAGTTTGAAGACACATCTAGTTCATTAGTAATATTCAACGTCGTTGAGATAGAGAGAAGGCTCACCATAATCCCCATGAGACCAAAGCAAAACAGCGCAACGCCAATCATGGGCACGATCCAATGCACATTCTGATCCGCCGCCCAACCATACCAAAACAACGCCCCCACGATAAGCAGCCCCGATGGCAACGTCATCCATATCGGCAGCCGATCCTCAGGCACCGTCTTACCGTTCTGCTCAATTTTCTTCTTGATGACAATATCCGTCATGACCCCAAAGACCATTGTACCAAACAGCATTCCAATGCCGGTGGGGAGATACGCCAGACCGATGGTACCAGTGCCGAAGCCGTACTGCTGCGCGAAGACAAAGGTGAAGGTGCTGAACATGAGGTACAGCACTCCATATACGATGGCGACGTAGAGGGAGAGGATGAACACGGGGAGATGGGTGAAGAGCATTCGCATCGGGCGGATGGAGGCGTTGCTGAGGCGTTGTTTGGGCGTGAGGCCGTCTTTGTCGAGGATGGAGTATAGATCTTGGTTGCCGGTTTCTTTCTTGAGTTTGGCGGCTTTGGCGCGGAGGAGCGTTGGGGCGTATGTCTCTGGCGCGGCGAAGTAGCATAGTGCAGCGATGAAGCCGGTCTGAATGGTCAGCCACGATATAGTACACTCAAGGTAAAGGGACTTACAAGAATAGCAATCAGCCAGAACACCCATCGCCATCCAATAGCCTCAACCATATACCCACCCGCCAACGGTCCAATACACGGTCCCAGCAAAGGCCCCATGGCCCAAACGGCCATAGCCTTGCCTCTCTCCTGCACCGGAAAGATATCCGAAATAGTTCCACTACCATTAGTAACAGGCGTCGAGCCCGTGAAGCCCATCAAGAAGCGAAAGACGATAAGCATAGGCATGTTTTGGCTCAGCGCCGTAGCAACGGTCATTATAAGAAAGAGGACGTTGGCGATGTTGAAGACGATAGCGCGGCCGTAGATCTCGCTGAGGGGCGCGGCGAGGAGAGGACCGAATGCGAAGCCGAGGACGTACACGGAGACGACGAAGGTGGCGATATTGCGGTTGGAGGTTTCGAATTCGCGCATGATGTCTGGGACGCCGGGTGCGAACATTGAGGAGCCCTGGATTGTTAGAGGGTGTAGTTGGAGTTGAGGGAGGGACGTACGAGAGGTCTGAGACATTAGCGATGGTATGAGGGGCGTTGAGTAGGAGGAGACTTACGTTAGGAGGGTCATGACGGATAGAGCGCCGATACAAGACCATTTCTTCTTCGCAGGCCAATTCATGGGATTGTTTGGATCATCAGGTCCATCCCATCCAACAGCATTCGGATCTTCATCCTGAACGACGTCTTCTTTCGTGGCACTCTCTTCATCCTTCTTCGGAGCGCTGCCGGTGTAAGAAGGCGTGAGGGTCCGCTGACTCGTAGGTCGTTCAATATCCATTGAAGCTTTGTTTTCCGCCATCGTGAAGCTCGTGAAGACGAAGAGGAGATGGAGATGGGAAGGGAAAGGGTGATGAGAAGATATTTAACCCAAGCCACGACTCTACCAACGAGCCAATGAGCGAGTGAATCGAAAGCGAGACCGAGGGATGGGAGAAGAGTGGCCAATCAGCGGGGCCGTTCTAGAATCCGTCGCCCGGGAGGTTATGCGGAGCCCCACACGGATCTGGCGATTTCCGTACCGTTAGTTATGCAAATACGCGGGATTTGTGCAGATTTGTGCAGAATACGGCCGGATGACCCCTTTAATATGTTCCGGGGACGGAGTTGTGAATACATGTATCTGACGCCGGCAGGCGGTGATGAGATCAGCTTTTGGGTATCTATTACGTTTGGAAATGAAATGATTCTTAGCAAAGATTTATTGATAGTTGTAATTCTTTGGTTCAGGCGTGATATATTTGTTAGTTGTTCAATTGAGAATACGATATACGCGTATTGATTGTTCCCCGCAATTGATCATGGTAGCTTAATGGCATTTTTATCCCCAACCTTATCCTTATCCTTATCTTATCGTCGACACCAAGCTACACTAAGAAACATGAAGCAACAATGCAAAGCGCAACATGATCAATTCATTCTATCCGTGTAAACAATCTAAATCACCTAATTCCTCATTACAGAAAGTTTACCCAAACTGCCTCCATATCTACCTCTGCGACTCAATCTAAGCCTTCCTCTTCTGCAACAGTCCCTTGAACGGATTCTTGGCTCTGAACCGCATCCACGTAGCAAAGTAAACCACCGCATAATTAAACGCGATAAAAGCGCAGAAAATGCCAAAGTCTCTCCAGATATTCCTGTAATACACACTGAACCCCGCGCCAAACTCGTCGCCAGTCGCGTACTGGCAAAACTCGCAGTATCCATCTGATCCAGTGGTGACATACCCTCCCGCGCGCTGAATAAAAGGCTCAACGTACTCATCGCACGATTGGCCGCTCGGCGGTTCAAAGCGCGCGAATTCTCCCTCCTCGCAGCGGACGGGCTGGTCGTGGATTGCAGCGCCGAGGAATGCTTCGAGGAGATAGTGGAAGGGAGTGAGCCAGTACATCCATTCGCGCCAGAATGTGGGGAGGCCTTGCGGTGGGACGACGACGCCGCAAAAGGATACGACAAAGAGGAAGAAGATGGGTACGAGAAGAGATGCGAGGAGCTCGTTGGGTGCAAAGGCAGCGATGGCTTGGCCGAAGGAGACGTAGTAAAGCTCAAACAGCAGAACAAGCAGGAATGCGAAACCAGATGTGAAGGCTGAAGCGCGCCAGCCAAAGACTCCCCACCACCAGCAATTGAAATAGATACCACCCGCGATGATACGATACGGAATTTCAACGACGACAACGGCGGTGGTCCAAGCAACCCAGCTGTAGATCTTGGCGTTATTCTCCCGCCACTGGAATATCTGACGCGATTTGAGAAAGGCAGGCTGGAGCTGTTGAATGAGAGGCGGACTGATTGTAAGGGTCATAAAAATGGAGAACAGCCTGTTTTGGTAGTCAATGGATGCGAAACCGATCTTGTAGAATGTGAAGCAGTTGAAGAGACCCGTTGCGATATGAAGCATAAAGTTGCCAAAGATGTAATCGGGTGAACGCCAGAACGAAACGAAGCTTCGACGAACAACAGCGTAAGTTTGGGTAGATAACGGCATGGCGTACTCGCGATCATCTTTAAGACTCTTTGACGGTTCGACATTACGTCGGCGCTCAATCATCTCCTCAATCTCTTGCGATCGCTTCTGTCGCTCTGAAGACTCAGCCCAGACATCGCCCCAGTCTTGACCATCGTAGTCGGGGTTGCCAGCACCGATCGCATCGAGCATGTACTCCGCTGGGTTAGCGTGCGGGGGACACTTGGGACCGCCGTTAGACTCAAAGTAATTGATCAGGTTCTCCGAGTCATGGCCCAGAGGACCGTGATAAACAACGCGACCGCCTGATTTGAGAAGCAAAAGCTCATCAAAGTTTTCGAAGAGAACAGCGGAAGGCTGATGAATTGTACAGAGGACAGCTTGGCCTGCGTCAGCGAGTTTGCGCAGAAAGCGCACAATGTTGAATGCAGCGCCAGAGTCAAGACCAGAAGTCGGTTCGTCTAAAAACATAAGCAGTTCCGGCTTACTCGCCAGCTCAACACCAATCGTCAAGCGCTTTCGCTGCTCTGCGTTAAGACCCTGTCCGACGGTACCGATAATGGCACCAGCGATGTCGCGCATCTCAAGAAGATCAATAATAGTCTCGCAGTACTCCATCTTTTCCTGCTTCGATACTTCTTTTGGCTGGCGGAGGAGAGCGGAGAATTGGAGGGCTTCACGGACGGTGGCGGTGGGTTCGTGGATATCCATTTGTTCAGCGAAACCAGTTGCGCGCTGGAAGGATTTGGGCAGGGGACGCCCGTCGACGAGAAAATCGCCTGTGATGGTGCCGAAGTTGAGACGTTGGGCGAGGCCATTGAGAAGAGTTGTTTTGCCGGCGCCTGAAAATGTTAGTGTTTGGATGTCAGTTGGAGGGAATGGACTTACCGGATGCGCCCATGAGAGCGGTCAATTTACCAGGGCGAACATAGCCTTGAACATCGTTGAGGAGTTTTCGCTCGCCTTTTTCGAATGGAATCGTGTAATTGATGTTCTGGAAGGTAAACACTGTTTCATTCTTGGCGACTTCTTGAGTGATCTGCTCATCGCTCTTGGTACGTTCAGCATCACCACTCGCGACAGGATCGCTGCGCCCAGACTCTTCATCTTGTTTATCGCCCTTGGCTCTACCACCAGTTGCGATAGACTCCTCGACCTTCTTGGGGACTTGTCCTCGCTTGAAAACGGTGATCGCGCCGCCGCCGACGTTGGGCTTCATGAGTTCCATGCCAAGAGCAGTGAGGAAGACGAAGAAGATGAAGAATGCCCAGAGGAAGCCGAAGTTGCGCCAGAGATGGGAGCGGGTGTATGTGAAGGATTGTTGGATGTAAGCGGCGCCAGATACAGATGTTGACCCGGGCGATGCACCAGCGAGAGTACAGCCTTGGTTCTGAGGTCGTGCGTTGGGGCCTTGCGGGACGAGATACGGCGCTTCGCATTGGAGAGTGAGATACGCGAACTCATTGGCCATGAGACACTCGAAACCGTACTGAATCCAATTGATCCATCGCAACCAGCCAAACCAAGGATGCATCGAGTCCGGCGGGATCAGATAGCCCGTATACACAACAAGAATCTGAATCGCAACACCCGTAAACCTCGTCGCGACATCCAACGTCCCGCACCAAGCAGAAATAGCCCTAAAGAACGCATACGTCACCATTGTAACCAGCCAAAGAATAAGATTCGATATAAAAAACTGCGATGCCGTTCTCGCAAGGTTCGCCATAAAGTAAATGATGACATTAAAGATGACAACCTGTATAAAAACAAGCGGGACATCCACGACTGTCTGGGCAATGGCGAATGCAGAAGGGCGGTAGAACGAGAAGGACTTGTGCTTGAGAAGAATAGGCTTTGACTCGAATGCAGCTGTTTGCTCAGCTAGTGCGAGAAGAGCGTTGAAGAGAAGAAGAAAGAAGAGGGCACCGCCGCGGGGAAATGCTCCGGCTGCTGTGTCGGGGAGGTTGTAGAAGAGTGAACCGACGATAAGACCTTGGAACAACAAACCGCCCCATTTTCCGAATAGAGATGCTTTGTCGCCAAACATGACGAGGAATTGGCGGTGCGTGCAGGCCAAGACCTGTTTGTGGAAGGCAATCTCATAATTCTTCTTCTTACTCTTCTCACTCTCATGCCGTCGCCGCTCTTCAGCCAACGTCTCAAGCTCAGCCTCGAACTCATCAATATCCCGGAGATTCTTCTGATAATCCTCGCTGCGGCGATACGCATCCGCAAACTCCCCCGCCGAGCGCGGGATGCGATCCTCCCAGCCCTCACGAACACTGCGCTCATGCTCATCCGTCACACTCGTCAGAAAATCAGCCGTAGTCCAGCGCTCAGGACACTCAAAGCCCAGGTTCTGAAAATACTTCTTTGCGTCTTCTGCGCGGCCGTAGTAAAGACACTTACCCTCGTCGATGAGCAGGACTTTATCAACGAGGTCGTAGAGTTGTTCACCGGCTTGGTAGAGCGACACGGCGGTTGAAGTATCAGCCATGTTGGTCATGGCGCGGATGGATTTAACGTATTCGACTGCTGTGCTTGCATCAAGGCCTTTGCTGGAATTATCCCAGCCTTGGACTGATGCACGTGTAATCATGGCTTCAGCGATAGAAACGCGTTTGCGCTCGCCGCCTGAAACACCGCGGATGAATTCATTGCCAACTTTTGTGCCGAGGGTATGTTCGATCCAGAAGAGTTTGGTGACGACGCGTAGAAATTCACGGACGTAGTCTTCACGCGTCTCACCCTCGAGACGAGATTCTTTACCAGGCGTGCGAGTCTGCAGCGCAAAAGTGAGGGTGCGCTTCACAGAGAGCGTGGCGTAGTGCAGGTCATCCTCAGGGTTATAAATAATCTCACCACGGAAATCCTTCGCCATCGTCGCTGCGTCGGTCCCGCCGTATGTTACCTCTCCTTCGACGGACTCAAAGCCCGCGCGCTGGTTGCAGAATGTCTTGAGGAACGTACTACACCCCGCGCCGGGCCTACCCAGAACAAGGAGCAATTCGCCTGGTCTAACGCACCCGTCGAAGTTACTGATGAGGTCTCTCACGGGTGGTTTCGCCATCGCAGCCTTGGGTCCTTGGGTGAACAACTTGCCCAATTTGCGCGGTAAGCCTAGAAAGAAATCTCCAACGGTAGGTTGAAGACTAGATCCGAGACCGACGCCGCGAACAGTGAGGTTACGAAAGATAACACCGCTGTGACGTGTCTTTTCTTCCTCGCTTTGTTCCTGGCGCTTCTGGCCAAAAATACGAGACATGAGACGGTCGAGTTCCTCGTTATCTTCATGTTCTTCTTCTTTCTCAGCGGGTGTAGAGGCATTCGTGCGACGACGGGAGAGCACGCGGAAGAGATCATCTTCGGTGCGATGAGACTTGCGTTTCTCGAGGGGCGGTTTCTCATTCTCGGTATGAGATTTGATCGGTGCAAAGATTGGTTCGTCGCCATTAGCAGAAGATGCACTCTTGCGCTTTTCATCGATAGATTCAGCGCGTGGAAGAATAGTGCTCGATGAAGAATTGCGATCGAGGATAGGCGCGTGCTGCAATTGAGGCTCAGAGGCTAATGCCCCGGGTGAGGCTAAACTGCCAGCGGTGACATGATCATACGTCGTAGCCGCAGCATCACGGCCCGCAAACCCGGCCTCAAGCTGTCTATCGGTGACGTTTCCCGTTGGGGTAATCGAGTTGACGCTTGGCGTAACGGGAAAACCGCCTGGGATGTCTTCATCCCTAGGTGTAGGTCTCTCATCAGCCATTTCGACGTAAATTTCACGGTAACGACAATGAACACATTCTTGGAGATCAACGGGCATTCGCCATAATAAACAGACATTTTTTCACTTGTGATTTATCTATGACGACATTACAGAACAGTCTAGTCGGGCTTTCGGACATGCTAGAATTGCGAAGCGGTCCGGGCGTTTGGTGGATATTGGGCGTCATAGATTAAAAGAGTGAATTACCCTGGAGTGTTCGAGGAGACAGTTAGTGCCTCGGAGAAATTAATCTTGAACGTGCGAGTACAGGTCGAGTTACGCATGACGTTGCAGCGGCATTTTAAATTGTCCGACGGACGGCAACTGTCGTCAGCTGGAGCTTGTGATTATCAGCTTGTCATACACTCTTTTAGGCTATGGCCTTTCGGGATATTTGTTAGATCGAATCGGTCCTGAGCAGATCGCAACCCAACCAGAGATTAGGGCAGTCCGATAACAGAATATTGGCAAATTCATTCCAATTTTCGTTTCTTCGATGTGTGCGATTTATTGCATTCAATGTCTTTCATGCGTGTAAGATGTGGATATGCCGTGTAACTGCAACCGTGGCAAAAATTCGTCAATATTCGTCATGACTTCAAATGCGGCGCTTACACCCAAAGCCCCGTATTACTTGCTGACCAAGACTCACCCGCTGTATTCCCCCCATCTCCGCCGGAAATACCGCCATCACTTCTCACTAAAAATACAGCATCGCGCGATGGCACTAAAACATTCCGATTACCAGGAATTCACCACGGAAAAAAGAGTAAGCTAGACCAAGTGAATGCCTAGCCTAGACCGTTATACTTGAAACATGGTCAGATAAAAATCAGACCATGATCTCCGATGATTATCGGGCATTCACGTTGCCATTTTAAGACTCGTGCAGAGAATGTCTCACTGTCTGTCTCAGCTGGACCTCTCATATCCCAGGGTGTCAAAGGCGGGCGCCAATTAACCGCCGATAGAGACAGCCCGCCCTTCTCACGCTACGGACGAAATTGTCCCGATTGTGATCTAGTGGAAGATGTACCCGCGCTCAGTCCAATCTGATCTGGTCTAACTTGTACCTGAGTTAAATCCGTTAAAGCCTGAAGCTAAAGCAAAGCTAAACCTGAGGCTCAAAAACACCATCGCCAGAGAGTCTAAATACCGAAGTTAAGATGGAGATGTGTGTTTTTTCGCTGTCAAAATTGATGCAAAAGTGATGCGACATGTGCCGCTCTCATACGATTCACATTTTTCTTTCCCTCAGCCCAGACCCAGCCCAAATGCAAGCCCCGAATGCATAGGGAGCCCTTGTGTTACACAAGCTTCAAGGGCATTCGATGGCAACCAACAAGTGCAATTCACGGCACAGGCCCGATATGATTGATTCGCTCAACATGCTGCATTTTGCTTCTGTCGGTGAAGTGAGGAGTAGTCTGCATCCTACCGCTGCCCAAGGTCTATATGAAGGCCCAATCCCCCCCCGACATTCACAGACAAGCTGTCATTCTCAACAACACCACTCAAACCTTTTACTTATATATTATCATCATCATCAAACCTCAGACATCATGTGTGATGGAACTCCCAAAAACCAACAGATCCAGAGTCAGAGTCAGCCCCAGAATCAGCCCCAGAGCTGCTGCATGGCATCTTCGGCTGCGGGATCGACACAGGGTCCCAATCCTGCCGATCACCCTCGATATCATGTCGAGACCTTCCCCATCCCCGCTCCCCTGTCGGAATATAACCTTGATTACCGGCGTACCATGACCATTGAGTCGCAGCAGCGACTGTGGCCTCAGGACATCTGGGTTCACAGTCCCCATGGCCGACAGCTCTACCAGCCTGTGCTGATGTTTGAGACGGCTGCCCCAGAGGAGAAGACGGCCGAGACCAATGCAAGCGCTTCCAAGAGCGGTTGACTTTTTGTGTTGGGTTGAGATGCGATATGCGATATGGGTTGGCGGAGTCGTCGTGCGAAAATGATTGAATGGGCTTGGATTAACGATACGGTACGGTACGGAACACGCGCGACGGAGTTGGGGTCTTTTATGACATGGCCAATACCTAAGATCAATTGGGATTTATCTGCTTTTATTCTGCTTGTATTTCGACAAAAAACCACAAAACATCAACAACAAGGGCTTTTCTACGTCTGTACCATCGCATCGGGGGTCAATCATTGTACTAGCATAGCGAACATGATTGATGAGAAACAATACATCGCAATTGGCCCCAATTAAAGACATCAGCACTCAAACCTCCACTCCACATCCTCCCAGCCCCGCCTCATCGCTATCTCAGCCCCCAACCCAGCGCCATACCTCTCGGGTCTCACCGTCCCGCCCGCTAGCTTCGGCCCCAGCATCTTGACATCCCCAAACCCCATCCCCACAGCCTCAATCTCAAAGCCCAGTAGTAATGCAGACGCGAAGCCGATGATCTCCGCGAAGGCGAGGTTGCGGCCTGGACAGAGATGGCGGCCGCCGCCGAAGGGTATGTACGCTGCTTTTCGCTTGCGCTCGTCTTCTGCGCTGCCCTTGGTGGACGCGAGGAAGCGCTCCGGATTGAAGACGTTGACGTCTGTGCCCCAGACAGTGTCCTCGTAGTGTGCCACGCCAGCGGGGAGTTGTAGGTCTGTGTCCTTTTTGAGAATGTATGTTGTTCCTTCGGGCGTTGTGACGCTTGTGTCCTGGAGGATGCGTCGCATGCTAACAGCCTGGTTCGCAAGCCGCAGCGTCTCGCGATAACAGCTCACAAGCAACGGCATCCTCTCTTCAAAATCCACTATATTAAACGTCGCGCTCCTCTTCCCATTATTCCCTTCTATAATAGCTGCACTCTCAGCTTCGGCTCGTATTCGCGCAAGAAGATCCGGTCGGTCGAGGATATACAGCAGAAGCCAGTAAAAGATCGGCACGGCATTAAGCGTCGCCACGTTCGGGAGGATAACCTCAAACTTGCCAATCTCGTAGCCCGTAAGTCCGTTCTTGCGTAGTGCTCCGGCGCGGTTGCGTACGAGGGCTGAGACGCTGGGGTCGTGGATGTCGTGGTCTTTGGCGTACCATTTGCACACGACGTCTTGCAGCGTGGAGCGCGCTTTGTAGGCTTTTGGCATCGTGAGGGATGGGAAGAGCGAGAGGAGGAAGTAGGGGATTGATTCTTCGAAAAGCCTGGCTTGTTAGCGATGCGTAGAACGTGGGATGGGGGGACATACCACATGTCTTCAATTAAAGAGGGATCGCGATTGAATGGATCGGTGTCGCCGTAGAGAGCACGTGTCGTCGCAAGGCTCATAACATCGCGACACCAAAGATATAAATTCTCCACGTGTAATCGTCCATTTGCGACCGTCTCTTTTCCCGCATTGATCGTATCGACACGTATCGTCGCGCGGTTCAGCTTCGCAGTGATGCTACCCAGAAAATGCACGTTCAACTGCTGCAAATGTTTAACCTGAAAGCTCGTATGGATCGCCTCCGTAAATTCATCGTAAACGCCCGGTACTTTAACTTTCGCAAACGTCTCCTGCTTCAGCGCGAAGGTCTTTTTCGCGTAGTCAAGCGCAAAGGGCTCGAAGGACGCGGTCTTGGTGCGGAGGAGGGTTTGGACGAGGGCGGGATCGAAGGCGACGTAGACTTTGCCGTTGAGCATGGGCAGGGTCGCGATTGGGACGTGAGGGTTCTCATTGCTGCGATTGACTTGTTAGTAATTGAGGGGATTGGGAGGAAGAGAGAGACGGACTGGATGATTCTGCTGTAGTCTGCTTGGTGACGAATTATCCCGATGATGTGTCCTACCCACGGAATCGACGGTTTCACGACGGGCGGTTCACGTGGGTCGATGCGGGGAGTTAGTAGGCGGTTTAGCAGGGCGAACGCCACTATAACCGCCAAAACGGCTGTGCTCAAAATCGTGACATTCGCACTGCGATAGTCAACGAGACTTGTCAGTAAAGATTGAGATTCCATTGTCGCTGTGGATGTGAGAGGAAGTGGGAATTTCAGCGGATTTATTTGATGAGCGGTGAATTGTTAATAGCGCTGACTGTATTGGTGCCTGGTATCGCTAGTGCTGAGGACGGAATTCCGTTCGAGGGGAGGAGTTGGCCTCATTGTGTACTCCGTACTCGCTTGCGTATCAGTATTGTAAGCGCTTAATTCGCGCAATTGAGATTGTGTTCATTGAAGAATATGTCATTATTGAGCTACAAAACCGTCAGTTTCTAGAGGTCGTGAGGTATTCTGGCCAACACCTCGAGCAGCACGTCGTCTTGTTGATGCTGCTTCAGTGAAGATGCACTGAAGCTTCCTCACTGCTAATGAGCCCAACGTTCAACTGCCGACAGTACAAGACGTTCCTTTGTCAACGGCCAAACGGTACAAACTTAATATGACATAATTGATCTAAAATCTTAATTTCCGCGAAACTCAAAGCTTCGCAGCCGGTTTCTCCGCCTTGAGCTGCGCCTTCAAAACCCTCCTCAGGATCTTCCCACTCGGACTCTTGGGTATAACATCCAGCACCCGAACCCCGCCCTTCAACCATTTATGCCGTGCCTTGTGACTCTCAACATGCTCACAAACAGCCCTCACAACATCCCCGTCCTTCAAACCATTCGTCTTCTTGCTCTTCACAATAAACGCTAGCGGGACTTCGCCTGCGCGCTCGTCGACAATGCCTATGACTGCGCAGTCATCTACGTACGGATGATCGAGGAGATGCGCCTCCAGTTCTGCGGGAGCAACTTGGTGGCCCTAGAAAATGAGTAATGCTATTGAGTTTAAGGAAGAGAGGTGTGCGTACCTTGACTTTTATAAGCTCCTTGATTCGATCAACGATGAAGAAATGGTCGTTTCCGCGTGGTGATTTCCTCACGAGGACTTCATCGCCTGTCCTCAACCACCGCCCGTCATCACGGTGCACAAACGTCTCTGCGTTAGCTTTCTCATTGTGGAGATAGCCTAGCACGACATTAGGTGCTTGAACGTATAATTCCCCTGGGGTTTCGTAGCTTGTGACTTCGGAGCCGTGCTGGTCTATGATCTTGACTTTTGCGCCGGGAAGCAAAGAGCCTGATGAGCCGAGGACGGGATCTGCCTCGCTGGTGTGAAATACCGATGGTGAAGCCTCCGTTAAACCTGGTCTGTTAGATTTGAAGTACATTGGTAGTGGTGAACGTACCGTAGCCTTGGCTGATTCTCCATTTTGGATATAACTCGAGTAATTTCTGAATTGTCTCACCTCCCAAGGGCGCAGCACCCGAGAACACAAGCCTAACCGAGTCGAGATTGTATTTCTTACATTTATCCTGACTACTGAGAATCTGCACGATGATCGGCGGCACGACACTAAGCTGCTCGATGCGGAATTTCTCAATAGCCGCGAGTAATTGATCGAGTTGGAAACGTTGTAAGACTATGATCTCATCGCCGCGATACTGCGCTATATGGGCGATTACAACGAGTCCGTAGATGTGACTGAAGGGTAAAAGACCCAAAGCCACTTGCATGTCGATGTTGTCCTGGGCGCGTGTTACGGACTCAAAGGTATGGATCATGAGAGTGCATGCGATGACGTTGTAGTGAGAGATCATAACCGCTTTCTAGGCTTGTTAGATAGAACATACAAGAATGCGGTACACGTACGGGAAGACCTGATGTACCGCTTGAGTAGCACAGATACGCGACTTGTCGTTTTCCCTGCCCTGGCGTCCAAGGTGATAACTCCAACGGCGGGAGAGTCTTACCCTCTACGATGAGGTCCTCGATTGTTTTGAAGGGCTCTTCAGAGGGAGTTTCAGGCAATGGGAGAAGAAAAACATGCTTCTCGGGAATTCCAACGGCAGAAGCTGCTTTGAGAGCTGTGCTGAGAAGAGGAGCGCATGTGAATAGTGCTTTTGCGCCAGATGATCGAAGTTGATGTTCGAGTTCGGATGCTGAGTGCGCTGAACTAGCTGGCGTGACGATGCCGTCTACACGGTGGATAGCGTGTGTAACGGGGATGTAATCGATCTGCCCGGTTCATTAGATTCACATACCTCATGCGATTCCATATGAGTGTATTTACCGTGTTGAGGGCGTATATCGCCACGACTCTATCCCACGCCGTTCCATCTCTCGGATCAAACCCGACATTTTTCGCTAACCCGCGTGCAAGCAAGTCTACACGCCGTGCAACCTCCTCCGCAGTCCGCGACGTCCCCGTCACACCACACGTATACGGCCTCTTTGACCTGTCAAAGCTCTTCCGCCCTGCTTTTTCAGTATTGATAAAGTCTGCTACGCTGATTGAATCAGGTATATCTATTCATATTAGTACTTCGTCTGGGAGGGCGGGGCGCTAACAGTACCGGGGAGGTTAGGGACCCAAGAGGGAGTGGAAAATGCCATTTTTGATGAATATGAAGTGATATTTGGTATTGGGGGAGGTTATTGATGGGATCTATGGGTTGTTTGATGCATTTAAGCTACTTCTGGACCGAGGTTTGCCTGTTCAAGTTCCGCGGATGAGATACCGAGCTGTTGATCTGGTATGGCGGGTGGACCAATGAGAAGGGAGGGGATTGTGGAACGTGGGGAAATCTGGGGAAGACACGTAAGGGATCTTCGAGGCTTTACCCTGGACAATTGGGTCTAGCGGATTTAGTGAACAAATGGCTTTTGCGGACGTTAGACGAAGGAATGGCTTTGCAAGATCAATAGTCATAGCGATGTTTGAATGCAAATTGTAGCAGTCCAATAGATATAGGTCCAAAGTAACGACTTCTGAGATCGAGATACGCGATGAACTCAAACTGTATTACGGACAAGGGAACGTTGGGGTTAGCCAATTAGAAAGGTTCATAATCGACACATACTTCACCCTGCAATATCCAGAATATCTACAGCAAAAAGTCGACCTTATGGTACTCAACAGAACGTTGCCTCACAAAAAAACATTGATCGTAGTTATCACATTGGCGACAGGCAAAAAACGTGGTGGTTCCGCCCGGGATCGCGGGATCGAACCGGGGACCTTCTCGGTGTTAACGAGATGCCATAACCAACTAGACCACGGAACCGAGCACTAGCTTTGATTGGTTGAAAGACGTCTGCGAATTAGAGTTCAAGTTGGTGGCGCTGTCTCCACGGATTGGTCAGGCTTGGTCGGGACATGTTTTCAACGGTGAAGCTTATCGAGGTTTCAACGTCGATGTGTTAATCGAGATATACAATTGGAGCTGTTAAAGAGTTTTAAGATTAATATCAATTTTATTCATGACTTGTCCCTTGATTATTATGCCGACATGGCCCGTAACGCCTTTGATCTGCGTATGTGTACCCCACCAAGCCCAATAATTTCATCACCATTCTGGTATAGCATCACCTATCAAACCGGCAACCTCGTCTTAGCCCTACTCAACGTCTCAGCACACCTCCTCGCAATATCACTCTTCTTGCCCAAAATCCACAGAATCCGAATACACTCCTCTCCCCTCCCCAACCTCTCCTCCAACTCCTCCCCCGCACGATCAACCTGCAACAGCTCATTAACCTCCGCCATCCAATAATTCGCCGCCTTGCTAAACGCGCGTATAAGAATAACCGTCCACGGCTCCGTGAGGATCATGCACTGGTTGATAGCGTGGTGAAACTCTGAGAGTGTGGGCACGATGAAGGTCCTGTTGTCGGGGGCGGTCACGCGCGCTAGGTCGGATAGCTCTCGGGCGCTGCGCTCGCGGATCCGCATCACCCATTTGCAGTTGGAGCGGGATTGGCTTGGGTCGGGGAGGCCGAGGGCGTGCTCGTCGATGTGGTGGATTAGATCGGCGAGCAGGAGGACGCCGAGATTCCAGTGGGCGCAGATGCAGATGAACCAGCTTTGGATGCGGCCGGGGATGGAGTTGTAGTTTTGAAGAAGTTCTCTAAAGAACGTGCCACTACACAAATTAGTACAAGCATATTAGCCAGAGGCAGTGAGACTTACTATGTCGTGTTCCAGTAGCGATAAACCCTTGCAGACCGTTCAATAAACTCCTCAATCTTCTCCCCAGACCCTCCCTGTCGCAGTAAATTCTGCAAATACGCTACATGCCGAAACATCAACACCTTGACCGGTGCAGATCTCGTAACCGCCTCAGCAGCCTCTTCATACGAACAAGGCCAATGGACATTCTGCCTCGGCTTCTCAAGACTATCCTGGATAAACAGCGGAACGTTCCAATCCGTGTCCCCACGCGCATCATCATGCTGACTATTCGCATCCACCACAACAAGCGGCCTCTCACTCATAGTCGAACTAACCGTATCAAACATGACCGTCATCCAATACAACAGACCCACGGTCGCCGCGTCCTCGCTGCTCATCGACGCCACGAGGTTGGCGCGCTTGCGGCCTTTGGTAAGACCTTTGCGCTCAGCGTCGAAGCGGTATTTCAAAGTGTGCATTTTGCGGGCCGCGCGCTCCATGAAGATGGGCGGGCCGTCGTTTTCGATTATGCTCGCGATTTCGTCGGCGACGGATTGCATGTCGTATACGTCTTCGAAACAACCTGATGTGTCGACGTCGCCGTGCTCTGTGTCCTCGGGGTCAAGAGGTTTTTGAGTGAGGCCGAAGATCATTTCTGCGCAGACGACGCGGTAGGATTCTACGTCTGCGACGTCATCTAGAGCGCGGCGCGCTTGATCCCAGATATTGCGTTGGAGATGACGATCGAATTCTTCATTAAAGTCATCCATGTACTCGTTGAGTGGATTCTCTTCTGCAATGTTGTCTAGTGAGGGATATCGCTCTCTATGTCGTCGTGAACTTTGAGCCCATTGTGTCGCGAACGCCATGATACAGAGATGAAGAGCCTTAGCAGTCGCTGAGTCTTGCTGCCGGGTCATATGAATCAATTGCGACGATTGAGCCACACGATCGAGATTCATAGTCCGTCGCAGAACTCGGTTCGTCCATGAAGATCCCCATTCTGCCAGATTCCCTGGTTGAGAGACAGTCTTCTGCTGCCGAACAAACGGACACGTAACTTCATTCAACCAACACGATAAATTGTGCTCCAAGACATCGTGATAAATCTGCAGCAGATTCGTCGAGATCATGAAGTTATTTGACTTTGTCATCATCGACTGATCCATAGTGAAGGACGACAACGAACTACTCTGCGTATCGCTCCATGTATTCGACACGCGACGCCGTTTCGTTCTCCGCCAGTCTTTCTCATTATTCGGACTGACTGCGATGAGAGACTGTGCAGGCTCCGTGGGACTAACGGTGGGGAACTGCGACATTGACGCAGCGTCGAATTGAAGTTCAGGCGGGACCGTGGAGTCTTTGAATAATTCCCAGGGCTCGCTTAATGGTTCCTCAGGGGCAGTGAGATCCTTGAATTGAATGCCGTAGAAATTAGAGTCAACAGGCTCTGTTTGTTCAGGCACGAAATCAAATGGTAGCGCCTCGAGTGAATTGTCGAGAAATGAGGGGACGTCTAGACTGGTGTCGATCTCTGAAAAGACGGGCACTGGAGGGAGGGACTGCGAGACAAAAGATTGCGCTGCGGATTGTGCATCAAAGCTGTTGTTGCTATCATCCGGGACAACAGAATTCGGCGTATCGCGTGTATTCTCCGTTGATGTCGATTCTCGTCGTGTAGAGGTTGAATCCCGCCTCGAGGGGACAATGCATTCAATACCTGGTTCACCCCGCGCGGCCGCAGCGAGAGCATAAGAGATCTGAATCTGCGTCCACGCCCAGTTCATGGTACATTTCTTATGAGTCTTTGTGCAGTACGAACACGGCGACGATTGAGCTAGAGGTGCTACACCATCCTGTCAGCGCTATCACCAACAGCTGAAGCAGGGTCTTACGCTTCTCGCCTACAATCATCTTGCCATCGCGGAGGGGATCCATGTTTCTGGGCATCTCCAAGGGCGGCGCATCGCAGCCCCTCTTTGACTTTCTACACTGATCGCAGGCATATTGCGTTCTTTTCATGATGATGTCGATATAGAGGGTAAAGATTGTAGCGTGAAAAATTGCATCAGGGACAAAAAGTGGGCGGGACTTGGGTTAAAGCTCTCCCCTCCCTTGCAGATATAGGTAACCCCCCCCCCTCCGGATCCCCGGATTCTCAACTGATCCGAGCGTTTGTTTCCCCGCGTTCTTTGCTCTTTTGGTTTAGTACATCCAACCAAAGTTCGCGCTGTCCTGAAGGGGAGGGGGGGACCCCTGGGAAATGCTGGCTTCCGCCAACAGCCTCATTGTTAGTGATTGCACGGCCTAGATCGAGATGAGCAGAGTTTCTAGACGCTTCCAATATCGAGGTCAATGTGTAGCTTTACGCGAGGCACTGAGGCTGTGAAATTTTAAACTGGCTACGCCGCAATGTCTTGGCTGACTCTTCGATTCTGACTCAAAACTAGCTTAACTTGGATCTCAAATTTCATCTCATCTACTACAGAACAGCCTTGTAAATCTCAGTCTCAACAGCCGCCCAGAGTCCCAGGACCTTGGCATCAGCGAACGGCAGAATCTGCGTGCACACGATTCCTCCAATGCCGTGCTCGCGATCTGCCCACCACCAGAGATTAGCTAGCCCAGCCCACTGCACAGTGCTCTTTGATCGCCCTGAGAATCCTCCGTTGGTGAGCATGAATGTCAATCCCCAGCCCTGCAAGTTCAATGGTTAGTGTGTCTGCTGAAATGCGGGGGAAAGGGAGCGTCGTACCTGGGGTGGATTTCCATCGACGGGGTATAGCTCGCCGATTGGGTTGGTCAGATCTGGTTTGGCAGCTGGGATGGGCTGACGGCTGAAGTTTGGGAATTTCTCGATGCTGTTGCTCAGCATGAGGTCAACCGTTTCCTTCTTGAGGATCTGGGCGCCTGTGTTGGGACATGTGCCGCCGTTGAGCAGAACAGTAAGAACCTCTGCTTAGATCAGCATCCATTCATCCCTACAGCATTAAGAATGTATACTTACTTCCGTACTCTTGGGGCTGCGCAAACATGCCCGCGCCACCGCTATGGAAGATTGATGCGATTTCACTCGCGTTGTCAGTCACTAGAGGAAGACGCTGGAGATGATCGCGCGTTCGCAGTGTACCGTCTGCGTCGCGCTGATGCATGTGAGCTAATCTGGCGCGCATCTCTTTACCGGGAAGCATGGACATGTTTTTGATGCCCAGAGGCTGAAAGACATTCTTCTGGAGATAATCATTCAGACGGAGACCGCTGGCTCGTTCAAGCGCAATACCAGCCCAGTCAATTCCGACCTGGAATGTTAGCAGACGTTGAATGAGCAAAAAGCGAACTTACACCATATTCCCAGCCTTCGCCGGGCTGGAACAGAAGAGGAAGCTTGACGATATCCTCAATACGACCCGAAAACTCATCAATACCAGCAGGATGGCTCCAATCCCTCAACCGCTCATTAAAAAACGTATATCCGAAGCCCGCAGTATGCGTCAGTAGCATTCGCAGTGTAATCAGATTCTTCTTCTCCTCAAAGCTCCCATCAGGCTTCAAGACCTTCAGACTCTTAAGCTCAGGAACAAGACTCTCAAGATGTTCACCGTCATCGAGCTTCAGCTTTCCCTGCTCGACGAGCTGCATGCACGCAACGCCAGCAAGCATCTTGGTGCACGAAGCGATCCAGAAGATGTTATCAAGCGTCATGGGCTCATTGGTCCCGACACCACGCGTACCCGCTGAATGCGCGAATATCTCACCGGATTTGTCGACCAGTACGACCGTGGTACCGGGAATACCGGTCTTTTGGTCGGCACATGCATCGTCGATTATGCTGCGCAGCTTGGATGTCGCTTGAGCAGAGATAGGCATCTTTGGGGTAGTACAGACGTAATTTAAATTTGAGATTTTGAATAGAGGGCTGATCAATTGGTACAGAATTGTCGGCAATACCCCTAGTGAAGCTATCTATTTATACTGCTAGTCGACAATGGCGCTATGATTCCAAGATAGCGCAGCCTTGGCTCGTGGCCCGCGCCAGCTCACAAAGATTTATTAAGTCATATGACAGGTTGGGTAACTAACACCCGCATACAGCACCATACTCTATTCATCGTGACCCCGCCCTTGCGCAATCTAACTTCGTTCTGTTGACCAAAAACACCAAGGATTCCAGTGTAGATCCCTTCCCCAAGCTTGCGGACCCGCATCCGCAGATACGAGGGCACAGACGAGGGGTAAAACAACAAGAATCCGCTCCAGCTTGACAAGTCCTTGGATTGCTGAGGATGCGGCGCCGCGTGCGCTCGGCAGTTGATGGCGACCGAGGCCCCGTGGGGTTCGATCCGGGGTAGAGTGTGCGGGGCAGCTCGACGTGCTGTAACCTCGCT
Source organism: Fusarium sp. NRRL 52700 (assembly GCA_013396095.1). NCBI lineage: Eukaryota > Fungi > Ascomycota > Sordariomycetes > Hypocreales > Nectriaceae > Fusarium > Fusarium sp. NRRL 52700. The sequence continues at coordinate 65,879 of JAAQRM010000217.1, read as the reverse complement.
GTGTCTCGTCTGGTGGCATTGCAGCTGTGCGATGTGGATTCGACCAGGCGGATGCGGTTACGCAGTTACGCAGGGCGGAACGGAGGCCGGTTGCTTTTCACATGATGCTACTGTAGAGTTTCACGGAGCATGCAAGGTGTTTCGATGTGATGCACTGCAGGACCAACATGCATATGACGAATGGTGTTTATAAACTGGTTGTATTTCCTGCAAAGTAAACACACTCTCATCACAAGCAAGTCTTTTCATCTCAAGCATTACTGTGTTATTAAACCATACCTTTCACAATGGGCGAGAATATTCCAGTTCACAAGAAGTTCAACACTGAGCTTACGGATTACTCCGTCGAGCATCATGGCGATCAAGGTGTCTATGCCGATAATCTCGAAGTAGACGCTCTTGTCGTCGGTGCTGGTTTCGCTGGTGTCTTCATGCTCAAGACCCTCCGAGACCGCGGTTACAAGACTGTTGTTTACGAAGCTGGCAACGATACTGGAGTAAGTAAAGCACTGCCAAATTGACCATTGAAGTCTAACGGAACAGGGCACTTGGCGATGGAATTGCTACCCCGGTGCTGGTGTCGATTCCGAAGTCCCTGAGTATGAATTCAGCTGGCCTGAGGTTTACGATACCTGGACTTGGCCTTGCAACTATCCTACCTACGCTGATCTCCGCGCTTACTTTGACCATGTCGACAAGGTCCTTGACATCAAAAAGGACATCGCCTTCAACACCGTTGTCGTAGGCGGTAAATTCGATACTGAGAGCGGGCGCTGGCATATCCGCACTGCAGACGGTCGCGTGGCCAAGGCCAAGTATCTCGTCCTCGGAACCGGCTTCGTAAGTCTTCCAAAATCCTCAGTGGTGATCTGGGACTAACCTCACAGGCTGCCCGTCGATACATCCCCGACTGGCCCGGCATGGACAAGTTCAAAGGCATAATCCACCACTCGTCCTTCTGGCCCGACGAAAAAGTCGACGTCACCAACAAGCGTTGCGCCATCATCGGTACCGGCGCCTCAGGCGTGCAGATCACACAGGCCTGGGGTCCCGAAGCCGGCCATCTCAAGGTCTTCCAACGAACCCCCAACCTCGCCGTCCCCATGCGCCGCAAATACCCCTCCGCCGAGGAGCAGCAGCAATCCAAGAAGTTCTACCCCGAGCTGTTCCGCTACCGCGAGGATTGCTTTGCTGGCTTCCACTACGATTGGTACGAGAAGAACACCTTTGACGATACGCCTGAGGACCGCGAGGCTCTGTACGAGAAGGTCTGGCAGGAAGGCGGTTTTAGGTACTGGGTTGCTGTGTACAAGGATAACTTGTTCAACGCGGAAGCGAACAAGGAGTCGTACAAGTTCTGGGCCAAGAAGACGCGCAACAGGATCGGCGATCCTAAGAAGCGGGATCTTCTTGCGCCGACGGTGGACAACATGCCGCATTACTTTGGCATCAAGCGACCGTGCCTGGAGTATGATTACTACGAGCAGTTCAACAGGGAGAATGTGGATGTTGTTGATATCAAGAACAATGCGATCAAGGAGTTTACTGAGACAGGTATTACGCTCGAGGATGGTACGCATCATGAGTTTGATGTCATTGCTGTTGCGACAGGATTTGTGAGTTATCTTCTGAGCTCTTGGTCAAGAATGATGCTAACGTGTATAGGATGTCGTCACTGGTGGTGAGTACGCTTTTGAGGGAGAAGTTTGAGTTGCTAATGATTTTAGTGATGACGCAGCTTGGTCTTCAGAGCATTGAGGGCGCTGAACTCGAGAAGGAATGGAAGACTGGCGCGACGGTATGTATCTCGTCCTGAATCCCCACTCAGCTCTGACGTGTATAGACATATCTCGGCGTCACGACCCCCGGCTATCCCAACATGTTCCATATCTACGGTCCCCACGGTCCAACTCTTCTCAGCAACGGGCGTAAGTCACCTCACCCATTCTGTATCTTCATCACTAACAGCCCCCCCAGCTACATCCGTCGCCGTGCAAGGCCGCTGGATCGTCGACGCCATTGACAAGATCAAGAACAACGACATCAAGTACCTCAACCCCACCAAGAAGGCAGGCGAGGACTGGAAAAAGCACATTGTCGAGCTTAACAACAGGACTCTCTTCCCCACCACTCGCTCCACGTAAGTCCACTTCACCGTGCACGATGAATGAGCGTTTGCTGATAATGGGTGTAGATACATGGGCGGCTCTATCCCTGGTAAGGTTTACGAGCCAGTTTGTTACTCTGGTGGTATTTCTGCGTACAAGATTGAGATTCGCGAGGCGCTCGATAGCCTGAAGGGCTTTGACGTGGTTAAGAATAAATAGACGTGACGAGGGGCTTATACTCTGGCGATCTCGAGCTCTTGCTGGAAGTATGGAGTGCTGGTAGATCTTAGCTTTTAGTTGCGTAATTCATGTTTTTGTTGTTTTATACTATTGTGCATTGTGTTGGGTTCATTGTGTCATGTCCTTGTCTTGTGAGACTCTCAGTCTTGATTCGGATACGATTTACTTCGGGGCTGGCTTTAAGTCTCTGAAGCTGGTTGACCTTGATGGCCTTTGAACAAGTGACCAGTTCCAGATGAGTAGGGTAAGTCCCGCCTCTACGATTTTGAAATGCATTTCATGCGATTATGTGAGTAAAGCGTTGGCATTACCTTCTGATGCTACCATCTCATTCGCGGCTTTAAGTGTTAGATGTCGGCGCCGATCAAGGCAAATATAGCGTCGCGTTCGGCTACCAATGTACTAATTACCTGGTCATCTTCCAACGGTTGCATGTCAATCGCTATCCCGTCGCGTCGCATTGCCATTTCCTGCTCAGTAAATAGCCATAGTATCTGCCTGAGCCAAGTGAAGCAAGTGTCCCACGCATTTATACTACAGCCTCATCAAATCGTCACATTTAATTGCACGCACGTCATCCGGCAGTTCCGCTAGCATCGTATTCCCGAGATCCAAGTCTTCATCTCTTTCACATTTGGACCATCTCAAGCTGTGACACGCAGAAATGTACCTGCATCTCCTCGGCGGGTATAGGTATAATTTAACGGATAATCCGGCTGAACAGGCAAACTTCGGTAACGCGACGCGCAACCCGGCAATAGCGTATCTCGACGCCCAAAGCGTTCCTGTACTGGTCGCGACCAAGTGAATCATCTCGAATATCCAGGTATATCCACAATGATCGAATACTCACAAGATCAAATTCTTTCCTCGGCAATGACTTGGATAAATAATACCAGCCCAAGCAATTCATTATGTCATAATTTCGGAACGTCCAACACCGAGCAAACCCCGTGATGCAAAGCTATCCAACCACAATAGGAAACTCCCCATAAATACACGTGCATTCGAGTTTCTGTTACGAAATCGTCTCGCGAAGATGCCAATAACAAAGCGAGCCCGGCTCAGACGGCCTTGTAACGTATTACTCACTCTTCTTGCCCTGTGCTTTTTGCTGGCATTTTTCGGCATTATGGAAGGTTCTGTTATGTTGTTATTTAGTACATCTCCGCGGCTTGGGGCAGTGGTATAAGGACGTTGATCTGCTCTTTTTTGGTGATGGTATCGTCAGACATTCTTTCAACAGAGTTTGGACACGCGCTGGGACAGATTAACGCCATCATTCCTAGTTTTACGTCATATTCAATTTTTGACCCATTTTCCTCTTTCATCTTCGATTCTCGTGCATCACCTGATTACCCCGGATTTTTCATCTCATCTCAGATCAGATCAGATCAGATCTCATGGCGCGCCTCAACCCGACATCGTGGACGTTCGATATCGATCGATACATCAATCCATTCATTCCATCACCACCATGGCAGCATATCCCATGTCCCATCGCATACATCTTTGGATACCGACGCGATAAACCAAAGAGCATTGGCACAATCCTACCAGTGATATGGGCTTTCATCGGAATATTCATCGCCCTCTCAGTAATTGAACTAGCATCTGAGCGTATCCCCTCTTTTGTAGAACGAGGCGCTCCCATCATCGTTGGATCTTTTGTAAGTTGCTTCCTACTATCGCTTTGCTGAATGTCAATGCTAATGATGCAGGGCGCTGGCGCTGTTCTCGAATTCTACGCCATTGAATCGCCCCTCGCCCAACCACGAAACTTCTTCGGCGGCCAACTCATCGCCGCCACAATAGGCGTCAGCATAGGAAAGCTCTTCCTCCTCAGCTCAGACTTCCACTCCATCCAATGGCTCGGCGGCGCCATATCCTGCGCGACCGTGACATCCATAATGGCCCTGACTAAAACAATCCACCCCCCCGCCGGCGCAACCGGTCTCCTAGCCGTCGTCGACAACCGCCTCCTCGATCTCGGCTGGTTCTTCATCCCAGTCGTGTTATTTAACTGCACTATCATGTTTGGCGTTGCGCTGCTGGTCAACAACATCCAGCGCGCGTATCCGGTGTATTGGTGGACGCCGGAGGACTTGAGGGGCGCGAAGACGGAGGGGCAGAGGGAGAGTGTTGATGAGGAGAAGGGAAGGGCGACGGAAGAGAGTGATTCGGAGAGACATGAGAGGCATGATGGGAGGGAGATTGTTATGAAGCCTGGCGGGAGCTTGGTGCTGCCGCAGAACTTGTTCCTCATGCAAGAGGAGTTACAGTTGTTGGAGGAAATTGCCAACCGTTTATAGGTTGCTTAGGGGTGGCGCATTGCATAGCAGTCAATTTAAAAACAATTGATCTGGTCTCATTCATGCTATCGAAACATTATCCCGTGACTCATTGGTCGTTTCTCATAAAGACATGTCATTCCCATAATGTTCATCTGCCAAACCAGTACAGCCTCATCTGCCAAACACCAAGTCCTCAATGCTCAGTCATTATTTCTCCTAAAAAAGCAATCAGCAATATCATATACTTACTCCAATGTCAAAATGAGATCTCCTGCAATCTCTTACCGCTGTTCAGCCCGTGAGGCTACACTTGACCGTAAAGGGTAATTCGGCGGACATCGCCAACCGATCAACATGCTCCATATGCCTTAGTACAAGTCAAAAGGGCTGAGACGACCACTCTCCTCTTCCTCTCGAACGCTGAATCTCTCAACATATCGCGGCGCTCGATTAAACCGACGTCTCTGCGACACAGGAATGCTATTGCAAGATGAATTCTCACCGTCTCGCAGCCGCTGCTCATGCTGTCGCTGAAGCCCTTCTACATGACGTCGATACTGTCGCAGCCCAAATTGCTGCTCTTGCATTCGGCGTCGGCGGAGCATTTGGGCGTGACTAATCGCACGGCGCTGGTTGCCGCGATTGATGAAGAACTGGAGATTGCGACGGATGCCGTGGCCGTTGAAGCGTCCTCCGAGCGTGTTTCGCTGGGGACTGGTTCGGTATGAGGGCGCACGAGATGGGATGGGTCGTTCCAAGTCTTCGCGAGATGGGAGGGGAGGGGACAGGTCGGGTGCGGCGTAGAAGCGGGGGATGTCATACAGTGAGGGAGATACCGAGGATCGAGGAGCCTCAACGACATCGTCATCAGTTTCTGGAGATGAAGGCTCCGGCTTCACAGCGAAAGTCGCTTCATTCTCACGAAAGTCGACTCCTGCCTCTGTAAGATTGACTGGAGAGGGGCTTTCTGAGCGGCGATAGGCCGGGATGTCCCAGAGACATGGTAATCGGGGCGAATCGGGTGCCGCTAGGGTATCCGGCGACGCAGGCTCTGCCTTCACAGCTGAGACTCCTTCATCAACAGGAGCGTTGCCATCTACCTCTATAGAATCGGCTGGAGGGACCCCATCCCAAGCGGGTGCCCAGTAGTTCGAAAATGGAAAGAATAGAGGTGGCGATGGTGATGGTGGTGGCTGTCGATATATGCCATTGAAGTTCAAAGAGTATGCGGTCGAACTTTTGTACCAACTGTAGTTCTGTTTTTCATCCATTTTGATGCTGGGTCCGGATGAGGGTTTTGATGGTCGAGGAGTTGGTTGCAAAGAAAGGAACACGAGGGCTACTTGTCTTGGTATACTGGGTCAACGCGTCCGTTGGGTATTGGCTAGAGTAGACTGTCATGCCGTCAGATGGGAAGACTCATCGGGGATGATGAGACATACCAACTAAGTGAAGGAGAGCCGAGGCCGTTGGTGAGTATGAAGTATCGTGGCTACGTGGTCGAGATGACAAGTACGAGGGGGTTTGGTGATGGATATGGATATCTTCAGATGTTTATGAAGTTATTGATAGATGATATGATGAGAAATGTTGTGAAGGAAGAGAGCTGTGGAATGTCAAAGACGAATGCGAGACTGAGAAGAGGTCCGATGTGAGAAGTACACTAAGAGAATCAGATGCTGCCTGGCTGCCTCAGATGCCAGTGCCAGAGCCCGCTGGCATTAGTCCCTAAGACGCATGTGCAAACGAACACCGAGCTAAATGCACCAGTTCCACTGGCAAGTCTTGATCTTTGTTGCTGCCTACCAAGATGTCTGTTCTCCCACAGAGCATGGTCAATTTCGTTCGTCTATGTTCAACGGAATAGAGCAAGCGGAACAGTTGAAGCGTTAGTTACTCACTTGTACGGGCTTAGTATGAGTAAGCGGCAACAACCGATATACCTACAGTGCTCTCAAACTCGTGACCGTAGTCAACAGACCTTTTGCAAGCATCGACAACCTTTGACAGTAGGTCCATCATCACAATCACGGAGAAGGTTTTTTGCTTGCAACGATGAAATTACCATTAGTCGATAAAGTAGTTATGAGATAATGCGCCAGTCCTTGAAGGTATGTAATAGCAGATAATCCAAGTCAGTTGGCAAGGTCTGTCTCTTCAGCGACGAGCCTTGATAGCCGATAAGGCAGTCAATCTCCAGCAGGTCAATCTTTATTACACTGGCCTGTTGTGTTTCTAAATACTACCGATAGGAGAGAACTAGCATTTGCCCCGTCGGGCTTCAATGGATATTCACATCAACCGTTTCCTTGGCATCCCCTATGATCTACAGCAATGGTGCATCTCAAAACACCCTAATTGGCTAACCTCCTAACAGAAAACCCGTTCTTGTTCCTGACAGGCGCCAAAAGACACCTTTGCAGTTAGTCGTTCCTAAGCTTATGCCTGTTACAGATAAACTACGACGTTAGTGCGGCACCGAAAACTAGACTATCGACTCAGCGGAAATTAAACCACTGCGATAAGCATCACGATAAATACAGAGCAAACCTCGCTGTGATTTATTATTTCTTCACCGACCGTCTTCACTCTTTTAATCGCTCGTTAAATAACTATGATTTCTGTAGGTGTTTTGCTGGCTTTTGGCCTCCTAGCTTTAGACGCCGTGGCTGCGGGTCCGTGTAAGCCTCTAACAACTTCGTGTAAGTCAATCGCTTCAACGCGTGAACCTGATTAATGAAGGAGTACAGTGGCCGTGACTTCAGATACAAGTGTTGCTGTCGGATCCACTACTTTGGTCGGAAGCACCGAGTCTACTGCTGTGACAATCACCGAAACCGAGACTGGGACCGCCACGACTGCTACCTCGGACGCGACGTTGACCTCGGATCTAACGACTCTTTTGACTGCGACCAGCGAGTTCACTACTCTCACCACGGAAGCAGCTACCACCACTGAACACGCTACAACCACCGAAGAGACGACAACCACGACCGCCGAGCTACCCGACTCAACCCAATTCAACATCTACCCCAACCAAGGCGTCGACGCCACCGGTCCTCTCAAAGTACGAATTCAGCCCGGCGGCTCGGTCTACTTCAACAACCCCTCCGCCGACTACACCACGGGCACTTTCCTGGTCAGCGGCCGTGGCAAGCTCGTCAACGGAAACCAACTGATGTGCGCATTCTTCCGATCAGGCCAGCAGTACGGCGACATTGTTGGCTGCCCACCGGCTGACGAGACCGATGCTCGCTACTCGGCTATAGACTGTGAGCTCGGTGCTTCGGGCCAGCTGGATTGTCATGTCCAGGGCAAGTTCTGCTACTACAGCCAGGACATGCTTACGTGTGAGGCGAGGGAGTTGTATCCGTACTTCTACATTGAGAGCGCTGGATCCTCTGGCTATGGGCTTATTCTGGGATCTAATGGGCTTAATCTCACGCCGGTTGAGCTTGCGGCTCAACCTCAGCCAACTGGGCCTTAGATCGCAGTTGCGTTTCATATGCTCTAGATAGAGAAGTCTTCTTGTCATTGTTTCATTCATGTATATATCTTGAACTATTTGACGTAGATTCGCGGTGTCAACCCTCAGCTGATCTGAATTGGTGCTCTATGTTGGTCACAATATCATTTCATGGCTCGTGAGATCGCCTACAGGCTAGCCAGGAAGTCATCGATTTAATTACGAGACGGATCCCAATCAATCTGACGCAGATATGAAAGATATTAAATGAATACACCAAGCGCAATAGCCGCCGCCGCAACCATACCCTTCGCCCTCGAAGCGCTATTATCCGTGACAGGAGCTGCAGCCGCGGCAGTAGTCTGACTCGCAGCCGAGCTCTCAGTACCCATAGCCGTAGTCGTCACCGCTGTTGTCTCCTCCTCAGTTGTAGTCACTGTTTCAGAAGTCTTTGCCCTGGTAACAGTAGTGGACTCCGAGGTAGTAACCGAAACAGAGACCGTCGCCGATGAAACAGGCAATTTAATTCCACAAACAGCCTCCGCGTCAAAAGTGAAAGGAATGCCGTGTGCATCGCAGTCATTTGAAGATCTCTCAATTTGTTCTACACCCAAATTAGCCCAAGTGCTGTGAATTGATGGGAGGCATTACCTGGTAGAACGTTATCGGCGCAGTTCTCAGCGATGCAGCAGAAAAACTTCTCGCGCATATCTTCGAGAGTGCATACACACGCTGGGTTATCGGCGTTGCACTTATTGGTGAAATACTTGAAGAAACAATTATTCTACACTATTATCAGCACCATTAATCAGGTTATGGGGCTAACTCACGTTGCATGTTGCATCCTTGTTCTGCTTGTCCTGATCGTACTGAGCAGCCGCGAAGCTGCCCACAACGCTGAGAAGCATCAATATGTTAGATAGGCGAGCCATTTTGTCGATATCAGCATTTTTTAGTTGGCAATTGGCGGAGAGAATATCGTGGATTTAAGTAAGGCATTGACGCCCCTGATTGAACTTAGCCGGTTGAGACGCTGATTGGTTGAAGAATGGGTCTGGAAATTACAGGCAGGGGAGGATAAAACCCAGCGAATGAGATTCACGAGTTAAAACTTAGCTGCTCTGTGCCTTCGCCGAAGGATTCATCATTTATTTTAGGATCCAAGTGCCCAATGAATCGTAAGATTGGCTGGCCAAGACTGTTTGAGAGCCGGTTAGCCGTTTTGAACCATGTGTATAGTATAGTATAACAGCTTATGCCCTATGGATAATCAGCTAAGAGGCATTAGATTAGCTAGGCTCGTATGAAACGTATCCAGATAGCCCTCATGAACAGCCAGTCTTACTATTGAGTCATGGCAAGCAGATGTGATGTGACGTTACATTTGCGAACATGATCAATTGCATTCGTATTCGATATTGTGCCGGAATCATAGCCAGTCGGTTCCTGTTCTGAAGGCTCCGTGCGCATACCTATTCTTGTATAGCTTCGCCCTCAAATACACCAACTTCCGAGCTCCTGTCATCAAAGGCTGACCTCCCCAAAATCCGATGATCTCCATAGTCGCATAGATCATATCACCCGGAACATATTCGACTTGACGCCTCTCTTCAATCCCTCCGCCTTGCCATTCTCATACTCAACTCCCGCACCTCCTCCATCACCAGACATACCCTCCAACTTCTCTCTCAGTTCCTGATCCAGCTCTGCGCTGGTCTTTTTCCGAGGCGCCGTCTCTGTTGTCGAGGCCTCTTTGCGTGAATCTTCCCTCATAGATTGAGTGTGACTGGGCTGACTCTTCGTAGTGTTGAGTGCGTTTGGTGTAGCGCGTGGAGAAATTGTGTGAAAGGCGCTTCTTGTAGCGTTGGTCTGTAGACTTGATTTGATAAGAGCGCGCTTCATTTTGTTGATGGTGTAGTGATGGGACGATGGAGGTTGAAAGTCTCGCCATTGAGAGTCTCATGATGAGTTTTGTGATGACTAAGGTTATACGTCATTGGCTGAGTTGACGACATAATGCAGTCATCCCTAGGACGGCGATACAGCTTCAGACAATGTGAGAACGTCCTCTAAAATGCCTCGTCCTGATTATTTTAAAACGTAGTCCTTTTTGTTTTCCATTACAAGATACGTTCTTGACTACTCTGCCCTCATCACGTGTACTGCCCTGTCCCAGTTCTCATCCACCGCCGCGATGACCTCTAAGAAATCTTCAACAACCATCCATCAGCCTCAGTCTCCCCCTTCGCATTAACACCTCCCCACATCAACACCCCCTTCCCATCCAAACACCCATCAGCGCCAAAGAACCCCCTCGGTCCTGGGTGCACCTTACCCGCCTCCTGCGTCATCTCCGCCGGCGCAATCTCAAGCTCATGCCAGCTAAACGCTCCCGACTGAACACCAGGAATCGTCTCGCGAATAGCATCCTTGACTCGTGTAGCACTGTATTCATCAGACGGCAGTTGAAGAGTCCACATGTCGGAGTAGAAAGGGTGTTCTTCGGTGTACGCTTTATCGCTGGAGATTGATGCGTCTTGGCGGCTGCCGAGGAGGTAGAGAAGGTAGCGCCGCCCATGACCGGTTGTCACGGGGATCAAAGCGCTGCCGACGCGGGGTCGAGGACCAGGCACGAGAGGATTGGAGGGAAAATCGACTGTTGTCCACTCTGGAAGCTCCTCGAGAGATTCATCCTGGATTGTACCAGTCTTGATATAGTGCACCGACCCATGAACATCCGACTCTGCACTGATAGAGTACAGCGTCCCCTCAACAAACTGCGCCGCCAAAGGTTCAGCAGGCGCATCAGGCAAAGTATGCCAAAGACGCGTCGTAAAGTCAAACAACCACGTTGTCTTGGTGCGCTGCCCATTTTCATACCCTCCATGAAGAACAAGATTATCCTTCTTCGCATCGTAGAAGATTTGGTGGCCGTAGCGGGACTGGGGCGCTTTTCCAGCAGCGGTTATAGAGGACCATCGTGCGGCTTTGGGCTCCCATTCCCAGAGGGTGAATTCATCGTCGACGGGTTCGTCATCACTGTTTTGGCCGCCGTGGATAATAAGCGTGTCGCGGCGCGTGCAAGAAGCGTGGTTGATGCGTGGAGAGGGGATTTGGCCTTCGTCGCCTACGGCTGGGTAACATGCGTATTCACTTTCGCCTGGGTGATCGCCGATGGATACAGCGTGGATGTCATTGTTACAAAGTTTACCGTCGTCTTTCTTACCACCAAAGATGTATGCCTTCCCATGGATGACACTGACACTGTGATGAGATCTCGCAAGGGATAGTCTGTTCCCGTCAGCATCGCTCACAGAAGTGCTTGGGGGACCATACGAGTTATCTTCTTTGGGGGTCGTAGCGATTTGGCTCAAGACTGCAGTGAGCGGCTGCGTAGGACGAGCGACGGTGGCTGCGGCGCCGACTTCAAGGCCGGTTGAGACAACTTGTTCGACTGCGATGACACCTGCTGCGACTTCTGCCATTGTGGATGATGATTTGGTGAGATTGTGTTGTTGAGCGGAGTTGGGATATACGAGGCTGAAAGATGACGGGGAGACATGACGTATGACGGATGCGGGCCATGACGTAATTTGAGAAGGCTGGAATGTGTAATCGTTGGAATGAGATCGACTGTGTCTCTAATGAGAACTCAATAACGACTACTAAATAGAAGGCTATTAAGAGAAGTTAATTGACGGTTTTTGGTACTGTTTTCTGTAGGGAGACGTGATGTGAGTCTGCAATTGATAGCTCATGAGCTAATGGTATCGCTCACCAATCTGACGTCAGAACCAATTCTCATGTCACCTAAGACGTGAGACTCATAAAATCACATTGTGCTCGTCAGTGACATGTGAAAACATCAAGACTCAGTATGGAATGATATTAGAGTCTAATAGCGAAAACGGCTGCGAGCCAATCGCAACTTTTCTTGTGTCTCCGGAAATAAGCGGGCGTATGCCAATCTGTCGCGTATCCCAAACAATCAACGCGCTAACAAAGACGCGGCACCAGCTCATGATGACATGATGCCGAAGACGCAACAGTTATGCAGGATCACCACAGTAAAAGTCACACAGAATTCTGGACGCAACGTGAGTAAATGTACGTGCCAAAAGCACTAGAATTAAATATGTACACTAAAGTTATGGGTCATCATCTCTATCTCAATCTATAGTCTAACATCTAAAGATCATTTCATCATGCGCTTATTTGCTGCGACGCTCCCACTCATAAATAGCCATCATGAAAGGTCCCATACCGCGAGTATCGTTAGGAACAACAGGAACCCCAGTGTAGTACTATAAAAGTCAGTTAATTCCTCAAAATCACAAGACAAAACTTACCTCAAAAGAAGCATCACTGTTCAACGATCCAACCTCAACGGTTCCCTCCCAGGTAATAGTGCCGTTGTTGTTCTCAGTCACAAAGTCTCGAATGAGGCGCTTGTACGCTTGCTTAGCGGGCTTAGTGTACGTCTTCTCATCGAGAAGTCCGCGTCGCAGACCAGCCAGCCAGCCGTACGTGAACATAGCAGAGGAAGAGCTCTCGATGTAGTTACCCTCTACACCCTCGTACTGCTTGTTCATGACGAGTTCCCAGAGGTGAGACTCGTGGCCCTGGGCGCGGAGAAGAGCGGATGAAAGATCCTTGTAGTAAGTTACGAGACGCTTGTAGCCCGGGTGAGACTTGGGGAACACATCGAGGACTTCGATGAGCGACCAGATGTACCAGCCGACGGCGCGGGACCAAACGATAGGCGAGGCGCCGGTCACGGGGTCAGCCCAGACGGCGATCTTGCTCTCGTCGAAGCCGTGCACGGGAAGACCGGTCTCCTTGTCGATGGTGACTTCCTGGATCTTATCCCACTGCAGGACAATGTCATCCCAGGCGGTGGTGTTCTTGGCATCGAACTCGGCAGTCCACTCAGCGTAGAAGCTATCGCACATGAAAATGCCATCCAGCCACATCTGATCCGGATACGTCGGCGAGCGATGCCAGAACCCACCAGTCGGCGTCCGAGGATGCTGATTGATTCTATCACGGATGAAATCCGCAGCGATCTTGTACTTTTCCTCACCGGTCTGCTTGTACCAGTACAGCAAGTTCATACCAATACGATAGTTGTCAAGCGAGTACTTTGTCAAGTCGTAGTCGATGATGGTGCCGTTGGGGGACACTACGTCGTCCATTTGGTCGCGGTACCATGCGAGGAGGGTCTTGTTCTTGGTGAGCTCGACGGTGGCTTCGATGCCCTCGTAGACAACTGCGCGGCCGTACCAGTATGCGCGCTGGGTCTCGCGGTTGTTGCGGATCCATGAGTCGGCGGTCTTGGCGAGGAGGTTGTTTGCGAGGACGAGGTTGGCCGAGGCCACGGTGAGGAGGGTCTGGAACTTCATGGTGAGCGATACCGAAGCAATGGCAATGGCAATGGCAATGGCAATTTACCTGGGACCTTGAACTCGGTATTTAAACAACGTTGCAACATTCGATGCGATCCACTGTCATTTTGGAAAGGGAATTTTCTCCGTGTCTGGCAGAAGCTCTAACCAATAAGCTTAAGTGTTTAATGTTGAGCTTATCCATTATCTTTTTTTGGAAGACGGACGTTTTATATACATTAGGTCAATCACCGCGTACAGTTACATTCACCGCGGATTATCCCGGCGGACCGTTATTCTCCGCCAACCGGATGCAATGGGATGAGCGATCAGCGAGGTGTTTTCTTCAATCAAGACGTTTGCCCGTTGGTTTTTCATCCGAACTGTTCGTTTACGCTGGGCTGGAGTGGGCACTATTGACGGTTCACCGTTGGGGAGATTGATAGCCGCATATACGAATGAGCTTGGCGCGATGACAGTCGTGAACGATTATCCACCTATCGGACGGTCAAATTTAGAGTTATTAAGCTTGTCTTTTGGTTTGTTTTAATTACGCTTGAGTCTGCTGAGCCTCTTGATGGCGCAATCCCCCACGACGGAACCCCCAATGTCTACAAGAGGACACGTTGGGTTCCCGTGGTGGATGGCGTAATGTTCCTGCATGCGCTATTCAGTCGATTAAGGGAAAAGGTCTTAAGTTTATCGAGTGGAGTGGAATTGAAAGGGGCCTTTGACATTGCCCTGTTAACATTGAGAATGAAGTACTGTCGATCGCGAAAAGTAGGGAAAGATAGTATGCCTCAACAGGATGAAGAGGCTTGCGACACCAGCACCAATTTGGTCCGCGAAATATATTCCAAAGCGAGAGCAGCTACCAACTGAACATATAGACGCAGTAGACGTTACAGAATATGGTCGAACACATATACTCAAACACCAGAGAACCAATTGAAGCCGATAAATGATACCAAGACACGTTCTTCCACACGCCCCCACGAATATTGGGGTGCTCGGTAGAAGCTTCATGTCTCCTTGCTCATTGGACGTGAGCCCAATGCCTTTGTTTTCATAACATACCGCTTAAAATGAACAATAGAAACACGACTAACAAGCCAGGAAAAGAAAATTCAATCTCATTAGGAGCCACAAACTTTTTTTGAAGGTGTAGGAGAAGTCGAGGATGCGGCTTGTTGATGAGTCACTAACACTATAACCGAGGTGAAGGACATTTAGATCCATTTACGTTGACTTTTTGGCGATGCTGGCGACCAACAGCAATTACAAGCCCAATGGGCTCTAGCAGCTAAAATTGAATAACCAGCCGACACTTAAATTAATTTTTGTTCTCCACGAGCGTTCTTGTATGGATCGCCATGGAGATACAAACGACCAACTCTCAGGTGCCGGGTAGCTGAGCTGATCGATATCCAGGGACATCCGATAAGCCTTATCTTATCAAGGCAATAGGATAAGGATCAAGAAGATAACTAAATGGAATCAATCATGATTGCTGCTCAGAATTGACATAATGTCATCTTTTTAAGATGACAACAGAGTGACATCCAAATTATCTATTTACAGCCACGAGATCTTAACTGGGCCAAACGCTCATCCACCATGTTACCGTATCGACTGTTCCGGGCCTTCAATGTATCTGACAAAGTATGATGAGGCCGCCGCGTATTTCGCGATCACATACCGGTCATATGAGACTCCAACAAGACACGTGAAAGGTCCCCTGCAGGTATCAGCTCACCAGCTCACCTACTGAACCTGCAAAACAACAAAATACGCATAAACACCAGCCCCAATCCTCTGATATTCCCTCTTCCTCCCGACAATCCTCACCCTCCCTTCATCAGCTAATCCATTAACTTTATCCTCGTACCCCTTCACCCGCCAAACCGACTCCCTCACCGTAGAGACAATAACGCCCCCAGCTTTCGTAACCCTAACAAACTCATCAAAAGCCTCAGGCCCAACATGTCCCTCCGTCATAGTCCCAACACAAATCACCGCGTCATAACTCTGTGAAGGAATATCAAGCTTTTCAGCCAAATTCGCGACGTTGAGTGATTTGTACACGCCTGTTCGCTCAGCGACTTGGAGCATGCCGGGACTTAGGTCGATGCCGTGGATGTTGGACGCGCCGAGGTTGGTGAGAGCTTCACCGACGAGACCTGTTCCGCAGCCGGCGTCGAGAATTTTAGCTGAGGAGAGTGGAGTGTCGAGATGGGTTGTTAGGTCTTGGGATGCGAGTTGGGGAGCGACGTATTCTTCTTTTTCGACGTCTTGATTATAGGTGTTTGCCCATTCGTCGTATGTACTTAGCGTCTCTGAGAGGCTTGTCGCTTTGAGGGAGCGCTCGAGTTGGGACATGTTGATTGAGTGAACAATATGTACTAATTAATTGATTTCACTGGGTGTATCATTGAGTTCGTGGTAGAAAGCGGTTCGAGTGAGGCATCGCCGCATTGGGGAGGGGGCATTTGTATCTCGCGTGTAGCCAATGACGTAGTGGCCTGATCTTACGAAATGACGCCGGGCATCGTAAGATAAGCATCGCGACAAATTAATTTCTCACAGCCAAGACTCATCAATTCTGCAAGTAACGTAATGATTATGTTTAATTGATTCGAGCTGTGACTATCAAGCGCAAGGGGATATTACTCAAAACCACCAATCGCTCACAAACACATTCCCAATCTAGATACGCTCAAAATCCGGTATCAACAGCCCCGAGCGATGCAACCCAAACCTCGGCGAAATCTTAGCCAACTCAGCTACAAACCCCGGCACACCACCCGGAATCTCCATGTTATACCATAACTTGGGATCGTCCATCGCCAGCGCAGCCTCGTGCATCTGCACAATCTCCTTGCTATCCCATATCCCCTCGCGTCTATTCAACCTCCGCAGCAGATCCAGCGCCCTATCCCGATGCGGGCCCTCAGTGCACGACCATACCACCACTGATAGACCAGATACCAAGTCGCCGTCGAGGGAAAAGGTCGGTTGGCCCGGTGTTATCAGCCGCTGGGCAAGGATCTCGGCGGCGTTGAGGAATGCCTCGGCTGTGTCGGGGGTTGGTTCGGAGAGGTCTTCGGGACCGCAGGACATGCCCATTCTCCAAAATGTTTGCTGCATGTTGAGATATGTGAGTTGTGGGGATGCTAGGTCTTGGTACTCCCAAGTCGCGATGTGTTTCTTCGTCAATTCGAATCGCGAGTTCCAGACTTCGAACTTGGCGTCCATCTGAGCCCATTTCGCTTCGAGCTCCTCCTTCTGGGGTCCGTCGAGGGTAAACACGTCGATCTGGCCGTCGTCGTTCATCGAGCATGAATATGGTGTCTGCGCAATAATGTCGACCGTCTCGACGTCGAGTCTGCGCAGGTAGCTCGCTGCTTCATCGAGGTCCTGGAACGGCTGGTCCGAGACATCGCCGCACTGCAAAACATCAAGACAGCCAGAGTGGATATCCGGGATGATGGTGTCCTCCATAAACATCGAAGCCTCAACGCCAAGGTTCGCAAACACCTCTGTAAGCTTCCTCGTCATCTTCTGTTCCCTCGCACTGTTGATTAGAAGGGGCGACGAGAGCAGTTTCGTTCCAGCGCGGATATGTCGGATTGACTCTGCATACCGACCAGTAATGCCCTCAAACGCAACAAATAGCAAACAGCACACCAAGGTACACTGCAGATCGAAGGCAGACTCCATCGACATGTGGGGTATTATGCGCTGGATGGACTTGTTGTATTGCTGCATAGCCAAGCTTTTCAGCTGCTGCAGCGGAGAGCACGTCTCTTGACCCGCCATGTAGAACCTATGCGCAGCACCAACAGCGATGATGGCGTGTCGAATAGGTTCGCACGAATGCGCAAGAGGAAGGACATAGTTGATGTAAAAATTTGATGTGCTGGGGGAGCAGGTGAGTTGGGTAGAGGTCCAGTGGTGAAAATGGTGAAAATAGCAGTTCTCAATGGATGTATCGGCTACACGAGGGTTGAGAGACGAGACGGTATATCCAGTGACGGGAAGTGAAGCACGGTGTTGGATCTGTTTCTTGTTAGGCGTAGCGTAGCCGTCGCATTTAACACGGCCATCGCGACAGCGGCGACACGTCGGCTTTTCCTCATCG
Source organism: Fusarium sp. NRRL 52700 (assembly GCA_013396095.1). NCBI lineage: Eukaryota > Fungi > Ascomycota > Sordariomycetes > Hypocreales > Nectriaceae > Fusarium > Fusarium sp. NRRL 52700. Next base: position 48,246 of record JAAQRM010000217.1, on the reverse strand, counting down.
CACTTCAAGTGCCTAACTCTACAAACAAATACAGTGATCAGAAGCAGTTCACTATCCAATTAAAATATAAATACGTACTTGCTACATGTATATTAGTCTCTAATTCGTCAATTAAGCATACGGCGTAGGGGGATATACCAGGTTAAGCAGCCAGTGCGAACTTTTGGTCTGGAGGCACGCTGCCATTTGACCTTCTTGGGTAGGATTACGAGCTGGTTCGTCGAGGTGGTCATGGTTTTTGCTTGTTACGATAAAATTTGATCAGAATAGACAAAGCAAAGGCAGGGAAAGCGAGAGAATTTTGATGCCGTTGGATGGTGTCCTTCGTATGGGGAAATATCAAGACACGGCAGTCTCCACCGCCAAGAGGCGCAGTGCGCACGCTAGCAGGGCCTCAATCCCTGCTTTTACGACAGAGCCAATCACACACAAAGTCTCTGCTGAAACGTGGGTCTCACAGCATCTGGAACTGTCGGTGTCATACCGAGTTGACAGCAACTCGTAAGCCTCAGATCAACTCTAGTGTTGTTTCGCTGCGAGAATCATGCATTGCCTCACTATTCACCTGAAACGGAACATCTTGACATGCACGCTTTCGGCTCTTGAGTGCCGATAAGGCTGAATTAGAGAGCCAGAGATCGAGATGAATTACGCGGCTTCCAGGGGCTTTGCGGGTTCGAGAACAATCCTAATTGTAATTTGATGCTGACATATGAGCTATTGCCTCACGGCGAGCCTGTTTGGGAAAGATATCCGTGATGAGGATGATATGTAACTAGCGCAAGTATTCTAAAACATTCTGACGCTGCATTCATTGACGAAACAAGTCGTCGAGGTCGTTTAAGGGCTGATAGTGCCAAGAAAGAAGGGAGTATCATGATCTGCGCTGCGTTCCGCTTTTTCGGAACCACCCCGGAACCCGGAACGCTCTAGCTCAGAACGGTTGCAACGCTGTACTTATCATACTTGAAGCTCTCCAGACAGTCGCAGACAGTAACTACCATCAATTTCATGGTATTTAAGCGTATGTACAAGCCTATAGACAACCATAAACACTATCCCGTACAAGATATCTACGACCGAGCCCCACTTCAGCTTGGTAGCTTTTGGTAATCTACTAATTACCGTCAAAGTTTAAGGGATGCTTTTGAGTTTGTCACTAGACCAAGTCAAGAATAATTTTGAGAATCAGACATTTGGGTGTTTGTTCCGGGGCGGAGCACGTGAGTTCCGCGGAATACGATGCACGGAATGCGGGACGTTGATATCGCCAGAGTCAAATGAGCCAATTGAAACGAGCTCATCGAGGGGTATCGGTCATTACTCTATTAAGGAGGTTGTCAATTAGCCTGAATCTATAAACGGCGGATTACGTCGCCTTTGTTAGGGGTCCCAGGGTCATCATCCAACACTCACCGGAGCAAACCCCTCAAAAGATCACGATGGAACTTTGTCCTCAAATGCCGAATAGAACCTGCATACAGAGTAGGAGATCTTCAGGATAACTCGGCCTTTACAAAAGCATCTCCCGCCTTAGTGAACCAGCTCTTTGAGCACTTGGCATTGCAACCCAGAACCAAAGTCCCAATCACATGTACTACCCTGTAAGTAGCCCTATCATGTCGTGTCATAAGCTTCGTCCTGGCTTCGCTAATCGTGAATCCCATGAGCCGCTTTTCCGGAAGACGGGGCGGCAACACTGCCTCGACTCCACTTAAAAGGTTCCTCGGGAATGCCGAGGACAATGCGCCTCCACACCATGGAGTCATATCCGGAGGCCGAGAAATCCGTGCATTGGTGAGGCATAACACTTAGGGGATATTATATAACAATGAATCTTTGGATGATCAGCAAATCACCTATTAATCATGAAGACGTGTAGAATGAAACGTTACGTTGTATCGCAGAGTTTCGCAGGCGGTGATGGTCATTTAGATATCAGGAATGCTAGTCTCTAATACTAGCTCATGACTCTACTACGACATACAGCATGTCAATAAGTCACTATTCGTAGACCTTTGCTTCTTTGCTTCTATGATCGTTCGTTGACTTAAAGATCAGGACCAATATAAACAACATTGCGTAAGAATTGCCCCGGGAATATCACCTTTGAGCTCAGCAAGTATCTAGGTAGTTCCACCCACTAGTCTATACCATCTGGCTCCTTATAAGGAGTAACTATCTGGAAAGCGAGGGTATATTGAGTGCATAGACTCTGTGCAACGCCCATGCCCAGGAAACGTAAAGTACCTACTTAAGCTCAGTGCATAGTGTAAGTTCCGTACCCTCTCATGTTTGCGCGATTCAAATTGAATATAAGTATCTCTTTCCTTGTTCTGAGATTCGTATGTAAAGTTCAATTCTGTACGCGGAAACGCCGTGGCCTTATAACCTCTTCAGATGTCGGTGAGGCTATATCGCGTTCAGCGGCACCTGTCAATTAGTTCAAACGCCAAAGAATTATCTGCCTTTATCTACTCCCAATTAATTGAGGTGATTGCAATGACGAAATCCATTGGGTCAGATGCGCGCCTCGTTACTCCGTGCTTCATGATACAGAACGTGGCACGCCGTGTTTCGGTAAGGCAAGACTAGTGGGTCCGAGCCGCGGAAACCCGATGACTGATCTTCACAACTCTCATCTCCAGACATGACATCATCTCCTCACCGCCCAGCACTTCCATCATGACTTCCGACAACTATCCAGTCTATAAAGTCAAATCGCATATGGCTCTCCCAGATCCGCATATGCCGCCAGGTCGCTTCCATCACGCCATATTTGTCGAAACCAGCAACGATGGCTCTGGCACTCTATACCACGTCACCGGCGACGTCACTTCGTCCAAAGGAATGAGCTACGAGAGCAGAGAGTCGCCTGATCCCGCTCAATTAGAAGGCTTCTATTGTAAAGAGCTGCTGGGCTATACCGGCTCCGACGTACACCCAGAACAGTGGAATGCGCTTCTTGCTTCATTGCCGACGCCGCCTTAGCAAAAGGCCTCGAATCCGAGGAACATGGGCCGCGTTGAGCCTTTCAAAGAGAGACTTGGGGATTATGATTATGTTTTTTATACTGATGGGGAAGAGCGCAAGCCGCTTTGGAAGTGTACGGAATGGGTTGAGTGGTATGCTATTCCTGCTCTTCGCGAAAATGGTCTTATCCGGAGCAGTGATCAGTAGCTATGCTGAAACCGGTTCTCGTTGTTCAGTACTTGAAGGTTTCTGAATTCATATTACATCTTGTGAGTAGATTACGCATCTCGTCTGCTTTGCATACAGCAATGAACGTGGCCATCCCGCCAGTGTTCTTTTGACAGAAACAACAGACACTCACAGCGACAATTCCATTACAGCAAGCAGTCCAGCGCATACTGCAGCCAGAGAAAGCGTCATGCCCCTCAGACCGCCATTCGACTCAGCTGGGGCATCAGCACTGGCCGTAGAACTACCTGTTTCCTTAGAAACGGATCCAGTAGCCACAGCCTCACTCGTCGTCGTAGCGGTAGTCGGATACTCACTCTTGAGCTTCTCCAACCCCGCAGTGAGCGTAATCTTTCCATACTCAAACGTCGGACCATAAATCTCTCTCAATTCCGACTCTCCCTTGTACGTCTTTGGTCCAATTGTCGAAGGACCATTAGCCGGTCTGTTGATCATGGTACACTCCTGCGCAACAGATCTGCTCATCTCGCAGTGGAGCGAGTAGAACCACTTTGTGCTGTCTTGTAGCTCCGTGATGACTACATCCATGGTTCCTGTTGGGTCTGCGCTTGAGGCGAGTGTTTTCTCGGCCCAAGGCCCCAATGTGATTGTCTGGCTGTTTCTTTCACAGCCATCGGCGTCGGGGGGACAGTTGAGGAGGTAGGTTGTTGCTGTGGTGTCTGCGCCTAGGACTTTTCCATAGAGAGTCATGGCGTCTGAGGGGATGAGGAGGAGGTCTTTGACTGATGTTGACATTTTGGCGTTGACTGAGGTGTTGGAGTACAACAATGGTCGAAAGGCTTACAGCTAGGGTTTTATTGTATCATGGAAAGATTCTATTCTTTATGTAAACTTTATAATTGTTGAGAAGACGGCGGTGAGGCTGAAGATGTCAGCAAAGTGAAACAGCGCGTCTTTTCGCGCGACCAAGTCCGTGCTGCATCCTTAATTTCGTAGAGTGGATCGTAGAGTACAGAACCTCACCAAACAATATTATTCAGTTAATGCGAAAATGAGAAGGACACGAAGGAACGAACTCGAGTTATATGTCCACCAGAATAAAAGCCGTGTTTGGGGTACATCGCCACATCGGATTTCACCCAAGACGCGTTTTGGTGGCTCGTGCATAGCGATACTGCACCCCCAGGGATTTCTGTAAATGGATCAGCCAATTCTCGCTCTTACACCAACTCATCACGATGTCAGTCCTGTTTGTACTTATCTATATCCTAAAAGGTCCATTTCGCCCTTTAATTTACGCGACAACATACTAATTTCGACCTCTAGGGAATATCCTCTGCCGGTGCTTATCAAAAAAGCTGAGAGCCGAGGATGTCGCGTTTCTCGAGCTGTTTTCTCGCATTCTCATTGGCCGCGATAGTTGCTCAGGTCCGTCAAACCATCGCATGCAAACATTCTCTTACTCAATTCAATCGCAGATGAAATCTCAAGGGCACTCGAAAAAAATATTCTTCTTGAATGGGAAGATGTCTACGATTTTGTAAATCCTTTCGGCGACACACGAGGTCGGGCTTTCAATAGTGTTTGGACATTCGACCTCGACAAACACATGCTTTTTCTCACCAAGCATGATCGGCGCTGCTCTGCACCTCTCAGCCTCGCAAGAGATCGGCTACTTACTTTGGATGACTTTGAAACTCTGAAATCGCCGACTGAAACTATCGCAGAGGAGGAACTTGGTTCAACACCAAACTGGGATCTTCAGCCCAAATTTGATCCTCGAAAAAAGGCATTTCTCGGCCGCATCCTCCGCGACTTCGGCCATACGTGGCGTCATATACTACCAAGAGAAGTCAATAACGCCACGTTCATGAGGCTCGCGTATGCTGTCATCTGGATTCTCAGTCTTGACTTCACTATTATAGAACGTACGGGATTCGAAAACGTTATTGGCCGCGGCGGGCCATATGTCACAGTGGCAGATTTGCCACGATGGGATGTCCCAGATGAAACGATAGTTCAGATTGGCTCATGCTGGTTTGTCTTGGCACGAGATACACCCAAGGGAATAGAGATGATACGAGAACATATGGGAACCTCGACGGCGATGGCTGATTCAACGACAAGTACTGTGACGTACGCAATACTGACCCTCAAACAAATCGTCTGTTGCAAGGTCCACAATGGCGAACTGGCTCTTACACAACGAGAGCCACTATTCAGTGACACTTATCCCTCTGATGCTGCTACCGATCTGCTTCTCTGGGCATCGGACCCTCATCACGCAGAACCTAAGCCTTATCGTTTGAACTATCTTCCCGTCGAGATCCAGGACAGGATCATTCGTCAGGGAACAACGAGCAGCATCGCAGCAGCGAAATTAGGCATTCAGCTTGCTTTAGGGCCGTCATTCTCCTGGACTGAGGGACATGGGAAGATCAGGTTGGAAGAGGTATTCAGACATCGAACAGAGGCATCACCAGTAGAATCGCAAATCTTTCTCAATGGGGTGATGAGTGGTTTGTCATACAAGTGCGAGGCAGCACCTCATCGCTTCAAGGTTGACTTGAGCTCGCTTCCACGCCCCAGAGCTGCTGTGTCGTCGTCGTAGCTATGACGCGGCAAATGTTTACACTTTCAACTTGGCTGGGCCGGGTTAGTACCATGATGCGCCAGGTCAACAATTTCTCGATCTTTTCGCCAGGATTAGATAGCTTAAGTTGCTTCATACTTCCCAGTTAATTCGATTCATTAACACATAATACACTTCCTCATAAATATCAGTCTTGCGGTGTTGTTCTGCAGCTAATTTATGACGAGACCCCGCCCTGGTGACGAACAGCTTCCGAATATGGCATCCAGTACAACCCTGTGTTGGTGGCCCGCCGCGTAATGATCTGATCAAATTCACGCCCAGGCTTTACCAAAAACGCATAATTATCGCGCATTCAATCCCATCGAGACTTTTGAGTAAGGTTAAAAATGTCGCAAGCAGCAAATGAACACGAAGGTCCTCTTCAGGCAGATGTAAGCTTCCGATGAAGGGTCCAAATAGTGACTATTGCTGACTCTGCTAGGATGCTGCGTCTTTGAGCCATGACTCTGTATTGGCTGCATCGTACGTGGCGCTTCGTCGTCTGATGGACACCCACTGATCTCTTGTCTAGTCTTGAGTCAGGAAGTTATCTGACCTCCATCAACTCCAGTGTGTTGAACTACAAGTACGTTCCGTCCATGAAAATACTTCACGTCTAACTAGCTCCCGCAGATACGAAGTGCGATTCAAATAACAGGATTATGTATGCAATTTGGCTGACTGGCTTAGAATGGACGACGCTATCATGCGTTCCGCGAAGGCGCATACCTAGTTGTACGTTGAGACATCACCGCGAAAGGGTTATACTAACGATCGTAAGCCCAACGATGACGAGGAGCAAGATAGAATGGATCTAGGCCATTATATCTACCGTCTCCTCCTCGGCGGCGGTCTTTTCCTCGCGCCTATTGGCGATAAAGTCACGCGCGTTCTTGACCTCGGCACGGGAACAGGTATCTGGGCCATGGATTTCGCCGAGTACGTATCCCCTCTTCCCTCGTACACTATCTAATAGTTCCCAGCGAATACCCTCAAGCCGAAGTCCTCGGCACAGATCTAAGCCCCATCCAGCCCCCATGGTACTCCTCCCCCCCTCCTCATCACTCTTCTAACATCCCCAGGACCCCGCCAAACTGCCTCTTTGAAGTCGATGATTTCGAATCAGATTGGCTCTTCCGCCAGCCGTTCGATTTTATTCACGCGCGTGAACTACAAGGCTCCATCAGCGACAATGCACAGTTCTTCAGACGCGCTTTGCAGAGTCTAGCGCCAGGTGGATATCTCGAAATGCAGGCTGTTCACTCCGAGTTCAAATCCGATGACAACACGAAGGATAAAGCGGAAAATGCTTTGCTGTGGATGAAGACTATGGTTGAGGGGTCTTCAAAGTTTGGCAAGCCGTTGAATGTGGCGCCGGAGTGGAAGAGGGAGATGGAAGATGCTGGGTTTGTGGATGTTGAGCAAAAGATTCTCAAGGTCAGTACTTTCGTTGTAGTGAGATGATTACTGATGGTGACATAGGTGCCCATTGGATCTTGGCCCAAGGACCCGAAGCTTAAAGACATTGGCAAGTTTCAGTCTGTTCAGGAAGCGCAGGTCATCACGTCGTATACTCCTGGTATCTTCTCACGTATTCTCGGGTGGAGTGATGAAGAGATTCAGGTATTCGTGGCCAAGGTGAAGAGGGACCTTTCGGATCCGAGTATTCATCTTTATCTTCCGGTTTATTTGATCTGGGGAAGAAAGCCGGAGTGATGAGTTGGGTCTGGAGCATGATGCGGCTCACGTAAGATCAAGGTGTCTTTGAGAATACTGCGCGACATGCGATAAGCGAGTAGATAGGTAATCACCAGGCGATAGGTCAATTCATTCTTGCAGTATATCACTTCGAGACTGGGTTGAAGTTTACAAGGATCAATGTAACTCAAGGTCACCAGCCATGAGATAGATGACCCGAGTAAGGCAGGGTATGCGGTAGTGTTACATGGGGCCTAGGCCTATTAAATGCCAGTCTCTCGTGCAAGACAATGCCGCATATTCCGAGCAATAGCAATAAGACAGCAGGTCCCTTTGTCTTAGAAGTGAGTCAATTCATGACTCAGGCGCAATTAATCCCCGTTGAGATCTTGACTATCGCGAATCTGGGTCGTGACTCACGAGCCATCACCAAATAGGAAGGTCAAAGTGGAGGCGCGGTGCATTGCTGACCCTGCGCTTAGATACGTGCCGTATTCCCGATGCGATAAACAAATCATCTCGAACTACATAAATCATAAACACAACCACTATTCAATTCTTTTTTTCTTTTTGATCATCATCGCCATCATGGACATCTCCAGCGTGACCAAGGCGTTCCAATCGGAACGTCTTATCTATCGCTCCCCAGAAGATAACGACAAAGACAAGGAATTCTTCTTCAAGCATATCGAGAATGACCCCGTCGCAAAAGCCCTCGCAGATCCCTCTATTCTCCGCCCCAGGAACATGAAAGGCGTAGAAAACTTCCTAACAGAGTTTCAAAAATCCACTCTGGCTGTTGTACTATGTCTTTCCCCCACCGAAGCCAAGAAGCAAAACATTGAAAGCGACGAACCAGTCCCCATCGGCTTCATTTGCATCGGCTGGGGCGGCACCCCCAAGAACCGCGAACAGCATAGGGCTACACACATTGGTATCGTCATCGCGGAACCTTTTCGGAACAAGGGCTATGGAGGAGAGAGCATTAATTGGGCGCTGGACTGGTCCTTTAGGTTTGGTGGGTATCATCGTGTTGGGATTGGGACTTTTGGGTTTAATGAGCGGGGACAGCATTTGTATAAGAAGCTGGGGTTTGTGGAGGAGGGGAGGAGTAGGGAGGCGCTTTGGTTTGATAGGCGGTGGTGGGATATGATTGACTATGGAATGCTGGAGCACGAATGGGAGGCTTTGAGGGCCAAGGCAAAACAAGGTTGATCACGTAGAGGGCTAATACATAAAGGTTAGGGAGAGTTTAGAGGATTCGCTATTGCAATGACAGCTATCCACCGCTAATGTGCTGACAAGTCACGACGTGGCATCTATATGCTTTCAGCCACAGATCTCATCTGCAAATGATATTGTTCTGCTTGAGCTACAGCGGTGACTGCCACCTATAAAGTTAAGCTTTAGGCTGCCAACACAGGCGATGCATGACAAGATGATATCTCAATCGCGAGGTATAAAGTATGGCTAACCTTTGATCCTTCGCAGTCCCGCCAAGGTTCATCGTCGGCTGCAGTTAATCCGAACAATTGAGAAACTCCATCAACATCGCCACGCTCGTCACAAGCACTAGCGACAATGTTTTGGCCCAGGTGCGCTCTCTGTGGAATGGACATCCCACGCTCCTACTACCACGGTCGACCACAGGTTTGGTGGTGCAAGGTCTTTGCTGGTAACGAAACAAAATCTCGCTGGTAGCTCAAACCCTGCTAACATTCTTCAGTCCAAGGAAAAGACGACCAATCCGACATCTCCCTCACGCCTTTCGGATATCGTGAAGATGGGATTTTGGAAACGCACCCAATTTTTCCGCCGACACAAGGTTTCTTCATGCATCAAGTATGTTGGCCGATATACCAAGACCAGATGTTGCTGTGCTCAGGACGACACTACAAAACACAGGAAATCCTGCAGGTCCTGTTTGATTTCATCCAGAGTATGTCTAGAATTAACGATCCTAAGTGGGTTTCGTATCTTTTGCCTGAGAACGAACAAGCACTGTATCGCAGTGGCAGTTGGCCCGAGTGTGAATTTTATACAGCTGATCCTAGCATATCTGTCGCCCATCCGATTACCCATCGCTTTGTAGATGGAGGCACTTATGGCTCGCAAGCCGCGCCAGACTTGTTTTGGAAGCTTTCTACCGAGTTGAACCACTATATCATCAATTTGTTAGATACCGACTCTTTTTGTAACCTTCGACTTGCATCAATTACTGTTGCAAAGGTCAGCAAGCCTGGCGACTTGCCCCAAACATTCTGGGCAAGCCGTTTCTCTCACAATCGCGAAATGAACTTCTTTCCGATAGAACACGACAGAACAGAGACATGGCGAGACCTGTACTTTGATCTGAAGTATTCTCTCAGAGACAGGTTTGTAACAGGACACTGGCGAAGCAGGCAACGGATCTGGAACGGCCTCAGAAATATCACGCCCTGTTTGATCTCCATGCTTCACCAACGCCCCCATCTAGAGGACACAGCTCGTTGTGAAGACGAACTTGTTTCATTGGGATATGAAATGACTGAGAAAGTACAGGGTTTCGGATCGGTATGGGATATGGGCTTTGCAGTGATTAGTCCAGTCGCAAACTCAATCCCAGTCACAGGCTCGCGATACCTGAACCTGGGAATCGGCGAGGCTGCGAAGATTTCGGTGTATCTCGATAAGAGGTATTACATATGTGGCTTTCGGGCAAGGAGACGAGACAATTCCGAGATGTTTCGCATTGGCTTGATTCAACCTGACGCAGAAACGGACATGGTCATCTCGCCATCTGAACAGGTCGTCGCTGTTAAAGTAGCGGCTACGTCGGGCGGTATAGTTGGACTTGCTTTTCGGATCAAGGATGAGATCGGTGGGCTATCTTGGAAGCACGTGGGCAGAGTTGACAAGCCTCACGAGTATGTCGGCATCAAAATGCTGAAGCCGAAAAATGGCCTCTGCATATCTGGATTGTTGCTTGGCCTCGATGTACGTCTTCATCCCAATCTTACAAATGAAGTAACTAACACGTTAACAGGCTTGTAAGATAGTCTCTATCCAGCTGGTAGAGAAGCGAGGCGAGAATCATTCCCCTAGAAGTGACGGACTACATGTATGGCACCCTGCACCTCCTAATCCTGACGTGGTAACTATACTACCTCCCACCGTCGATACAGAAGCACAGCAGCCTGCCTTCCTCTTGAACATGGATTTCGGTGGCCCAAATGGATCATTGCTTCCACTCCTCAACCGAATCACCATATTTCACGATTACAAGTACAGCATGGTTAGAGGTTTAGGCTTCCACTACACTGATGGAACAAAAAGAGAGTTTGGCTTCCGCGCAATCATGTACGCTACTCGAGAACGATGGTGGAGCGTTGAACAGTCGATTTCTATCGACGGACCGGCTGGCGAGAGAATTACGGGCCTTGGGTTCCGAAGCGAGCAGATTCTCGATCGTCATATTGCGGTAGAGTCATACTCACTCAAGGTACGTCATGCCACTCGTTCTGAAGATGTGAGCTGATGAACGGTGTTTGATTCAGATGACTACCAATTTCGGGCGGGTTCTGAAGCCGACTAACTTCAAAAACCCTCCGGAGGACCATTTACGTGTAGGACCAGATATGGTTTCACCTCGTGGAGAGGCTATCACTGGGTTCCTGGCACAAGTCCATGTGAGTACTAAGACAGCTTTGAACCATTGAAATACTAACTCAGGTCTACAAAGATGATAGAACCATTAGGCACAATAAGATCCCTCGGGCTGGTACATCTTAAAGATCAAGATGTTTCTCTGCCCAACGCGCCACTGCCTAATCTCACCGACTCCAAAGAGGGAGCTCGGTCGCGAGTAGACAGCAAGGACATATATGTAGCGGATAGTTACCCATTGTCGACTGTTCGTTTCGACGGCATCAAGCGTTTAGGGATTTCAAAGGGGAAAACAGGGCGCAGCCGACTGCCAGATGAGGTATCAGGTTTGTGCTTCGAATTCTGGAATGCAACGACGCCGATCTATGTTGGACAATGGTTTGAAGAAATCGTTCATCTTGACTTTGGTATAGGGGACAGAATCACAAGTATGACCTTCGAAGGGGATAAAGGGAGCAGGCGCCATGTACATCCTTACAATCGTGTGGGAACTGGAGAATTCAGTGGAATCCGTATCGAAAGGTCTGGTGCTGGAATAAACGCTGTTGAAGTGCACCTCGGCCCACAGCGAGACATGCACCGGTTCTGTTATACAGAAAACCCCTTTCAGAAACTGGTAAGTCAAGGATGACGTTTTCAAAGCGCAAGGCTAATTAGAATATAGGATGGTCTCGTATGGCAGACGTGTAATACGTCTGATGTTGTTGATATGGTGTTGAAACCTTTCACTCTTAGCCAAGGACGCCCTTTCCAAAAGCTTTTGTAAATAGTATTCATCATGAATACAACATAGTGACAGGCTGTTTTGGAGAATACAAGGCAAAGAAGGCAGCTGGACGAACGTATCCCAGATAAGCGCCTTCTTCGATTCTGGCAACGAGCGATTGTGCGGGCTGGGGTTTACATACTGGGATAACCAGACCCAGAGCGCTGGCTGTACCCGAGGAGCTGAAGCAACGCTTTCACTCAACCTATAAGTGCATCCTGGACAGTTGTCGGATTGCCCAAGGGTAGCGGGTGTACGGTAAGCTTGCGGTCTAAACGTCCAGGAAATGAGTTAGCTGACGAGTAAAAGTTTTATCTCAGGGATGGCAAAAGAATGATGATGGACTTTAATGGAACGATGGTGGATGAGGGGGATCATACCTTGGACGGTGGGAATAATTGCCAGGTTTGTAATTTGCCGTGGTAGATGTGTGAGGTGAACTTGCCAGAGGGCGCGAGGAAGTGTGTTGGGGTATTTCTGGAGAGGGAGTGAGGCTTGAAGACTAAGGTTTGTGTGAACGAATATGGGCCGGTCTACGGTGAGCTAGCAGGGAGCAGAGGGAGGAGTATATAAGATAGAGACACTTTTTAGATGGCTCGTCATTTCTCTTTGGGTCGAGGGTCGTTGCGATCACTCAATGGATGTAGCTGAGAAAGATCATGTGAACTAGTCTGAACACAACCCATCGACATTCACTTCTTTTTAATACGCAGCCCGAGCTATTACTCAAGTCAGAGTCCATGGAAGGCTTTTATCTACTTCGGACATTTGACGCTGGTGTTGGGACATGTCCACGGACGGCTGTAGGGTACGCAAGTTAGACTTGGACGAATTTTCAGCAAATCCGCATTTGAACAGCAATATGTTGCTTGTTGCAGAGGTAGAGCAAGACTGATATTGAGCTTACGGTGCGTTTGTTCATTGAGTCCAGATCATGTTACCTTTTTTCGTGCAGGTCCGTGAGCAAGCTACAGGGTAGTCGTGTCACACTGATGAAATTAAGGAAGAATTCTATGAGTCAGTAAACACCAGTCGAGTTTTTAAATAAACTAATATTAAGCAATAAAGAGTAAATGCCATACATGGTAACTATTAATTCACGAGAAGAATGGCGGTGCCAAGGGGCAGAGACCTTGTTACATGACTTTCTGCCACTACTACCTTGCCTCTTTGACACATATCTGAGAAGCTTCCGCAGTCCACTGCAATGATTCCAAATGCCTCAACACTACTGAATTATTGTTGAGACGATTTGTAAAAAAATGTTTTCGATGCCATCCTCTCGTGTGACTGGTATAGGGTAACTGCGCACTGTTCGCGAGTGATGTCAATTTAAGCTTGTGGGGCCGGGAGATTGGACATCCCCAGATTTGCACAGGGATTGGAAACTCTGACTTAGCTCGTATCATGTGACTAATGATCTTGACCTCGATGTCAGAGTTTCCTGGCATTGCTGTTGGCAAAAGCAGGCGTTACTTGTTTTCCTCCAGATCGAACGACACAGTATTTTCCAAGTAACATCTCCAAGAACAGAACTCGGAAAAACCTGCAGTCACGTGACCTTGGAAAAGCTAGGCAGGAAGATAGGGGAAAAGGAGGATTGGAGTTTTTTTTTTTTTTTTTTTTTTTTAGAATCCTAGGAAGTTTTTAATTCTATTATTCAGTCTTATTATATATGGTCCCCTGGTGGTGTTGCTGTAAGATAGAGTCATCGGCAAAGGCCGAAATGTGGTGTGAGATCCGGTTATATCTATGGACTAGCCTACAGCCTGTGTCCTCATTTCAACCTTAATATCGAACAGCCAATCTGCCAATGAATAATATTCATATTATTTTAGTTCACTACGTATTGAGCACGAAGCAATCAATGGCGCCCAAGGCGAAGGTTGCTAATTTTGCGAGACACCGGCGCTTCTAAGATTAAGCTTTAGGCTGCGAACACAGGTGATGAATGACTGCACGATATTTTAAGTTTCCCATCAATAGGGCAAAGCATGTACCAGCCCATTGACTTTAAAAAAGCACCTGCGATCCCATCTATACACTTCCCACCATTTTCAAAATTTCCGATAATCTCTACCGCAGACCTCAATTCCCGAGCTCGCCATGCCGCTCTTACTCGCACCATACAATGATACCATGCGTCTGGTATGTTCTTTCACCCTCTAAAAAACTTGACAGTAAACCCACTGTGAGGACTGGTCAACCATTCTGTCATACGGAGCCCTGCTTGAGATCATCCGTTGACATGTATCTGTAGGGCATGGGGTTCAACTCGTACACCCAGACAATGTGCATCGATGGCGCCGTCGACGCTACGGATGAGACTATGATAACTTCGGAGACACTACCGCCGAAAACTACAACCTTGAAAAGGCTCTTCGAGCGCGTGTCCGAGGTCGTCGACACAATGGATGTTTCGCGCGCTGCCACCATTACGACTGGCAGGATGGAAGTCCATGGACACATGAATACTCTCAGCGCCGCTGAGATCGATGATGCCGACATTAGTCTGATGGTATCAGTGCGTGTAATGAGCGAAATCACCAGTCTGAAAGGGTCCGCCAAATTCCGTCCAATCGATGACATGGAGGCTGGGTCGCCCAGATTCAACGAGACATTTGGAGATTCCTATATCTCTGGTCTGTACCAACTAGACACACATTCTCCAGCTGCAATCTGACCATACCAGGCTTTATTACAGGCGGGCTGTTCATGAGCATCATCTCCTTCATTGGCTCTGACTCGGATCACAAGGATAAGCTAATTGAAGCGTAAGAATTCAACGAATCGTCACACTTGAAGCTAACTTCGATAGTGTCAAGAAGGGTTTAACTGAGCCTACCATGGACTTGGGGAATATTTGCAAAGAATTCGCGATCACGTCTATTGTCCAGGGCGTGGAAGTCGAAGGCATAAATCGCGCCGCAGACGTCGCGTCTATACTGAGGATAGCGAGCGAGTTTCCTGATCTTGTTGCCCAAGATCCTCAGAGGACTTGGTAATTTTTAACATCATAGCACTGAATTCAGACTAATCAAGAACAGGGCCATACTTACCAAGTACAAGACAAACCGCAGCTTCAACGAATGGTCAAGCTATCAGATACTGAAACCGCTCGATTATGACAGTATTGCGGCATACAACTCTAAGCTCTTTGACAACTACATGCAGTATAGTCACTTATCAAAAAAGGTTCAGGATATCATTTCCCAACGAGATAAGTATTGTACGTCTTGAGCTATTCTCGCATGACGCGCCACCCAAGTGAACTGACACGTGTTATCATAGCTCAGGTCGACAAACCTCGGGCTATTCCGCCTGAACTCAACACTCTACTGGCTACCCGGAGTGCCCTTGATAGAGAGATAGACAAAATTGTTGCAGTGGTAAGCTCACTTTCTCGACTCTCCTGAATCGTCTGACACTTTACGAACTAGGTGAATACTTTGACACAACACCCACAGCTTCTGCCTAAGATCAAATTTCTCAATACGAATCTACAGGACGACCTCGTGCAAGAGATCGTCAACGAAGCCCTTCCGGAATCTCCTCGACCTATCTCGCAACAAGAGTCCACAGTGCAAGAAAATCCCTTCCTGTCTTCTTTTGAGGACTATGTGCCGAGCGAGTCGAGCAGCGTTGTCGAGGAGTCTCATACACCTTCTACTTCTGATATTGACTCTTGCAGTATCAGTGGCAGATCCCATGTATCCCGAGATGAAACAGAGCCTTCCACTGACCTGGCAATGCGAAAGTTGGTCCCGCCTGAAGTTTGGGCGGACTTGCTACCAGTGAAAAATGATCAGCCAGCCAGTCTCGTCAGTCAGCCAGCCGAGCCCGCTCTAGTACCCACCGCCAAGTACAAAAAGCTCCAGATTCTTGCTGCTGTATGTGGAACCAGGGATGTGGCTGCTATTCTTCAGAACTGGGTGAGGCCCGGAGAAAATGGAGATCGGCTGGTCATCCACGTTAAGGACATCGAGCTGCTTAACAAACCCTATCCTCATAGGCGCGGATCTATGGCTGAGAGCTTAAATCAGCAGAAAGAACTTAGTATGGCACCAGGAACCACGACAAACCTGTCGTTCGTCTACAAGTACTCTGATACGTCCATACGTATTTGTTCATGCGATCATGATGCGCAATCGACTAGAACACTGGAAATTACGCATGAGTATGAGTCATGGCTTGCCGCATCTGATTATGTTATGCGCAGTGCATGCCGTATACTCGGCGTGATATATTGTGGCAAGATCTATAGATCCTTTGAAGATCTCAGACCGTTCGTGGCTAATGCTGAGTATACTTCAGTCGGTGGATGGCCTACTATCCACTTTAATCGCAATACTATCCAGCACGAGCATTTTGGTAGAGATGGCATGATAGGTGTTGTCTTCTATACGTACTCGATACTCAACGGGGTTCAGAGCGCTGTTTTCGTTGGTAACGCTGGGTGCGTGTTGGTGGATCAACGACAACTTGCCACCAGAGCCAGAGCCGAGACAGTCAAAGAGGACGCAGATAGCTTGTCGAACAAGAACAACAAGGAAGACAATCCATACCATGTCACTCTAAACAAAGGCATTGAGGCACAGGGTAAGTCGACTGGCGTTCCTGACCTTATAATATCACTAACCCCATTACCAGGCTATTCATGTACCTTCCAGCCCGGCACGCTGAAAGTCAGTCCCTCGGAGACGGCCTTTCTGCAGTTTCAGAATGGTGTCAAGTTCTACTTCCGGACCAATGGTAGATTTGAAGTGCTTACAAAGCAGGGTAAGGCCTTTTGGTACAGAAACGAGGCACCCGAAGGTCAGCTGCCCCGGTCGTTAGAATTCTGCTGTGACGGCAGATTGCGCCTTTTCAACACCGCTGGACAAGTATACTGGTATTCCAGTATCAGATTATTTGGTCCTGATAGAAAGCTGGTGTTTTCAAGTGAGTTTCCTTACTTGGAGATCTATAACCGTGAGGGTGAGCAGCTCTGGAGAGGACATTGCATACGATGGTTGTAGACTGGGAAGCCATGATAGCTCGGGGCAGTCAAGTACGAGGGGAAAGTGGAACAAGAAAGAGCTTTGATTGTTTGAATGGACAAAAACAAAACTGTGTCAATTGTAGAGTTGCAATTGTAATGAAAAATATGGTCTGGGCTCGACCATACATGGTAATGATGGATAGCTAAGTCATCACTCAGTGAAGATCACAGAATAGGTTCTCTACGAGACTTACATTCAATTCAAGTTGGCATTCTTATTAGATACCTGTGCACCATGTTGGCAACTTTTATGCAGCCTGAAGTCTGATCTCTGATGTATAGCCTCAAGTTCGCGATAGTAGTCATCTGATTCTCATCCGGTTCTTAACCCGAGGTATGGATAGAGTTTGCTTTGATGCGCATTGTGAATTGTTTGAATATATTTTAATCTATAGGATTGTTGAAACGAAAATTCCCCAGAGCTTACAGTTGACTCAGGATGAACCGCTCCGCAAGCGATGCCTCTAAGCCTGCTGCCAATATTCCTCGAGTCCTCATGATATGAACTTGCATTCTTTTCCAAATGCGAGGTTGACATTACATACTTACCATGGTTTTATGATGTACAAGACACAAGATACGTCACGATGATCAGTGAAAAGTCGACCTGTAACTGTGGTCTTTATCCTGATTTCAGCTCTCAGCCACAACTCTCAGCCACTACAACGTAAAGGTAACTCGGCCTCGAACAAAGAGTCGTCTGAGGCGTGCTACCCCCTCGCGTGGCTTCAACCTTTCGGCCATACTCCAGCTCAGGGGTTCACGACATTGTCCTTGATTTTACCCTGCTGAACAATGCACGCTCACTCTCAATCAAATCGTCATGCATCGACGCAGGATGCCTACCATCCGCGATTTCGCGCCCCAAGTTAGGCCCGATACCGAAGGCTTAAGACACCTCACCAACAAACATAAAACTAAAGAAAGATTTACAGGCCAAGTTAACAAGTCTATGGCTATTCCACTTGAAGGTAATATTCTCATGGCTGTTCGCGGCGAGCTGGAAAGAGAGATGAGCAAGATAGCTGCAGTGGTATGTTAGACTTCTCGCTACTGCCATATCATCTAATGCTTTACAAACAAGGTCAACGCTTTAGAACGACAACCAGAGCTACTCCACAAGAAAGACTACTCTGATTCGAATCCCAGGACCGAACTCGTGCAAAGCATTATCAACGAAGCCCTTCACCTAACTGTATCAGAAGAGGATTCCCCAGTACAAACTCATGTTCCCCTGCCCTATGATACAGAGTACTCGCCAAGCGAGACTTGTGGCGGCTTTAAGGATATTTATACGCCTCAGAGTTGTGATATGGACTCTACTAGCATTACGAGCAAATATATGCTTCTTCATAGTAGCACAAGAGAATTATTAAGAGAATGCCGATGGCATGTTGCATAGGCCCAGGTGACAAACAGCCAAACCAGCACCGTATGGAAGTTATACTTGTGTGCGCAAGTAAGGTTGTTTATGGAACTAGTGAGGGCGATGAGTATCTTGCCCGTATGTGTTTATTGGTGTTCTTTAACTTTGTGCGCTGGGGGCTGAAGTCTCTTGTCGCCTGCCACAGCTCTATCACAGAGGAACTAGCAATGTAGAGGCATTTCCGAACACTTTCTAGAGGACAAGGGTCGAGTTTGGCAGCGCGTCGAAGTTACGCAGGCTACGAATGTTCTCGAAGAATGTACCAGAGAGGATAGCTCTCGTAGAAAGAAAATGCATAGCAAACTACTTGGAGACCTGTAAGATCAGCCTCAAGCTTAAAATTGATAGTCCATCGTCACCTGACATGAGTAGATTCCGGGAAGCTAAATTGCGCGGCTCGAATTGAGCTTTTACAATTAGAAACTTAATGCCGCATCTGCTATCCCAACGTACAGCCGCCTCACTCATACTTGCGGCACAGAAGGCAATGGTCTGATTACTCAACTCGATTCTGAGACAATTCACAGACTGAACAACATGTGGCGAGACATCAGTGCAGCACTGAATAATAATGCCGTGACGCATGCTTTATATCGCTCAATCGTTATGTCATCCCCGACCAAATCCGGAACATCCGGAGCCAACACCGGCGGCCCGAGATATCTCCCTCAGCTTGTGAAATCACCTCTTTACGTCAGGTCAGGTTATTCTACGTGTCAGAAGACGAATGCGACGGCTCCGATCTTGAGTGGTATTGCGGATGCGATTTGTGGAGTTTCCCGCAATCACATGCATTAGTCCATTGATCATCTGCTCCTCTTCAGAGCCTCAACGCTACCCCAACGTGAACAGTGGAGTTTGCTATACAAAGTGATAAATAGTATTGGTTGAAAGAACGTTGAATGGCTTCTGTCGCGACGGGATCAGCGGCTCCCTCTCTCTTGATCGCGCCTCATCCGTTGTACCCAAGCCTCATCAATCATCCCCAAACTATCGTCTCATTCATCAATCCTCAAACGCGGGGTTTTCCCCAACTTCCCAATTCATGCTCATCACTCCACGTTGATCAGGAGATAAAATGTCACAGAAACATGTCATGGCACCACTTACCCCAAACGCGGGC
Source organism: Fusarium sp. NRRL 52700 (assembly GCA_013396095.1). Lineage (NCBI taxonomy): Eukaryota > Fungi > Ascomycota > Sordariomycetes > Hypocreales > Nectriaceae > Fusarium > Fusarium sp. NRRL 52700. The sequence goes on along the minus strand of JAAQRM010000217.1, from coordinate 28,750 downwards.
ACGTATCGGAAGCTCGGCCGTTTGTTTCCCCATGGGGTTAAAGGGTCTCACATGCTTTGTGTTGCGGCTCCGAGAAATATTGGGGTATCCCCCGGAGATACGAATGTCATGGTCCCCCGCCTCCATTCCGGCCGGAAGTGGTGAGATTTTGGGGTTTTGGAGGGATATAAGGCCTTGCTTGGCGCCAGTACTTTCTGTTTCTTGTTTTATAGCTTTGTGCAGAGACCTTCACCAAACCTTTATAACTTATCGTTATCTTATCAGTGCACGACAGTCACATTCCAGTCATGTCTATAGTACAGCCTATCATCCGAGACCAAGTCGTCATCCACGACGATGACGACTGGGACTCAGTGTACCACGTCGAATGGGAACCCGACGCCAACTTCTTCACCGGCTCTGAGCTTCGACCCAGAACACCACTATGCAAAGCAACAGCCGATCACCAGATCACACTAGCCCGCGCCGCAGCGCTAATTATTCGCGCATCTCTCAACAACATCCCTCTGGATATCCCGGACTTTGATGCCTCTAAACTTATCGGCTTCCGAAAGCAATTGTATCAATGGATGCAAACCTACAACTCGTCCCAGGCGAGCAAGCTTGTACTGGGTGATGTAACAATGACTGTCACGATTGAGATCTTATCGTCGCTTACGCGTATGGGCGTTGAGGGAGAGATCTTGGCCAAGATTGGACCAAATTTGGGAGCCATTCTGCAAGGGACTATTGATCCGATGCCACTGCTGTTAGAAGACAACAGATTAAATCGAATGCAAGACGGCATGGAGTTAATGCAGAAAATGAGAAGCCATCTCAAACACTATCTCTCATCATTTGCGACAAAGAAGCCTGTTCTGAACGTCCTCGAAGTCGGCGCCAGTACGAGCAACAACACAGAGACGGTCTTTGACGCGCTACGGGAACAGAAAAATGTGTTTTATACCCTTACCGATGCGTCACTATCAGTGTTGGAGCAGGCAAAGTCGGGCATCACAAAAGACTTGCTCAAACTGAAGAGTCTAGACGTTAGCCGCGATCCTATTGAGCAAGGCTTCAGCCCCAATACCTACGACGTGATTCTCGTCAACAACATCCTTCATACGTCCAACTCTATTGCAGAAACACTAGCCAACTTGCGCAAACTCCTTGTTCCTGGTGGTGCACTTGCTCTGGTAGGACTTTCGGACATATCACCCGCGTACAGTCTCATCATGGGCATGAATGGGAATATGTGGTCAGGTATGTGTTATTCTACTAACATTGAACATCAAGCGTCATTGACAAGCTATTTAGATGAACATTGTGAACAATTGCCATATCCTTCGAACGATGCCTGGAACAAGCTGCTGCAGTGTAATCAGTTCAGTGGTCTTGAACCAGCAACAAAGACATTCGACTACATCGGTCAATCCTGCTACTGCGTCATTTCAACAGCGGTCACTTCCACTCAGCGACTGATGGTAAATATTCTGCCCGGCTCTCAAGGCAGCCTGTTCAGCCTCGCGGATCAATTGGCTTCAGCACTGGCAGAAAACGGGACAGCCTCTACCATTACCCCAACACGCCTGGACGACCTTTCCTCACGCTTCGTCTACGTAGTTCTTGATGATGGATCCAGCTCTCTGAGCGAATACGAAAACCTCCACAAAGCGAACAACATTCTCTGGATCAACATGCAGGCTGGGTTCTCAACAAAACGTGACATGAACATCATCAGCCGTTTTGCTCGCGACGCCCAGAAAGATAACGAAACTCTGAAGCTCGTGAAGCTAGACATCAAACAGGAGTATCCAGATTATGCAGACCTTCTCAAAGTTATTATGCGAATTATTCAAGTATCGTTTCAGGAGGATCGTGGCTCGAGGACGGAGTTGGAGTATGAGTATCGCAATGGAAGAGTGCTTGTACCGAGGGTGAAGGGATCTGGGATGACGCAGAAGATTGCGTGAAAGGAGTCGTTTGGGCAGACAGATGGAATTTGGCGATTGGGAGTTGGTCTTGTCCTGTAGCGTTGTGTTAAGATCAGGAATTTGGTTATTGATTGGAGTTTGCGCGGTATCTTTCACTGAACATAGTACCGGGGTCATGTTATGCATCCAAATCGACTTTCTGTTTGCTGTGTACCATCATCTAGCCTTTCTGCTACGTCGATCCCAGGATAAGCTTGGATTGACTGTGGGGGCAACAGCACAATATAGACTCCTTGTTAGATATGTTTAAATGGGAACTGAGCCCATGAGTGTGCTTCAATGTTGGTCTGTCCCAGCTCAAACTGTTCACCAGTTTTTTGCTAAGACGTCTGTCACGTAGAAACGTGCTGGGTGATGTGCCAGTGCCAGGAAGCAACTCCTACCAGAGCTGCCAGTCATCTTCTGGAGCGTTTGTTCTGCCAGTGTAAAATAAGCATTCCAAATGCCCGATATACCTTCTACTCCATCCTCTCTCTGTCTCAGATTAACTTCTTTCTTTCGCAACACTATTCCATCTTTCTAAGTTCTCTCTACTGATCTCTCACTCTCTTTGACCTGTCCCCATTGCCTTATAGCAACCTCTCTTCTGTCTCACAACACATTGCCTCTATCTCATTACTGACGTATCATCTTCTCGTTGAGACACTCTCTCATCTTCTTGACTTACAATACTCAGTCACCTAACAAGGTTGGCATTCACTTCTTGCATTGTCTGATCTTGGACTTTGTAACTAATCCTCCAACATAGTAACGACATCGACTCTTGACGACTCTCCATCCTTCAACGCTCTGCAATTGCAGCGAGTAACCTTCAAAACTATCACGCATATTGTACTATATCCAGACCGTCCAAGAACCCTCTATCCTGACCGCTCTGTACACAATCTGAGGAGCCATCACCCAACATGTCTTCCGACCTAACCTCTAATGCGATGTCTGATCTAGATATCTATCTCACTGATAGAGACGGTACCAAGGCTGCCGCCAGCAAATGGGCCAATAGTCCAGAAGACTGGGCGGAAATCCGCCGCAAGTGTTCCTACGTTCGGATTAAGTGGTATTTCCCGATGCTGGAGAGCCTCGGACCCGTACCGGAGGGATTGACCAAGCCTCTGGGCACACCCAGCGCAGATATGAATCTCTTTGAGAAGCTCCCCAGCGACGTAATGAACAGCATCCTTTGTCTTCTCGACCTCGAATCTTTCCTCAGCTTCCGTAACGTAAATGCCAAAGCGCACAGCTTGACAGAAAACGTCCTGGATTGCAAAGAGGTTATTGTTCATGGCAGCGCCGCCGTCGTTAATCTTGCTCGTACCGGACTGAGCGGGCATTTCACCATCGGTGAAATCCACCTCGCTCTCACGTCCCCCAAGTGTGGGATCTGCGAGGGTTACGGGTCACTTCTTTTCCTCCCAACATGTACTCGGACATGTCACGAGTGCCTTCGAACATCGCCTCGCATGGCGATGACAACCACGGAGGAGATCCTCCCCTTTTACTCGCGATTCTTCATGTACCGAGGCCATGGGAACCGCCGTCACCTCATCAAGTCCCTGCCTAAAACATCCATGGCAGCCATGAAAGTTCGGGATCCGCTACGTCCTAGACGTATGTTGAAGAGCGTCTTAGCTCTCCCGGTCGATGACCTCTTCTTCTACTCCTCGGAACTAGGACTAGACATGTCTGACCCTGTTGAATTCGACCCAGTTAGATTCCTTCTTGACAAGGAATGGCTACAGTACCGAGCAGCCGCGACTATTCACTTTCCCTTCTTCAACACCGCCACAGGTGAAGTAGAGCAAGGACGAAGTTGTAGAGGCTGTCAAGAAGCTCATCAGAACGGACTCGTCCCCACAGACTACGAGCGTGACCGATGCTATTCGCACAAAGAATTCCAGGACCACTTCGAGACTTGCGAGCATGCACAGCGAATCTGGCTGAGCCGTGCACTACCTGGTCGGGAGGCCTGGTTCGCTGCAAATGGTGGGATGCTTTGGGGGATTCAAGAGCGAGCTGATTACTGTCGACGGTTCGAGGCGCAAGTCCCGATTGCGAACAACGAGGGCTTCTAGGTGATGCTCGGCGTTGCTTTTCAAGTGGTCTTTTATTTTTGCATCCTGTTCGGTTATGCGACGTGGCATAACCGCAGCTAGTTCTGGGGGTGTCTGAACAGACTGTTGGAGAGCTGGAATGTTGGAGAGTTAGCATGGCTCTGGTTGGTTACATGTTTAGTTTGACTTCTGGATGAAATCATATGCGGCTCCGATGAGAGGCAGACGAGACTATGGGGTTATGGTTATGGCAGAGCAGAAAAGCTAGCAGACAGCAAATATGTATGAGTCTTGTAAAGTCGTTGTCTCGATGAACTTGTGATATATCTGGCCGCTGAAGAAAAAGACGACAAAGACGTGCTCTTCCGTGTATATCAGTTGACAAAACATGCCGAGATTACATAAATTCGCTTCTACTCATACGTTATCGACGAAAGTCCTCGCTACCGGCGCTGTGAGAGTCTCCAAACCTTTGATGATCACAATCTCTACTTCATTCGTTCCTGGCTACACCAAAGAATCCTTACATCTAATGACACGCATGACGTGCTGCCCTCTTCTTGGGCTTGCTTGTGCCCTTGCCCCTCAGTCCGCTCTACACAAACATTGACGTCTTACGTTGCAAAAAGCATGTCCATGAACTCAAACTCCGAGCAACATTCGTAGTAGTGCGAAGAACCAGCTTTTTAACTCACCATTGTCTCATGAAGCGCAGGATATTGTGCCCAACCCGCTTAGAACTGTGGCTAATCTAGAACCGAGATTTACATGTTCGTTTTCTTGCCGATGTGAACCTGTTGATGAGCTAGGTTGGTTCATGGATGCTAGATATATATGCAGAACAAGATTTTCTCTCTCGATCAACTGTGAACCTTCGAAGAAGAGAACATTTAATGCCACGTCTTCCATCAAAAGTGAGTTCGGCGTAAGTTCAGTGTCTCATCGCTATCACTGGTACGTCGCTAGAAGTAACTCAGACTTCTCATTTGACTTTATTTTCGATCCTATTGTAGATCACGAAGTATCAAATTGACAAACAACACGCATGTACATGACGCAAAGTTGCTCCAATGACACAGGTAAACAAAACTACCTCTTATCATACTCCGCATCCACCGTCAAAGTGATCTTTTCCAACCCTAACAGAGACCATGAATCACAGGAGCCAGAATGTCGAATTTGAGTACTTACAGTACATAAATAAAGTGTTCTCATCTGTTTTTATCCGCCTTCCAATCCCCTCTATCTCGTCTCTCGAAAACCTTTCCCTACATTAATTTCCATGTCAATACATCAACAAAATACCACCATGTCTGTACCAAACACTACCTCGGTGCCAGATCCCTCCAGAACCACCCAAATCGAAGTAGTGAATAGGAGAGAAGTTCTTGAAGCTTGCTTCTACAAACGCACCAAGTACTACTTTCCCACTCACGATCCCCAAGCGCAGGAATTCTCTCGGGCAATTTACATAATGTTCTCCTCTTGCTACAAAACTGAAGTCCCAAACGCGGGTATTCTAGCACGCCTGCCTCAAGAAATTCTCGAAGACATCATCCTACAGCTAGACATGGACTCGTATCGCCGGTTTAGACAAGTCAGTCGGAGGACGCGCTACCTCTCAACTGCCGTCACCGTCTACCAACGTGTTCTGTGCCACGCCCCAGATGCCATCAATGCTTTGAGAAGAACAGATCTCAGCCGCCATGTTTCGTACGCGGATATCTACACCGCTCTGACGACAACAAAGTGTGCGTTCTGCGGGCTGTTCGGCGATTTCTTGTTCCTTCCGACTGGCAAACGCTGCTGCTTCATGTGTCTCCGCGAATCACCTGAGACAGCTCTCGTCAACGAATCAAGCATAAGGTGTAGAGTGCAATGGCAGGCTTTGTACGCCAACCACGCTGAGGATCTTACCAGCGCGATGAAAGCAATGAATTTACGCACCTTCAAGACGCATAACTGGGACAACGTTAAGAAAATGTCTAAGACCCGTGGCGTTCTAGCAAAGGACTTCCTAGCCGCCCTTATCAAGGTCGACAGCACCATGGAAGAACCTGGACAAGCCCTTCTCAAGCCCGTCTGGTTGCACTATCGCATGGCAGCAAGCATAATCTTTCCCTACCTCAATCTCCGGACGGGAAAGCTCCGGACGGGCGTGAGTTGTATAGGCTGCCACCTTAACGTCTGGAAGCAAGGCGTCCCAACGCCGATTTTCTTGTCGAACACAGACCTCTCGTTAACTTCGTGTTTTCACGCTCGCGATCGATCATACTCTGAAGATGAAGCTGCTTTGCATTTTTCTCAGTGTCCTGAATCGCAGAGGTTATTGCAGAGTGGAAGACGGAGGGAGCAATGCGTGTTTATTCAGGAGGGAGGGGCTCATTGTTATTTGGCGAATGAGTGGCGGCGAAACGAGGAGAACTTGACGCTTTAGTGAGGAGACTTGTGTATTTCACCAAGATGGATATGTTGCGTGGCAGGGTAGGGTTATCAGTATGCAAGAAATTGTATGGCTTCAACAGTGCTTGATGGCATCTCGAACGTAAATTTATGCATGATTTATTCCAAACTCGTCACAAATTTTCACCTTAAAAAGACAGCAACTCATGCGAGCTCAGCACAGCCTCATTATGTAGCTTCACAACTGGATCCCCTCGCTCTCGCTTAGACCTGAGGCTGACGCACTAGTCTCATTCTGTCAAGCCATTCGACATCATTCAACCGCGCGATTATCGGAGTCTCCTATTGGTCCAGTATCTGGGTTAAATCAGATCCTAGGGCTGAGCACGATGCCGTTATAACCGATGACGAAGTGGCATTTAAGCCGTGTCTACCAGCTATTTAAGATCTCACAGTCGCTGATTTATTTATCGTATTCAACCTCTCTCATCTCACTTGTGTACCTCTACAAAACTCAACTTTTAATCTAGAACCTCCTCTCATCATGTCTTCAAGTAAAGAAGCAGAGCATCTCGCCAACTCCTCCCAACCATCAGATCCCTCACCAGCCTACGAAGCAGAAGCAGGCCCATCATCAGCAAACGAACCATCCTCCGATAAGGTCCCAACCGCCGAAGACCCCTTCAACTTCCCCTCCGCATCTCCCCTCCCATCTTACTCCGAAGCTTCATCCGCCCAAGAACCCCCCATCGCCATCCCCCAAGAGAACCCCACCCAAACATCCCCCTTCCTAAAAGCTTACGCACCCGCTCTTCTCGGCCACGGCATCACAAAAGAAGCATGGGGTTCATTCCTCGATACCATCTCCGCTTTCATGACAGCCAAGGTTGGAGAGCGCGCTATTAATCACGCTGGGGACGTCGCAAAGAATATTGGCCAACAACCTGTTAATTACGTCAAAAACGTTCAGAACCATGCTAAGAGCGTTGGAAAGAACATCGCCGCCAACACCAAGCGCGGAAACATCCTCGGTGCAGCAGCTGGAGTCGTCGGAGGCGCTATATCAATTCCTCTAGGCGCTGTTTTCGGTGCCGTAGGAACAGTCGTTGGTCTTCCGGGACGAACAATCGCAGCAGCTACGCGAAAGCCAAAAACACCTGCTGAACGCGCGGTCGCGTATGTCGTTGTCGCGAACCACGATTGGCTGAACAAGCGAGGTCTACACGCGAGCCTGGTCAATACCGAACAATTGTCAGAAGTCGTCGGTGTTTCTGTAAAGGCGCTACTCGAAGCTTCTGCACAAGGCGACAAGAGCACTGGACCGCTGGGCCCTTTAAGTGCGCTGAGTGATCATATTGCTCATCTGGAGGTCAATGGGCCTGGGGTTGTTGATATTGGGGCTGAGACTTGGTGGTTGGTTCTGGTGAGGATAGAAGCTATTGCTTAGCGATTTTCAATTAGCGCTGAAGACAAAATTCTTTTTTCCGATAATTTTGGGATTAAAATACAGCCATTTTATGTTTTATCGTGAAATGCCGCTTTAGTCAATAACGTTGAGTCACGATTCATCTACCCCGCATACGTGCAATTATCAGTACACCTCGTGCACCAATTCCCGTCAGCCGATTTCGCTCACAAGACTCATATCCCAGCCAAACAAACACGCGACTACTCTCACAGCCCATATAAACACTCTCATTACAAACGCTCATTCCTTAACTACTACCTCAAAATATCATCATACCTAGCGTCATCTCACCGCCATGGCTCCAAGCCCCCAGGCCATCTCAGGCTACTTATCCAGCCTCTTCAGCCTCGCCGGCAAAGTCGCCGTCGTAACTGGCGGTTCATCAGGCATAGGCCGCGAGATGGCGATTGCTCTGGGTCGCGCAGGCTGTCGAATCGTTCTTGTTGCGCGACGGCCGAAACCTCTTCAAGATACTATTGATCACCTTGCGGATCTTCACGTCACAGCTGAAGCTATCGTCGCTGACCTCTCAGACCAAGCTTCTGTGCGCGATGCGATTCATGCGATTAAAACGAATGCTGGGACACCGGATATTCTTGTTAATGCGGCGGGGGTTAATTATAGACCTCATATGAATGATCTCTCGCAGGGAGCGTGGGACGAGACTATCGCTGTGAATCTCACTGCGCCTTTCACACTCGGTCAAGCGTTTGGACCGAAAATGGCTGAGAATGGATGGGGACGTATCATCAACATCATCAGTCAACAATCCTTCCGAGCATTTGGAAACAGTGGTGCATATGGCGCTTCAAAAGCAGGTCTTTTGGGTCTGACACGTTCACAAGCTGAGGCATGGTCAAAGCATGGTGTTTTGTGTAATGCTATTGCGCCGGGTCTTGTTGATACGCCTTTGGCCAGAGCTACATTTCTTGATCCGGGAAAGGCTGACGCTCATGCTGCGAGGACCATGATTGGGAGGAATGGGCTGCCCAAGGACTTTGCAGGTGTTGTGGTTTGGTTAGCGAGCGATGCTAGTGCTGCTGTGACGGGTCAGACTATCTTTGTTGATGGAGGTTATTCGTCTACATAAAGACAGAATGGGGCACTCGGCTTGAGGTATGATACCACGGACAAGAGAAGACTGGCAAATTGTACAGACTGCGATAGATATAGAGGCTTTCACTACATACTACACTTAACTCACCCGTTCATCCTCTACGCTTCGTCCACCAAAGCATGCCGATGCCCTTTGATCTGCCTCTTATGTAGAGCCCTAATTGTAAATGCAATCCCAATCAACCCAACCGCCATCCCAACCATAGTAGGATATCCCTTGGGATAACTCGGCGCCTCAACCTGCTGCCATATAATCAACGGCAACCACGCCTGAAACACATATGCCATCTGATTCATCGCCCCAGTAACCAGCGCCCTTTCCTCATTATCATCACTACAAATCTCATGCGCCCACGCAAACGTAAGGCCACTAATCCCGCCGCCAAAACCACACAGCATGAAGCATACCCACGTAAACGGCGTAGGAACTTTCCAGACTGTGAGGCCCACGTAGGCGATTATCTTGACCAAGCCGGAGAATACAATAGCGGGCCAGCGTGCACCGTGGAAGAGACTGTCTGATGTCCAGGCGTAGATGAGCGTTGTTATGACGCTGATTACTTCGACGATGGTGGGGTAGAGGTTTACGTCGCGGATAGAGTAGCCTTCTGATTTGAGCCAGAGGGGGAACGCGGGCTGTGAGTTTCCGCCGTTGCCGTTGTTGAAGAGGATGTAGAGAAGGACGAGGGTGTAGATATGCCAGCTTGTGAAGATCTTTTTAAACTTGGCCTTCGTGTACGGTGATCTTTGGGCGCGACCTTCGAGTTCCATACGCTTCTTTGCAAGGGCGATGTCTTCGGGGGTGAAGTACCAAGCTCTGGTAATCTCTGGCAAGTCTGGTAAGAAGAAGAAGCCTGATATGGCAATGGGGAGAGACACGACTGTGTTGGTGATGAACAGCCACTGCCAGCCGTGATACCCATGTACGCCATCGAGATTATGTGAGCCGGCCATGAGATAGCCTGATACCATAGACCCAACGTTTCCCATGGCGTGGAAGAGACATGATCGTTTGGCAAGTTCGTCTTTGCGATACCATGAGCCGACAATGTATTGCATTCCAGGGTAGAACGTACTCTCAGCGAGACCGATGAAGAAGCGAAAAACGTAGAGTTGAGTGGCGTTTGTGCATTTTGTAAGAAGGATGGTCAGGACGGACCAAGTTACTTCGCAGGCGGGGATCCAGATACTCGGTCGGATGCGCGTCAATAACATGTTACTGCCTTGTCAGTACGTCTTGGGTTGGAAAAGGGAAGAGGAGGACTACCTTGGGATCTCGCCGATGACATATCCAATTGTCCAGCATGTTTGCATATAGTTCAACTCATTGCCGAACAAGTTCATGTCTTCTTTCATACCAGAGACAAAGGCATTGTTGATGTTCACCTTGCCGTCATTAGTCAACCATTCTCCTTCCTAGCGACGGGGTGTCCTTACCTGGTCTAGATACTTGATGAAATATCCCAGCGACGCCAAAGTCATAAGAGCAGCATCAAGCTTGAACAGGAACTTGCGCTCCTCGGGTGATTTGTCAAAGGTATCCCATATGTACGACTTCCAACTCCTCTTGGGAGTTTCTCGTAGGACAGCTACAACCGGTGCATCTGAGTCCGAGGCTGGAGTAAGCTCTGGCGTACCTTGGACCTTTTCGGTCGAAAGCTGTTTGTTACCGTCTACCATGGCGATTGCGTACTTGGGAACGGGGTAGGGTTGATGATCGTGGCTGGTCGGGGAGAAAACCTTCTTTTAAGCTTATTTTCATAGATGGCACTACGACCTTGATCCCCGATCGCTTAATCTCCCCCGCTTCATTGCCTTTTACTGTTTTGGGTAATGTCGTCGCGGTGTAACCGATGTAGGATCCGTCTGGGGAGCGTTATGCATGAACAGTCTGCGGTACCCCATCCAATGAAAGAGTTAGCAATGCACTGCTCATTCTGCACGTCAATTGCGTCAATACAGTATCACCCATATCTGGCGTTGTTATTTCCGAAATTACTCAGATCTGCACTGATAAGACCAAGAGCAGGAGTCATGCATCCGCGATTGTAACGTCGGGGTAAGTTGATGATCCGCTAGTCGCGCTGACGTGACCGAGACCTGGTATGTGGTGATCACGCAGTACGAAATCTCACTTCCGGACAACAGAACAAGATCCGATATAGAGATTTAACCTTGTTATCTCTACCACGACCCCTGTAACGACGTTGATACTTTGATTAATATGGTTATCGTATTGTTCTTTGTCTTACAATGGGTTGATTCAGCAAAAACGTAACTCTGGATACGAAGCTTACCTAGCCGGCCCAGAAAAAAGCCCATGTCGTTGTCAGCAACATTAGTACGAGCAGTTCTATCACTAAACTGCTGAGAAATATTGAACTTGGCAACGTATGTCATCGGTGGAAGTGGAAATGGTACAGGTTAGGCAGCTTTGTGCTGTCCAAAACAAAGCGTCAGATTGTCTTGATCAACGTCGACAGTGCGTTCGAAAAGCAGTGAGCTCTTGTTATAAGGTAAAGCGAAAACACATATGTAAGTTTATGTAACTATTGGAGTTCGCGTTGACGGAAGCTGGATTATCACACTTCGGATGAGTATCGACACAAGGACCCCAGTGACACGATTTCTCGTAACAAGCAGGATACGTCAAGGTACCTCTAACTCATGTATATAGAGAAATAAACTTATAACTATTGCAGATAGTCTGGAAGCTTATACTAAAAGACTGTAAGACGCTGATGACCGCTGTAGTCCAGTAAGGAAGTGGTGTAGATATAATACACCTTTCAGATGCGTAGAATCCAGGCCCATGGTCTGTCCGACTCAAAGCATCCCAGCCTACAACGCAAAAGATACTCAAAGAACCACCCAGCTGCCGTAATAAACCATAAACAGACAGATGCAACCTTGACAAGCTTTAACCGCTACATCAAAACGATAGCTGTATCTCGGTCAAGACTCTGCGAGTCCGACAGTCAGCTTCAAAACATTCCAGTGAAGGAGATCTCGTGTCGCAATCGCATCCTCGAGGCTATCATGGCCCCTCCCTTTCTGGATGACTCTGCCCAAGCGCTCCTCAGCCAACTACTTCAACGAAAGGCCAGTCGTGGTCTCACGAGTGTCTCCCTCGACAATAAGCGTGTCGATAAGTCGAGGGTGAATCCAGCGCAAAGAAGTCAGGTCTGACTTGACTCCATGTCCAATGACGATAGTTTCCGGACCAACGAACTTCCAGATTAACGACCGGGAGTTCTTCCAACCGAACAAACACTCGCGTTTGTTACGTGCTTCCTTCATCATCTTCCATGTTACGCCTGACCACTTGGTGTTCAAGTGCTGCATCGGAACATCAGGCCAGACGAGCTTGTCGATCAGAACATCGCTGGAGAAATAGTCGATGAGAGTCAGACGGATCAACTCGGTGTCACTAGATGCGGCAGTTCCCATTTCGCAGTCGATCACGACAGCTTTACGAGTATTCTTTGTCGTGATGGGTGGCGTTGCAGAGTACTGCCAGCGAGTGGAGATTTCCTTGAGGGTATGTCGTTCAGGCTTGTGTTCGTCCTCTTGCTTACAAGGAGGTCCCATCACATGCTGATCACAGCAGGTCCATTTCTATCCTGATTTTCAGCAAACGATGTTTCGTCTTGGAAAGATAAAGGATATTACATTGTTGACGACCTTTCCGTCGTGGAATTTACAGCGCAATTCTGGCGCACGTGGTTCCTCCACTTTCAGTTGTTCTATTCCCAGTGAGACAACATCATCCATGACCTTACTCTGCAAGGAGCCTGGGTTGATCGAAGGCACGGAATTCTTCTTAGGAAGAACCTTTTGTCGAGCTTTTCGTTCTTTTTTAACAAGTACTAGACGCCTTAGATATCGTCTATGGGATAGGATAGGACGGAAGGAATCATACAAATATTGCATCTTGCACAACGTCGCTTTTTCTCGAGGTCAGCATCTGATAGGCGAGCTGTAGTAAAACTCTTGGCAGCTAAACATTCAGGTGAATGAACGAGTCCAGAAAGGGCGTCAAGATAAGATGGCTGGTCCAACATTAATGGGCTCAAAGGCACGATGGCGCTTTCCATGACGGGGTGACGAGGCTCGTAGTTCAAAGGAGCCATAGTCTCAACAAAAAGGCAAAGGACAAGAATTAATACAAGATGAGAGGATAGAAGAGATATCGCGATATATGTTGCTGTGAGTGCTGAAGGGAAGTGGTGAGAAAATCGCTGCGGGGCTAAGATTTTGGTTTGACCATCAGGACGGCAGTCAGCTGCCTTGTTCCCGCTGCGGGGCAGTGGTTCGGTGAAGATTAAGGCCAGTGCCACTGAAAATTCCAGCCCTGGATGGTCAGACGTCGCAATGAGACAGGGTACTATGCGATGAAACAGAAGAAAAGGTTAATTATAAATTAATAAAATCAGTAAAATTAGGAAACAGCCGAGAGGTCAGACAGCTTCTGGCGCGGGGTAAGGCCAATTGATGATATCTACATGGGTCAATAAATGTAGTTAAGCCTCAGTCTTAGCGACCTTCAGGCTGTCCATTCTGCAAGCCTTTTCGGTAGAATTCCATATCGGGGAAGGATAATCTTGTGCTCTAATGACCTGACAGCGATGCGAAACATATGCTCAAGGCAGGCAGGTCATCTATCAGCTGACCAGGTTGGGTGTAAGAAATCCCTCTTCACTTCGGACTGCAGTTTCGGAACTAAGATCTCATGACACAATTTATACAAGGTGAATAAATGTTGCAAAAATTCTATGATAAGACTGAGTGATTGAGCGGAGTGACTACATAAGACGAAAGTGTACGGGTTCATGGCCTTCGCCAGAACTAATGCTTCATGCGCTCACAACGACCCTTCAATACCTCAACCAAAGCAATTCCATCCTTCGTAGCCTCATCTGAATCTTCTTTGGGCAAGCCAAGTAACTCATTCTGCGCTTTCGCAGACAGGTCACTCGGATCCTCCGGGAAGAACGCCCTGGTGTAGAGCAACTTACTGAAGCCAGACATATCCCCTCGCTTGACTTGCGCCATACCCTCTTCGTACCTCTTCTTGCTTGACTGGTGAGTAACAGTCCAGTCAACGTCAGAAGTACCTGCGACACGCTTAACACTCTCAAAGAGATATCGCTAACTAACGACAAACCTGTTCAAGTAAACAGCCCGGTTCAAGAAACTTGAAATGGTGAGATCGTTGTCGCTCTCGTCATCGGGAAGTTTCTTCAAGCCCAGAACCCTCGCAACAGCCCTTCCAACTTGCGCAAGCGTAGAAGTCGAGTTCTTCACATTGCCATCGTCATAAAGCGTCAGTATCTTATTGTCAAGGTCAAACCCAAAGCGACTCTCACCACCGGCGAGACTATAGTCGAACCAAAAGCCGCAGCAAACACTAATCCACTTCATACCAAGTCTCTTGATCTCATCCCTGTTGGCTTTGGCTATCGGTCCGAGGAGAGTATCTTCCCCAAGCTTGACCTACTCAATGTCCCCAGCGTAGCCATTCGGCATAATATACGGAACACCGGCTTTAGCGGCTTCTTTGGCGAGTTTACCATGCGTGTCCTTGGGAGCGTTGGGAGCCATGGTTATGATGAGGAATTGCTTGTTCTCCAGGGCCGCGATGAGTGTCGATTCGTCGTTGTAGTCGATTGGAGCGAAGGATAATGCCGTCGGGAAGGTTGTTAGTGCTTCCCTGGCGAGTCAGAGCGGTTATAGTATGTTTGCCAGTTTGGAGGAGTGCGTTCACGATTTGAGAGCCGATTGTACCGCTGGCCTGACCTAAGTCTGGCCGTCTCTTATATATTGAGTATCAACCCGCTGGTTTAAGCAGCACATTCCATCATAAGCCATTTCGGTATTCTCGTCTATCATGACTTCCAAACTGAATCTCAATGTCCGTTGTGTTCTCGTGTTATTTCTGCGACATATCCAAATATGCCCGGTCTATTGATCGGAGTCAATTAGGAAGGGAATGGCAAGATCCTTCCTTATTCACCCACCAATTTTGCTGGCGAATACGATTATTTTGAAGTAAAATCATGTGCTGACCCAGCACTACACCAACCTTTACATCGCCAGCTTTACTGGATGACTGAAGCTGGGATTCGGAATTCTTAGCTGTACTCTAACGGCGATTTGACTGGCCATTGACAACCTATAGTTGTCGGCAAAAGCAATATCGGTGATCAGTTGACAATTTTGATAACTTGAAGTTAGGAAATGCTTCGCTACTTGAAGACGTTCGACTTGTAGCTGAGTATAAGTTTCTGCAGAAAACATTTACCATAATTAAGAGAAATAATTTCATTGCTCTCTATGAATATATTAGTTAATCTATCTAGGGTTCTTTAATTAACTTTAAAAAATCCCAATTAATAGGAAAAATCTTATCTATCTATCAAATTAGCCCAAGATTCCTATACTATTATATTAGGGGGAAAAAAAAGAAAGGAAAAGAAAAAGATATAAAGAAAAAGATATAAAGAAAAAGATTATTTGATGTCGGTGGCGCGTCGAGAATACTTTTGTCTTTCTCTTTTTTGCTGGTAATATTTTTTAGGTTGCGCTCGTCAAGCTGAACGTGGATGGAGGAAAGTAGAAAAATACGGGGAAAGGTGCGGGGAAATGACCAAAAGGAAATTTCGCGCGCCTCAGGCGCTGTTGGCCAACCTTGACACACGATAAACTTTCTGGTGGGCGAGCCTTTGCTCAATTAATACTGGATTTATCCGTACAAGCTGCGGGTAATACTTATATTTGCCCCCACGAAGTTAAGAACCGGTATGAAAAAGGCACGCAGGGCGCTTGGACATGGCGTCTATTCTGCACTGTCTTGTATTTTTTCTTTTTTCCTTTTTTTTAGTACATGGATGACAATGACCTGGTGTCGCCAACGACCACTGTAGAAGGAACAACTTTACCGAACTCTTAAACTCAAAGATTTAGGAGTAGTGCCAAATCTGGTAAGTTTAGGATAAGTCTAGTGGATTGGAATATTTACAAAAGCGGAGGGGAGGAGAAGGCCGTTCACATTTGCCGTATATTTCTGAAACTGATAATCATATGGAGCTTTATAGCGGCGCTATCGTCTTCCGCTTTACGGAACAAGCACAAGGTATTTAATGGAGGGACTGACAACTGCTTCAAATCTTTACAAAATACAGGTCAAGCTACCAAAGGCAATGCCATTCCTTAAATAATAACAAGGGACACAAGTCGCGCGATGAGATTCAGCGCTCATGTCGCTCTTTCTATATAACAAATTTACCCTTTATCTTTCAGGGTATCCTACAGGGCACTTATACTTTACAGACAGGTTATATACCTTTTGACGTGAATGAAAATGAACGGGACAACCTACAACTCTTCCTCCTTTGAGCGTGTCGATTGAACCGCTAAGTCGACTGCAGATTGGTTACGACATGCCCGTCATCAGTCTGAAACTCGAAAATGTCATCCAACCTGTCATAGTACTGCTCCGGTGGCATTTCTTCGGCGAGCTCAAGTGAGTCATCTCGTAGTCGTAGACGCCATCGCCTGATCCAGTTGCAGCCATGGAGATGCTCGGTCTGGTTTGCCAAGTCCTGCGCATCTAGCGCGACGCCGGTGTTGAAATCGGCAGACAAGAACCCAGAACTCTGGTTCACTAGCTCATCAATAGCTTCCATGTCTTCACCTTGCATGATCATCATGGAAATGTCGCTACTGCTGAATTCGTCATGACGGAACGTGCCGCGCGCAAGCCTCAGGTTGTATGATCGACACCATGCGACATCTCGATGGACTATTCGCTGGAGGAGGTCCGTACACAAGTCCTGATGTGAACCTGCCTCGAGATGAAGCATAAAAGACTTGGCAGGGATTCCTACATCTTTCATGACGAGCGCGTCCTTAATCCAGGAGCCAATGTCGTGAGAAAGGGAAAATATGGGTGCCGTTCTTATCCTCTCACCACGCTGCAAAGATTCTACCAGAGAGTCAAGCGGTACCGAGACTCCGTTAATAGTGTCCAGCAAGCTGACACGACGGACAATCTGTAGCGAGGGGTTCTCTTTGACGAAAGGAGCGAGACCACGCGCGTGGGTCTGCGGATCGTTCACTGAATCAAAGTCTTCGTGCAATACAAGATACTTTAAACTGATACGCTGACTGGGAATGCGCTTTAGGAACCGGATGGCACTAGCGGTAGCTGAGAATCGAATCTTTTCTCGACAACGAAGACCAGAGGGAACTTGTATGTCGTCTTCATCGTCTTCAGGGTATTCCCCCAAATCTTCTACAGCCGGGAGAGGGATTGAGAAATGCCACCTGGCCGGAAACTCCTGGAGAAGGGGCGGGGAATACCACATGTCCGGAAACTCCCATATCCCATCAAGATCTAAGAGCCTGATAGCATTCTTCACCTCCCCCTCGGATGGAATAGCCCAGTTATCGAAGCGAAGATGTAAGAAGTCTTGAACTATGTCTGACCCAGTCCATTGCGGAAAGATCCCACGGAGGTGAGTCGAGAACTGGACTGGCTTTTTGTCTGCAATCAGCCATAAGCAATAAGACAGAGCATCCTGAACCTCCGATTCACTGCCGATCCAGGTCTTGGATGGATGGCTGCTGCTGGATCGGTCCCGATGAATCTTTGAGAACCCTTGATAACGGAAACCTGGCACCTGGTAAATCGAATTGACACTAGCAAGCATGTCTCGAAGCCCAACACAGCAGCGACGGCCCTTCAATTGCTCGACACGTGTTGGCCTATCGCCAGATGCTGATTCGGCGGCCATTACTAGGTGGATAGTATTGTTATCGTTCAAATATCGAAGTCGATGGTCTCTCGATACGGCCTCGAGCTGGTTCGCAACATGGGGATATTTCAGAGCCAACTGATCATACATCTCGGGAGTCATGAACTCCGCCAAATGAAGCACCAAGTCGGCCTGCAAGTGGCGATAGTAAGTAGTGACAACATTAAAGCAGCCAGCTAGACTACGCCAGTCCTCACGATACAGTGTCGAGAAGGTAACCGTGTTGATGGACAAGGGGAGATGCTTCGTCTCGTCGGCGATAGTACGGCACGTCAACATGAGGGCCAAGTCAATCGGCTGATATTCACTCGTCTTGAGCTTATCCGACTTCACATCATAAACGTATCCGCCTTCAAGGTGGAAGTAGGCGCGATAGATGTCAAGTCGTAGCTCCGACGGGAGACTCAGGAAGCAGCGTTTGGTCGACATGGTCCCAGCCTAAAGTGAAAGGGTTGAGTTGAGTTCTTGGGTTTTGTAAAAGGTAAAGAGTCAGGAACACCAAGTGGAGTGAGACGCGGGGGTTTTGTAATGCATTGCCGGAGTTTAGAGTTCTTGTAGCGGACCGAAGTCCACGTCACCGCCGAAGCTTAAGAGATTGAAGCTATTGGCGATCAAGGCTGAGGTCCATTCGCTATTCCTTTTCATCTACACCAATCCCGAATAGCCGCCAATTCAAAAGCGCATCTACACCAAACTTTGATTCATGCAGCAACCAATACAACGAAGGTCCCAATATCATGATTCAACCACCTTAAACTGCATATTTCACCACCACGCTTCTTGATCATCGTGAAAACTTGTATCGGGAAAAAGATGTCGCGTTGTCATTCATCACATTTGTTCGCAGCCTGGATCTTAACCTTATAGCCCACAGTCATCCCCGAGCAATACCGCCCATCTCGGGTGAGCCAATGTGTGTGTAGTACATACAGTTCCGCTGTTGGCTTCGGTCGAATTGTGATTAGACTTCAAGTAAAATTTATATGCTTGATTATCTTGACTACTCAGTGACGGCATCGACTGCCTGCCTTGGCTCTTTAGCTACGTCGTGAATGGTTACTTACGAGGTTAAACTTTAGGCAGCTGAAGCCATTGATTAGAACACAAGGCTGCGGTCCATAGTACAATTTCTTACCCAGAAGGGCCTCACGGTAGCCAATAAATCCTGTTGCAAGCCCTTGGTGACCTTGGAGT
Organism: Fusarium sp. NRRL 52700; assembly: GCA_013396095.1. Taxonomy (NCBI): domain Eukaryota; kingdom Fungi; phylum Ascomycota; class Sordariomycetes; order Hypocreales; family Nectriaceae; genus Fusarium; species Fusarium sp. NRRL 52700. Next base: position 9,726 of record JAAQRM010000217.1, on the reverse strand, counting down.
GCCTCGCTATGAGACCCTCGTTTTCATTACTGCGCCCAGTGGCGCTTAAATGACGGTATGTCTCGGAGATTGTGATCCTTTCGTTCTGCAAAGTTGCCCGCCTGCTGACATCCTCCGGGCGGTTCGTTTGAAGCAAGGCTTCTTCAACGATCCCATCTTTTCTTGGATCTACTTTCGGTATGCCCCAACAGTGGCCTTGGTTGATCTGTGGTGGGAGGACATTGTTAATCAATGTATAGATTGGTAGACAGTTGGACGCGTCCCAGCAGAGGGCTTTGCCGACTCGACAGCTCGAAAACCGTGTTCAGATATCACGTCTGGATACCCCGATATCGACGCCATATACCATGTATCCCGGGTTAGAAGTGCTGGTGCCACCTTCTGAGAGAAATTTCATGCTGCTCCATATCCACCACCAAGAACGGCCTCGACTTTTGCCCACCTTCGGCAACAGTTCTGAGGTTACTCATCCCAATTCATCTAGTGAGAATTGAAGTCGCCGAGCAAAGACTGAAGGCCAGAAGCACACGGCGAATCACGGGACCGACATTCAGTCGAGTAGTGGTGGCGTTGTGAATATTGTGGACATATATCTCACGTGAAGCAGTTCTCAAGTAGAGTGCCACGGCGAAGCCCTTGTTGTCGCCTTCGTGGAATTCGACACGCTAGACATGTAGTGGAATGGACTTGTGAACACAAGAGAAGACTCTGGACAAAGTAAATGCTCTGTGGGGTGGTTTCTCATCTTCATTGACTTCTTTGTGCAGTATTTTGACTAATCGCTTCGTCTTCTTCTTGGCCATCCTATGCATCAGCCTCTTGTTGCTGGGGTTATAACTTTGGACAAGGGGTCGGTCTGAATCAATTACCGCATGATAGTTGAAACTGCTCGCCCAGGCGACTTCTTTGGTTGGATCGCCGAGACCCAAGATATGGGCACAGGGCCCATTGAGTCCGCTGGGTTCAGCATTCGTCATCCTGTAATATTTTGACTTCGACTGTATCATGTTTCCTTGCACAATGCGCAATTGACCATCCTAGTCGACCGGCTTTTGGTCAGGCCCTCCTGATCCTCTGATCCTCTGGGCTTTCCCAGACTCTTAGTCTTGTTCCTTCTCTTGCTTCTCCCGCCATCTCAGCCTTGTCGATGATAAGCCATAGTAAAAGATCAAATGAGGGACAGAAATCGAAGCAAAGGGTACAGTAGGCGGCTGCCCTTTGCAATGGCTCGGGTGGGGGGCAGCCTTCTAGCAGGAATTGAGGTAAAGGTGAAAGCAAAGAAAAGAATTGAGAGTACGTTTTCTTCGAAGCGATAGATACAACAATGGGATCTTCAAAGGGACTACAATCCTACTGTGGCCAAATCGCGAAGCTTAGAGTAAGATGATACGCAGCTGGTAAACAGTCAGCACAAGATAGTCTGTACGTTAATAGCTACTGCTAACAGAAGGTTACTTGAAGGTCGGTCTGAATCCGGAAAACGTCCTGTCTATATAGTTGCCTCTTTAGGAATCTTATTATTGGCACAGAGAGAATCCCAAACTTAGGTATACTAAGTGCCATAAAGGAGTCCTAAACTTCGCCTAACCTACCTATATCTTTTAATAACTTAGTATTAAGGGCTAAGACTTCAATATATCACTGAGATGACCATTAGAGGGATCTACGAATCTCGGCTTTCCATGTTTGGACGCATGTGTATCGTATCTCCCCGTCTAGCTCGCACCTGTTCGGGGTCCTGAAAAATCCTACATTGACCTCGGATACTACTCTTACGGAACCATCCCCGATTATGTATCCTCGAAACGATCCATGATCACTAACCATCAGCTGAAACTATGGGCCTACCAACTTGTGGTGAGCGTAGCCTATATACACAGGCAACACTGAACAGCTACTAATACACTAGGTCTCTATCTATTACAACTGCAGTTAGTCGTCTTCTCCAGGAGCCCAGGCTAAATACCTCCAACTCGGTTCGAAGTTTAGTTCAAACTCAACTTTCTTCAATCTTGACTTCATCACATATCCCACGGCGCCTTCTTCATCTTGTCTCCACTTGGCCCGTCCCCATTCTGAATCAGACTCATTCTCTCGCCGAAACCTGCATTGCCCAAAATCTATCATAAAAACCTGGTATGTGTCATCTTTGGGAACAACCATAAAGTTATCCGGTCGAACGTCGGCATTCAAAATGCCGTGGTCGCCGAGGACATGAACTATTCGAATAGCCTGGTCGACGATCGCTTGCCATGATGCCTGTGGCGCATTATCCACCATGGTAGATAGCGAGAAGCCGGGGAGATATTGGAGGAGAATTCCCTGTTGCTTATAAAGTTCTTGTTGCTGTATAGTGAGGGCCACGTTGGATGAGGGCACATCAAGTATGACAGATGCCAAGAAGCGAGGTATGATTTTTCCTTGGTATTCTTTAAGACGAGCGTACGTTGCGATTTCTGAGGTGAAGCATTTTCGGAGCTCGGCAGCCAGATAGACTTCGTTTTCAGCTGCGTCCCAGTCATCCTCGGTATCTCTTTGGAAATTTGGTACGTTCTGAAGTTTTCGGAGGAATTCCTCTGCCTTCCCGGATGTAAGAGCTGTCAGGAATTCTTGTTCGATATCCAGAGACCAGGTATCAATACCGTTGTCTTGGCGAATCTGCTCCGCGAATCTCCTGTCAAACATCTTTAAGAACGCTTCGCTTGGATTGCGTTGAGTCTCGCAGGTAGTTTCTGAGTCTGCAGTGTCCTTCAATTCGACTATCATGCCGCATGATAATGTCCATGGTCGCTTTTGTTGTTTTATTTTCACATGTAGCTCTGTCTGCTCTTGGTTTGAAGTGCTGATTTTCAGGTGCATGATCTTTCCGACAGGATAGTCAAGGTCGTCAGTAATGTTTTCATCTGTTGAGGCTGCCATTGTTGTTTTACGCAGGCTGTGTGGAGACCTAGTGTTGATAGTTGTGTGGGAGTGAAAGAGTAAGGTTGTGAGGAAGTGATCAGTGTCAGTGGAGCAATCATGGACCCACAGTGAGTCAGCACAGCTACTCTCGGACTAGCCAACAATGACAGCTCTAGGGTGGGTGAGCCGAGACACTTTCAACCTCATGTAAGTGATTGAATTGAATCAATACAGCTCAGATCATCTACGGGGTGGGTCATAGAACTCCAATGTCTCAGTCACCTGCAAAGCTCTCAATTTCTTAACCCTTTTGACATCAACCATTCCTTGCTGCGCATAATGCCAAGCACGCTAACGAAATCAGGCTGCCAATCATTTTTCCAGTTTCAATCCAAACTCATGTGCACTCTCAAGAATTCAGGTTAGGCGCACCAGATTCTGCACTTTATATACAGCATGTCGCAATAACACCGAGCTACGATTGGTTATGACACATCATGGGGTGTTCTCTTGTCGTCATCATATAAGACATGCATTCAATAGTCGCGCCTTGAACTTTTGTCACAATAGCCGGGCGACATCATGATATCAAATGGCTAGCATGCATGCATATAATGTTCAATCTTGAGGTATTAATACAGGACATTTTGCCGTAAGTTCAGGATTTTCATCTTGTTATTTAAACAGTTGTAAAAGCCCTCGGCGCTCTGAGTAAGAATACTATTCACTCATTTCACTTCCAAAAATCAAGATACAGCCGCTCCTACACGACACCATGGTGAGTTCAATGACTTCCACTACTGCCATCTTGCCATTCGCATCGCCAGACATTATATGAAATACTGAATATGAAACTCAACAACAAACCTCCAGGGAAAGAAGCAGAAGGTCTCAGATTATGTCAATAATCTTGACGCTGCCAGCATGACCGGCACATGGTCACCGGGTGGCACTTGGCATCGTATACACGGCGATTGCAAATCAACAACCGGAGGCAAATGGCACATGGAAACAATGAAAACGAGTTCTAAGCCTCCTAAGTACAAGGTCAAACTCATTGAAAATGATTCGACAATCTGGTCGCGGGAGTATGATTCTGAGCCCTCATTTGAGACTATTGTCACTGATGTGCAGGCGGCGAAGGGTTGAGAGGGGATTCAGCTGTTGTCATGTATCTTTGCTATGTAATAAAAGGTCGCGTTAACATATTAGATTCCAAGTTATTAACAACAGGGTTAAAAGCATGTGACAGTTAGTTTCCAACTATAAATAAACTAAGCCATACTAGGTTTATTATTAGCTATTATTAGTAGATTATATAGGGCATAATACTAAGCTTATTAAAGTATTATATCTCTTAATAGTAGATTTAATATATATTAAGCTTAATTAATATAAAGAAGTTTTATTAATAGCTAGTAAATTAGAATCTATAAAAGTATAAATAAATATATTCTATATACTAGAGGTTATTATATAAAAATAATATAATATAAGGTTATTATTAGTTCTAGAATAATATAGTCTTAAAGTATTATTAGTCTTATACTTATTAGTCTTATCTTAGTTAGTTATTAAGGTAAAGATTTTTATAAGGTATATATAATATAACTATTAGAATTATAATATAATCTCTTCTCTTTAGTAGTCTTACCTTTAAGGCCTATTATCTTAACTAATATTAGTTTTCTTTTAATAAGGTTTAACTTAAACCTTTTATTATTACATCTTATAATATCTAACTATATATCTAAATAGTTATCTTATAAGGATTATAAAATCTAAATACTTATACTTTTTATTAAGTTTACTAATAAAGAAGCTAATATACCTTATACTTATTATTTTTAGTTAGGTAAGAAGTACCTAATATCTACTAATTCTACTTATTATAATAAGTATATTTAAGCTAAGAAATCTTATAATAATACTTATATTATATCTTCTTATAAGTTATTATATATTATTTATTTAGTTTTTCTTATTAATCTTAATAGTTATAAATTTAATAAAATAAAAAAAGAAATTAAAAAATAATAAAAATAAAATAAGTAAAGATCTTCTTAAGCTTTATAAGGAAATAGTAATATTATAATCTTATTTAGCTTTAGCTATTAGTTATTTATTAAGGATTTATAAAATTCATAATTATATAAAGAAAAAGCATTCTAAGGTTATTTATTATAGTCTTTAGGAAGTAAATTAATAGGATATAATCTTATCTAGTCTAGATATATATAAAGATATATTACTTTAAGATTTTTAGGTAGATTATATTCCTAATAATATTAATTAGTCTGCCTTAGGATTAGGTAATAATTTCCTTAATACTTCTTCTTTATTTAATATTAGTAAAAGTTCTTTAGGAATTACTAGGTATTAATAAAATATTTTAAGAGTTTTTATATATTTTTATTTTCTAGATAGTTTTTTTATTTTATAAGATAACATAGTTAATAAGCATACGGGTTATCTAAGTATATAGGTCACTTTCTATAGCCTTTTAAACCTATAGCTTGAAAGCTCTTAAGTTATAGTTTAAAAATACTAGCTTTTACTTACTAAATTCCTTCCTAAATAACTTAAAAACTACCTAATAAGTTCTTATATTATACCTATTCTTATTATATATACTATAATATTAAATACCTAGTCTAAGTAACCTTTCTTAATTACTATTTTTTTAATAATTTAGTTATTATTTATATATTAATATCTATCTAATTAATTACTTATAATATATTCTATATAGTTATTATCTTTCCTTTCTATAGTCTAGTTCTCTTTACCTTCTAGTATTAGCTTAGTATCTTATTTATATCTTAAAGATTTTAAACCTTAGCTCTTAATAGTATATTCTTATATATTATAATATGGTTAATAAGCGAGTGACCTAGATAAGCAAGTGACCTAAAAATCCCTTATCTTATAATATTTTTATTTAATTAGATATTTCTTAACTACTAAATATACTATAATAATTAAATAAAACTAGAATCTTTCTTACCTTTTAGGCCTTTTAAAATAACCTAAAATTAAGTATATAATAAGTAATAATTAGATATAAGGTTTATTACTATACCTTATAATACTATTAAAATAGTATTTAATTATAATATAATTCTATCCTAAACTTATAGAAACTATTTAATCTAAAGAAATAGATAATAATTTAATTTATTCTTAACTTAGATTTATAAGAATTTCCTTTATAATTATATTTTATAGAAAAAATAATTAATTCTTTACTAATTAATTATAATATATTACCTATTAGTAAATACTAGGCTTATAACTTTATAAAGTAATAACTAGAACTAAAGATATATTTTTTTTTAGAGATATAACTATTAAAAAGCTAAATATAAAGATCTAACTATTATTTATAGTTAATTTAGGCTTATATAAAATATAATTATAAAGTATAGTATTTAATTAGATAATATCTAGAACTTTAATAAGACTAGCTTTATAATAGGCCTTATTATAACTAGAATAGCTATTATAAGTTTAAAAATATAAAAAAGGCTAAAATTAGTATAGCCTGGAAATTATAAATAGATTATTATAATTTAAGTAATTAATATAAAAGGTTAAGTAATTATATTATTTATTATTAATATAGGCTAATATTACCTTACTAATTAATATTAAGAATATAACTTTCTAGATAATTAGGTTATTATAATAAGCTAAAATAAGTAAATAAATAATAAGCTAGATTTTAAATAACTAAAGTACTTTAATTAGTTTATAACTAAGTAATTAAATACTTAATATTATCTTTTAATCCTTAATAGTTATAAAAGCTACTACTTAGCTAATTTTAAGAAATATTATTAAGATTATAAGATTATTATATTCTATATACTTACTTATATATCTTACCTATTCTAGCCTCTTAATATTAGGTACTTTATAGTATTAAAAAAAGCTTATAATTAAGAAATAAAATATCTAATTAAATACTTTATAACTTATATTTCTAAGATTAAGTTTTTTTCTATCTTTTATATTATATTTAAAGCTATTTTTATAGAAAGTAATATCTAGGGAAATTTTAGAAAAACTAGGCTTATTTCTCTTAACCTAAAAAGTATAATCTTAAAGCTTAATATATAGCTATAGACCCTAATATCTCCTAAAAAGGCTACTTAATTATTAATATTATAGGCTTTAAAGACCTTAAAGATAGTAATTAAGGCCTAATTTTAGTCTAATTACCTTAAAAAGTAAATTAAAAGGTATTATAGTAGCTCCCTAGAGTCTATTATTAAAGCTTTAAAGTTAACTATTAAGATAATAAAAATAGTTATATATAAGGTTATCTTATTAAAGGCTAAGCTTTATAATCTTTAAAATATAAATAAGATATTAAGTTAGTACTATAAGGTAAAAAGGACTAGATTATAAAAAGAAAGAATTATAATTATATAAAAAGTATTATAAGTAATTAATTAGATAAATATTAATACTTAGATAATAATTAAATTATTAAAAAATAATAGTTAAGGAAGGTTAGAGTAACTAGGTAATTAATATTATAGTATATATAGTAAGAATAGTTATAATATAAGGACTTATTAGGTAGTTCTTAAGTTATTTAGAAAAGAATTTAATAAGTAAAAGCTAGTATTTTTAAACTATAGCTTAAGCTTTTAAGCTATAGGTTAAAAAGGTTAAGGAAAGTAAGTTACTTGCTTATCTAGGTTACTTACTTATTAACCACATTAGCTATTATTCCTTTTATAAGAAACTTTAAGGCTTCTAATATTAACTCTAGAGAGCTACTATAATAGTATTTAATTTAATTACTAAGATATTTAGACTAAGATTAGGTCTTAATAACTATCTTTAAGGTTTTTAAAGCTTATAGTATTAATAGTTAAGTAGCCTTCCTAGGAGATATTAGGGTTTATAGCTATATATTAAGCTTTAAGATTATAGTTTTTAGGTTAAGAAAAATAAGTCTAGTTTTTCTAAAATCTCCCTAGATATTACTTTCTATAAAGATAGCCTAAAAAGTAATATAAAAGGCTAGAAAGAACTTAGTCTTAGAAATATAAGTTATAAAGTATTTAATTAGATATTTTATTTCTTAATTATAAGCCTTTTTTAATACTATAAAGTACCTAATATTAAGAGGCTAAAGTAAGTAAGATATATATATAAATATATAGAATATAATAATCTTATAATTCTAATAATATCTTTTAAACTTAATAAAATAGTAACTTTTATAACTATTAAGAATTAAAAGGTAATACTAAGTATTTAATTATTTAGCTATAAACTAATTAAAGTATTTTAGTTACTTAAGATCTAGCTTATTATTTATTTACCTATTTTAGCTTATTATAATAATCTAATTAGTTAGGAGGTTATTTTCTTAGTACTAATTAGTAAGATAATACTAGCCTAAACTAATAATAAATAGTAAGATTAATTAACTTTCTATATTAATTATTATAATTATTATAATCTATTTTTAATTTCCAGGCTATACTAATTTTAATCTTTTTTACCTTTTTAAGCTTATAATTACTATTCTAGCTATTATAAGGCCTATTATAAAGCTAGTCTTATTAAAGTTCTAGATATTATTTAACTAAATATACTTTATAATTATATTTTATATAAGCCTAAACTAGCTATAAATAATAGTTAGATCTTTATATTTAGCTTTCTAATAGTTATATCTTTAAAATAAATATATCTTTAGCTTTAATTATTACTTTATAAAGTTATATACCTAATACTTACTAATAGGTAATATATTATAGTTAATTAATAGTAAATTAACTATTTTTTCTATAAAATATAGTTATAAAAGAAATCCTTATAAATCTAGGTTAAGGAGAAATTAAACTATTATTTATTTCTCTAGATTAGTTAGTCTTTATAACTTTAAGATCTAATTACTTTATAATTAAATACTATAGTAATAGTAATATAAGGTCTTAAAGGGTACCTTATAATTAGTTATAGACTATTATAGGCTTAGTTTTAGGTTATTTTAAAGAGCCTAAAGGGCAAGAAGGATTCTAGCCTTATTTAAAGGTTATAATATATTAGGTTATTAATAATATATTAGGTTATTATTAGGTTATTAATAATTATCTAATTAAATAGAAATATTATAAGATAAGGGATTTTTAACCTATATACTTAGATAACCCGCATGCTTATTAATCACGTTATTCTTTTTAATTATTAACTTTATAGGTATTTCTAATAGCTTTTACTTTATAGACTTTAGGTCCTAAGATTTCTTATAGTTTATTACCTGTTTTAACTTATATTATATCTATTACTAATTCAAGTAATAAAATATAAAAGACTAAATAGAGCCTAACTTTTAATAATAGGTCTAATTTATAGTTATTTTCTAAGATTTTTTATAATACCTTATAAGGTCTAATGAATTTATAGTTTAATTTATAAGTTAGTTAATCTATTTTAATATTTTTTATAGCTAGGTAGACTATATTTCTCTCTAAAAAGATTAGTCCTTTTAACCATTTTAGGTTATAGTAATTTTTTATATATTTTCTAATAAATTTAAGTTCTATTTTTATTTCTTTATATAGATTTTTAAGGTTATTATTTTTAAGTATAGTAGCTAGATTAATTAATTTTTCTTATTATATATTATAATATATATTTAGTATAAATCTAAAATTAGTATAAGTTAGTATAAGCTTTATACTTTTATTATATATAGTATTATAAGTAAGTTAGGCTATTAGTAGTTTCTTAATCTAATTATTTTATTTATAATTAATATAATATTATAAGTACTATTTAAGTACTTAGTTTATTTAT